>JANDJT010000187.1:165727-183760 GCA_024331685.1 Stegophilus panzeri | reverse complement strand
TGATCCATATTCGGAAAAAGGCTAATAGCTTTCTAAGGAGATAGCTTACTAAGCTTAATGTCAAATTGATATTAAATACAACCCATAGGAATTAAATATTTCATTTCTCATTTTATATATATATATATATATATATATAAATAATTTATATACATGTTATTATAATATCTATTTTTTATATTAAATGATTTATTTATAACTAAGCACATTTTCTGTCTTTACATTTTATTATTTTTTTTGTTTATCAGTTGTTCCTTTTAGATCGGTTCCCCAGTAGTGTTGCCATGTTTGCTGATAATATTGAGTTATTTTGGGGATTAATTCAAAACATGGAAACTGGGGTTGACTTTTCTAGTGATATCTGGCAACCTTGAGTTTAAATGAAGTGAATGCGCTGTCTATTAGAGTGCTGAAGGGAGTGAAGAGCGGTAAATCAAACACACCTCTATCCCAGCAACATGTCAGAGTACATGTGTTAAAATGTCAGTGAATGTAGATACAAGGGAGGTGTTCCTAATAAAATGGCTAATATGTTCCAGGTGCACAAAATGTCACTTGATGTGGCTGCAACATGCACTAGCAATGCCTCTGAATACAATGTTCAGTTTACTATGGCTATAGTTTATTACATGACCTGCACCTGGGAATGTTTATTAAGCATCTTGCAAGATGGGCTCAGCTCTCTTAGAAGAAGGAGAGCGCATACAGTAGGTGTCTCTGCATGAGCCCTTTTGTTCCTGAAAAACAGTAAGTTATACTTTCAGTTAAACCCCAGCGTAGAGCAGATGTGTAATTTCCTTATTCTAGTCTGCCCAGCAACCAATAATCAACACATCAGTTCTCTACTGATAGCATGCTCTTTTTTATGAACTATTCATGTAGTGATCATAAGTCTACGAAAAGTACTCCATATAAAAAGTAGTTTTCTGCTTTCTAGGAACTTAAGATGGTCTTTTCTAAGAACTTCACCCTTTCTAACTTCTTACGTTCATCCATTTTGTATTTTCCACTTCAGTAGTTAGAACATTAATACATAATATAACTTTAAAGCTTAAACAGAACACTGAGACAAGATAAGAGAAATGCATAGTGTAGAAAATTTCCACCACAATGCTTTTGGAAAACCACACTGAACACATCATGCTTGATGTTTCTAATAAAAAGAGATCATTCTCCAAAGAGCCTAGATGGGGAAGGCAGGTTAGAGATTGAACGGCTTTTGGACAGATCAGATGTGGTTTCTTAAAAGCGTCTGAACACTACATAGTTTAAATAACATGGAAACTAGTGTTCCCCAGTCACCGAAAATAACTCCAAAGTACCTTAGATGGTATTAAATCTAGTAGCAGCTGTTCTGTGAATAGAATCAAGATAGAGTTTATACCCAATATGACGAAACATTCTTGGATTATGCTCCATCCTGAATGTTCGTTATTAGAGGAGGAAAACTCTGGTATGCTGATTTTCACAGATTTTGTTTGTGAGGATAATAAAGGCTGACCGTGATAATTTTTTTTTGTTTGTTTGTTTGTTTTACAGCATCCAGACATAGCCTGTAAGGGTTGGTGACCTGGACAGGAATCAAACACTTGTTGTGATGGTGAAGACCCAACAACTTAACCACTGCTCAACAGGCTAGGCTGGACTCAACTGCAGAGAAACTTCCAGAGACAGAGATGGAGGAATATGGGGTGGGGGAAATACACATTATGATAGTGTTTCAAGAACAATTTATTATTATTATTATTATTATTATTATTATTATTATTATTATTATTATTATTATTATTATTTAAATAGATTCTTATCTGAATAGATTGTAGTAGTTCTTGCAACTTTATCATATTATATATACACATAAATATACACATATTGGTTATATGGATATACAACCCCAATTCCAAAAAAGTTGTGTAAAATGTAAACAGAAGGCAGTGATTTGCAAGTGTTAGAAACCCCTATGTTATTCACAATAGAACATATCAAATGTTTAAACTGAGGAACTTTACCATTCCAAAAAAAAAAAAGGTAATTTTGAATTTAATGGCTGCAACACATCTCACAAAAGTTGGGACAGGGCAACAAAATGCTGGATGAGTAAGTGTTAGTAAAAAGAAACAGCTGGAGGTTAATTGGGAACAGGTCAGTAAGATGATCGGGTATAAAAAGAGAATCTTAGAGAGGCGGAGTCTTTCAGAAGTAAAGATGAGCAGAGGTTCAATCTGCAAAAAACTGCATCTACAGGTTTTTTTGCTTGTATTTCCTCATTTGTAAGTCGCTTTGGATAAAAGCGTCTGTTAAATGAATAAATGTAATGTAAATGTAATCTACAATTTGTGGGACAATTTCAGAAGAGAGTAGAACCGGTACATACCACTGAGCCTTGAGTACACTTCAATCACTTTTATTGATTTTACCTGACTGCTTCAGTTGGACGGTCTCACCTGACGTCTTCAGTCAATGACAGCTGTGACGACGGTTGTCAGGGGCGGGGAAGGGTGGAATTTAAATAAAATACACCAATTACAATAAAGAATCGCGAGTTTCACAAAAACAACAACATAAAGTAGATTACGGAGTTCAGAAGCAGCAGAATGAGTGGGTATACTGGGGGTACATATATTGACCCTTAGAAGTCATTATACGCAAACAGCCCTGGGGTAAAAGTAAGTGTACGGTGTAAACATGCGCTCGAGCCCCGAATGATTAGCCCCGATGCCCCTGAATCCAACTGTGTACAGATTAAAGTCCAAAAACACGTTATAAGCAAAAATACAACAGTAGTGGTGGAAGCGGTAGATGGGACAGGGGCAGTAAGGTACTCACATGAAAAACACGAAGACTAAACAATTAACAAGGAAAATGGAGAGTATAAATAGTCTAGTAAATCGGGGTCAGGTGAAAACAATAACTAAGGTTACCAGGTAAGTGGAAAAAAGGAAAAACATAAATGCAGAATGTCTCCATCTAGTGACCAAAGTGTATATAGTCCAGAATTCTAATAATAATCATCCTGATGTGGAATGAAGCTCATGCACAGGATTATGATGAACTCTTACACTGCAAAGACATGATGTGATTTTACATTCCTGTATGTGTGATTCGGTTCGTATTAATCAAGTCTGTAAATAAAGGTATAGTACAGGATTGTGTGCTCTTGTGCACTTAACAACCACACAATTTTATCTTTTATTATTATTGTTCCTAGTTAAAGAGATGATGCTTAATAATTCACTGTTCTCTATTGGTGTAAACACTGTATATACTGCAAACTTACAGTATAGTAACATTAAAGTTACTTAAAGTAACATGGCCAAAATTGTTAAACAGTTTGACACCTTGCACAATTTTATCTGGCTTTAACACAAAGTACTTTCTTATATAAACAAACTGACATTTATTAATGTGTTAGAAATTGTCTGGCACTACCGCTTGAGCACAAAGGTCAAACTGCAGAAACATATTACAGCAGGTTACTAAGTTACTACTGGTAATTAAGCAAAAGAGGTGTTACCTGAGCAGAAAACACTAGGGTTCAGTTTAGCTCAACTTAGAGACTGGACAACGTAATAGATAGGACCAAGGTTCAACGTTCTCTTGGTTAACGTCACCATTTTACAGGTTACACGAGCACGTTGTCTCTTTATATGTCTCAGACTACGGGCAGTCAGTGGCAAAGGACGTACGAAGGTGCTTTTTGTGAGTTATACAGATACTTTTGACTGTTGTGAGGACGAGTTATGCGGGTATTGTTTAGATTTATTATTAAAAGTTTCAAAGACAAACAACAGAATCTTAAACTGGCTCCTAAAATGGACGATCATGCTTCCATCTCCGCTCGGCTTTACGACAAGCCTGTCTGAGAGAACGAGCATTCTCATCCAGCCAGTAATAAGATTTACGCTTTGGTTGTTTCAGCTTGAAAGGAGCAATAGAATCTAAAATATTAGAGCAAAATGTGTAAAATAAGGTAATCAAATCATCAGGCCCAGAAGAAGACTCTGCAGCACTCAAGATAGATGTTTCAACAGCATTAGCTAGATAACTTTCACTAAACTGAGAGGCAGTGAGTGAATTAATAACACAGGAGTAACAGTCTAGAGGCCTAGTCACAATGGCAGAGCCCACAGCAGGCACGCAGACATTAAAAACAATGGGTTTGTGATCAGAGAAGGAAGCATCTTCAATATTATCATAATCAACTGAGATTCCATATGACAATATAAGGTCTAGAGTTCTGACCAAGGACATGTGTTGCCTGATTTATATGTTGAATAAGACTAAAGGAATCCAAGACATTACAAAATTCAGTAACCAAGGGTCGACCAGGGCAGCAGACATGCACATTAAAATCACCCAATCATAACATACGATCATACAGCGGAACAATAGAAGTTCAAAAATCGCTTAAAAAGCGTTGTCCGGGTTAGGTGGCCTATAGATCAAAGCACAGAAAAGCACGGAAGAGGTCGACTCTAACGTAACACACTGTACCTCAAACGATGAGTAAATTCCAACAGAAACTGTCCTTACATTAAGTGATCGTTTAAAGACCATAGCAACCCCACCGCCCTTGCCAGAAGATCTTGGAGTACTAATAAAACGACAGTTCGGCGGACAGAGTTCCTCAAAGACGCTTGACTCACCAGGACTAACCCAGGTCTCCGTCAGGAATAAAATATCCAAGTCATATCTGGCAGAAAAGTTATTTAAAATAAACGTTTTGTTGCACACGGACCTATCATTAACTAGGGCCATATTCAGAGGAGACTGGGGTAATGAGGTCAGATCCAGTGACACGAAATCCAGTTGGCGGAGATTTAAACAGTTCACTCTTCTATGATGAATCCGTAATTGTGGAGGACCAGAGCAATTGGATGAGCGTAGGAAGTCCGGGAAAATAGGCAGATGAAAAACATAATTGTAATCCCATGAGCGTCGCATCAAGTGGAGTCCCTCCAAGCTTATAGTAACCAAGGAAAACTCCATCGATTGTACACACACATACATAATAATGATAATGATACTTTATTAATCACATATACATTACAGCACAGTGAAATTCTTTTCTTCGTATACCCCAGCATGTCAGGAAGTTGTGGTGAGAGCGCAGTGTCAGCCATGATACAGCGCCCCTGGAGCAGAGAGAGTTAAGCGCCTTGCTCGAGGGCCCAACAGCGGCAGCTTGGCAATGCCGGGGCTTGAACCCCCGACCTTCTGATCGGTAACCCAGAACCTTAACCACACCATCTATCCATCCACTGTGGGATTTATACAGCGTTTTTTTGTTTGATTTCTTTAAAACTGGAAATAAATGGTTTAGAAAATTCTAAAGCTAAAAAAGCAAATGTGCAGTATCTTGACTCTTCAATGGTTATGTTAACGCCTTTGTACGAAAGGTCAGATTTTCCATTACTCTTATCCCTACCATTGAAGCACGTGTTCAGATGACACGATGATGGATTTGATCTAACATGGACTATCTAAACATTATTTGATATATATACAGTATATAATCGGCGGACCTTTATGTTTATGATAACCACTCATGAATAATCATTTGGATGGTCATAAAATATTTCAGGCTGAATGTGGTGTCTGAGAAGAGAGATCACTGAACTGTGATGGTCAGTGGCTCTCAATAAATAAACAGACAAACAAACAAACAAATAAATAAATTTGTAGAAAAAAAAAAAAAATCTTTATTCTACACCATGTATCTGTACAAAACAGCATTACATGACCGTGGAAAGGACAAGAGAATAAATGAGAATACGTTATTAATTTTCTTGACTACAGAACATCCAATCCCATCACTACAGGACATAATTATTGCTTTACAGTCCAGTAATAATTTGATCAAGAGGAGAAAAGTTTAGATACTGTTCATAATCTTCAATTCAAAGTAATAACCATTGAAAACCATACTGCATGAAGGATTACAGTGCTTCAGTAGAAACAGAGGTGAAACAAACTCTTTCATTATACAGACATCATCCCTGAAAGCAGCATTAAATAAAAACATTTGATATGATCATGCTCTCACACTCCGCAATACAACACTGCAATAAAATAATAACTAACACAGAAGAAAACGGTCAGGATTCATCATTACCACCATGACACTGAGAGAAACATCATGTATATGAGACACACTGCAGACGATACGTTTCCTCAGTACAGTCGACATAATTAGGGTCAGAAACATTGTCTTGTTCCAGTAACCGTTATATTGGTGGTGCTTAGAGAAGAACTGTAGAGTCTCGTCACACGCTGAGGTAAAAAAAAAAAAAAAAACTGACACACTTTCTCTGGTGCTCAATAAAAGTCTTTTAACATCCTGGGAGTGTGAAAAGTGCAGTCCGTTCTGCCACAGGACAAGATTCAGTGGATTTTTATTTTTTTATTATTACATTTTTATAGCTCATCCTGAAAGAAAAAAAAAAAAAAAAAAGACAAACAAGATTAATATTACAATCTTTGATTAAATAAATGACATTGTTTAATGTTTCAACAGGTCACATGTTAATAACATCATATCAGTTACACTAATCACTGCAGGCAGATCTCAGATAAAAAAAAAAAAAAAAAAAAACATTTTGTTTTTGTAAATGGACCTCAATACCACACAAATATAATAACGTTTAAAACTGGTAGAAACATTCAGCATTCAGGTGGAGATTATGATGCTACATTAAAATATTTCAGTCTTACCATTATAAATTGAAAGCAATGCCCTACTCTATATAGTGCACTTAAAAAGTACATATCTGTATCAGTTTTCACTTGAGTAAGATTAAAAAGGAATCCATGTCTTTAATGATGTCACACACCCACACTCCCACACAGACCTCTTCATCTTGCGTTTATGTACAGTAGATAAAATATACAGTAGGAATTGATTCTAGGACTGTATGCAAAACCATGTTCAGATTTCGGACCATTTTCTTTTTGAGGCTGTTATTCTATAACAAACGGACATTTGTGGTGGTGCAGTGGACAGCATTGCTGCCTCCAGTGGTTCCTCGTTCGATCCTCAGCTCGCAGTACCACCTGTGTGGAGTTTCACATGTTCTCACTGTGTCCATGTGGGTTTCCTCTGGGTTCTACGGTTTCTTCCCACCTCCAGAAAAACATGCTGGTAGGTGGATTCTCTACCCTTAGGTGTGTGTAAATGTGTGTGTGTGTGTGTGTGTATATTCCCGCTTCCCATCCAGTGTTCCTGGTAAATGCCCTGGATCCATTCTGACCCTGATCACTATAAGGCATTTACAGAAGATGAATAAATTTATGAATGTGATCGCTGTTGGACACTAGGGGGTGCTAATCACACATGGAAATATAATTCTATATAATTTGGGGTGTACATATAATTATTTGTGTATATCTAGGACTTTTGTTGGTGAAGAAAGCTGTGCCACGCAGAGGTTCCGGACAGTGAACTGTAAATCTGTACAAACATTTTAGATATATTATATTATATATATATCTCCTTTTTGAGAGTTCAGTGTGCTCGAGTCCGAGGTGTTTTCAAACAGCTGATAGATTAATACAGTTAAAGCTTATTTGATGTATATACTTTACATATTAAAAATCTGCCTTCAGTAATTCAAATGTACCTTACAAAAGTAGTTACATTCTGCAGTGATAAATTGTTCTATTTTATCATCTCATGTGAAGTGAGGATTTAACTACACCACCCTGAATGTTCACGTGTACCTTAATCACATCTGGTGAGAGTTACATCTGGTCTGAAACCAGTGCAATTGGTTCTAAAAGTGTCGACTCATTTCCATACAGGAAGACGAGGATTTTTGTAGCTACGATGTCAGCCGGTGTGTATCGATATTTTTGTTGTTATCCCACGATTTCCCTTGGAAATTCTGTTCAGATTGACCTGTACTATGATTTTGGTGCATGCACGTGAAGGTTTTTGTAACTGAACTACTAGTTGGATGTAAACATGGGTACTGATGATGGCAGTCAGGTTTGTACCTTGAATTTGGGTTTCTTCTGTTTGCTGAGCTGCTGGAGTCTCTGCTGGATGATATCAGCAATCACATTGGAGTTCTGGCTGTTGATGTACTCTCCTCCTTGGTCTCGCTGTGTAGGAGAGGTGTGTACGAGTAAGAAGAGAGACCGTGCAGGTTTGTGTGCGTGTGTGTGTATGAGTGCATGAGCAAGAGCAAGTCATAAGAATGCAGTTAAGCTGACACTCACCCGTGTAGTGCCCAGGTAGGGGTAAAAGCGGACAGTGGGGTAGGACTTGACGCCCGCACGCTGACACGTATCATAGTGCGCCTGGCAGTCCACCTTTCCTGCTCTCACTGTGCCCTTCAGCATCTGTTGATCACATGACACACGTCACACACATGTATTAGGTGTATTATAAAGCAACGTAAGACTTTAAGGTGTAAAACACACGAAGACGCGAAGTAACATTACAAATGTCAGAGGTCATTCTGGGTTCGCTGCTCATTAGATCAGGTATAGTCACACTCTTGCACAATCTAAGTGCCTGTGTGGTGTGAGTTAACGGTCAGCTTGATAAAGATCTGGTGTTAATAATAAGAACAAGATGCTGCACAGTGCGTGGGGAACTTCTCGAACCTGAGGTCTCTCTCTGCTCCTACACATCTTGATAATGAGGTCATGTTCACAGAGAAAAACATCAGTGTGTGGAATGAAATTCTGACCTTTGAGCTACCTCTTACTACTGCTTTAGTGCTACACGTATCGGGTTTTTGTCCATCATCAAAAGGTCACAAGGCACAAGGCAAAATGAAAAGGTGAAGTCGAGCAAAGATTTAAAAAAATAAATAAATAAATAAAAAAGAGCATTCCGGTGGAGAATTTAATGAATTTAATACCCGAGCGAGGATCTCGAACTCCGGGGAGAAATGCTGGCATGGGCCACACCACGGGGCGTAAAAGTCCAGCACCCAGTGTTCCTTCCCTTCCAGAACCTTCCTTTTAAAATCCTCGGGGGATAAGTCGACTGAGGCGCGGGGCAGAGAGCTGAGAGAGGGGGAAAAAAAACCCCAACAGAGCATCATTAATGAGTGGAATGAATACCAGCATGCAAAAACAAATTTGTTTCAAAAAAGTTCAACTTGCTTAGCAGAAATTTTAATCCTCTTCAGGATTATTAACATAACTGTCGTTCGGAACACACACACACACACACACACACACACACACACACCCACCCCCAGCACAAGTTGCCTTCTTGCTTAACTCTCAATTTGCATTCACAGAAAGATTTTGTGCAACAATACCAGTCTTGCACTTAGCAGAAGACTTCAATCAGAATCAGAAGTTTTAAAACACTTACTTGAGTGCCCAGGTCTTGAGGGAGTGGGCATCTCTGTGCCAGCCATTATAGCTACTATGGGACCAAAAAAAGAAAAAGGAACATGTTAACACATACTTTAGCAAGCATAACTACTTCTTCTACTTCTCCTAATGCACTTGTAATGCAATGGGTATCGTAACTGTCAGCCTTTAGCTGTGATATTAAACCATCTTTACTACAAAAAAAAAAAAAAAAAAAAAAAAAAAGTTAATACTGATTAAAAAATAATCCAAAAAGCAGATGAAAGGTTTCATAAAGCCATTACGGTGTAACCTGTATTGTGTATAGAGTGTAGAAAGGAGCACCAAGTGCTAAGAAAACAGAACATGAGAATGAAAGAGAAATTTGGTTTTGACTGGGTGTTTTGGTCAGAGTAAAACCAAGTACGCAAACACAGATCTCTGCGGTTAAGGCAGAAGTCTACAGAGATGTTGTTGAGTGAAACAGCATGATGATGAAGCATTATATTGCGTTTACCAACCTCACTAACCTTGGGCGTTGGATGATGTGTAAAATAATATTATAATATATTTATGGATGCATATACTGGTCTCTGAGATTCAGTGTTCCATTAAAACACATGCTTTAAAATTAGTTTTTAAATGCTTGTACTTGTCTCAGATATATACTGTGCTACATGTAAGAGTGTTGTAAGGCTTTTATAATGTTCACGCTGGTCTCTGAGGTTCAGAAGTTCATGTAAGAGTGTTGTAAGGCTTTTATAATGTTCACACTGGTCTCTGAGGTTCAGAAGTTCATGCAAGAGTGTTGTAAGGCTTTTATAATGTTCATGCTGGTCTCTGAGGTTCAGAAGTTCATGCAAGAGTGTTATAAGGCTTTTATAATGTTCATGCTGGTCTCTGAGGTTCAGTGTTATGTGAAGGGTTATGATAAAGTGCTATAATACTATTAGATTCATTCTGAAGTATTATAATTTTGAATCTGGTCACAATATGAATGTTCATGCTGTTCTGTGGGATTCACAAAGCAGCTCCTCTACAGGAAATTTAACAGAACGATAGTGAGATTGATAATGAAAAATTATTTAGCTTTAAAAAAAAAAAAAAAAAAAAAAAAAAAAAAAGGTAAAATATCTGTTATCTTGAATGCAGCTACATAGGCACGATGTAAACAATATCACACATGCTGAAGCGTGATGTCAGAACGTAACTGACGTGATGTATTTGTGCGGTGGTATGGTTTGAATCAGTCTCCTATCTCGGAAGTAAAAGCCTATTGCGGCATGTGTGAGAGTCGGGAATAATAACACTATGAATATTCTAGACTTAGCTGTACCGGTAGTGAGAAACATTATAATAACATTTATGAATACTTTTGCATTCAAACAACACTGTGTGAAGGGTGTTATTATGCGTTTATGAACGCTCGTACTGGTGTGGGCCTCGGTGGTTGCTGTTTTGTGGGTAGAGACGAATCTCGGGGTAGGCACGCACGCTCTCGCCCTGGCAGAATGAGTGGTACTTCTGACAGTCCACTGATCCCACGCTAATCATCCCACTCAGCATCTACACAGAGGGAGAGAGAGAGAGAGGGGAGAGAGAGACAATACTACATAAATGTTACATAAATGTTCATCTAGATCCAACAGGCATCTGTATTAAGAGAAGAATAATAATAAAGAATAAAATATAAAAGTAAAATAGAACTGTATCTTTAAAGAAATCATCTAATTTAGTACTAACAAAATTGAAAATAGTATTTTTTTTTATTTTTTTTTTTTTTTTAAAAGTCAAAGGAAAAACTTACAATATCCTGTTTGCAAAAGTATGCACACCCTTAACCACATGTTCTGATTGATCTTGCGAAGCAGTTCCTTTGTTGATTTGAATTTGTGCTTTGAGTCATTACCCTACTGGAAGGTGAATATTTTTTCCTTCACCTTCAGCTGTCTAAACAGATATCAACAATGACAAAAATAGATTTCGTATTTTGTATCCATGATTCCCTCTATCTTGACTAGAGCCCCGTAGCATGATGCTGCCACCACCATGCTTCACCATGGGGATGATGTAGTTCTAGAGTGATGAACTGTCTTGATTTTGCACCAAATATATATTTTAGAATTATGTCTTGCTCTCATCAGACCAAAAAACATTGCATCACGTGATTCTGGGTGATTTAGGCAGGCTTGGATGTTTGTTTATTTTCTTCTTGTGAGAAAGGGCTTCTATCTAGTCATTCTACCCCATAGCCCAGAAATGTGAATAATACAAGAGACTTGTCATTTAAGTTCCTGCAGCTCCTTTAATGTTGCTGGAAGTCTCCTGCCAGCCTATCGGATCATTTTCGTCTTGTCCTTTCATCCACATTGGATGGACGTCCTGTTCAGGGTAATGTCACTACGGTGTCCCATTTTCTCCATTTCTCAATGATGGCCTTCACAGTGTTTCAGTTTACATCTAAAGTTTTGGAAATCCTTTTGAACCTTTTGACAAGGACATCTTGTACATGCTTTGTAAGCTTTTTGAGGACCACGGCTTCTGCCGTCAGATGAAACCAAGAAGGTGTGAAGAAAATCCGACAGAAAGAGCTGATCTTTATTGTATGGTGTACGATAAATTCTTTTGAAAACGAGTTTGAATGTGACTGGGTAATTCTGAGAACAGGTACATGCCCCATTATAAAAGGGTGTGCACACTTACGCAACCAGATCATTTAAATATTTTCTTTTATTTTACCTAAAAGTTTTGGTTTGTTTTTCACTTGAATGTTGTCGGTTTCTGGATCACATTAAAGCTGGAAAAACAACCTGTCATGATTTATCTTGATTCATCTCTTTTTTTTTGTTACATTAAAAAAAAAAAAAACCCTGCAATTTTATCAGGGGTGTGTAGACTTTTAATATCCACTATATGTTTATTTAAATCAAGTACCCGAGCCATCCTCCTCCACTCAGGGAGCAAAGCCTGGCATGGACCACACCACGGTGCATAGAAGTCCACCATCCATGTTTCTGTTTGCTTCCTCTTCTTCACCAACTGATGGAAAGAGTCTGGGTCCAGAGTCACCACCGCAGGGTTGACCAAGTCCTGAAACACACCCCGTAACGAGCAACCTGTTTAACATTACCATTTCCTGTTGTACAAACTGTACAAACATTTAATCATAAACCTGAACAGAAACCTAGCAGATGTTCTCAAAACACTTACATGCAATATTTAGCTGGGTTTTCATTCAAAGGTTTTTGAACATTTTCCAAAACATGGCATACGAACAGGACGTAAAACTAACTAACTAATAACTAACCTAAATTGAGAGGTACACAACATTCAACTTTCCCCGAATGTACTCATATGATGTGTTGATGTCTGAATCATGCTTATAACACACAGCCACTTGCTTCAAACAGTTGTTCAGTATTTCACAGACTTCCTCATGTGGTTTCTGAGGAATGATACAAAAAATATTCATTTTTGTAGAAAACTATGACATTAAAAGTTCATCGATGAACTTTGATGTTGGATCAATTTCATTGTCATGGACTTAAAAACGTTAAAACTTTTAACATTCAAATGTTAAAATGTTGAAAACATGGGAGATATGTAATGCCAGGTAGTTGACTAGACACACACTCGATGGTGAACAGTTTACGATGAATAGGACATGCAGATTGTATGACGCTAAAAGGGCAGCTTTGAGCTTCTATTGCTTGTTATCTTCATAAGAAGTAAACTTCAGACACTAGACATATCACGGCTGTTCGAGTATACTTAATCGGGGAAAGTGTGTAACTCTTTCTGGCAAGTACACGGTCATTCCATTCTGCTGGTGGAATGGAAATCGACTTAGACATTTTCAATCAGTACTAATTAATGAATTATTTTATCGCCGCAAGTCTGTTCTAAGATAAGTCAGGACACTGTTGGGTTTCTGTGTGTAGAGTATCATGACTCTGGTGAGTAGAGTGAAGAGAAATGGGAGGGGTGTGAGCCCCCTGTACCAATAACAATGGTACAGAGATAAAACGGACAGCACAACTAGCATACGGGGTTTTTTTTTTTTTTTAGGTTTTTTTTTTTTTATAGTAAAATATCGTATACAACTGCCACAATAAAATTATAACATTTAAACCAAGTAGGCTTGGTAAAGAAAATAAATACTTAAGAAAAACTGCACATTTTTAAAGCCCTGAGTGTCTACTATTATATCAGGCATTAACCATTACTGTGAAGTGCTATAATACAAATAAATTCAATGCTGAACACTGCCCCAATAGAGGTAGAAATTCCACTATTTGGCATCTGGTAAAAAAAAAAAAAGAGTTAAAACACCTCTCTAGTGTCGTCTCACCTCGATGAACTCCAGAATGCCATCTGCTGAATGGTGACCTTCGTACTCATGGATGCTGGACTTGTTGAAGATAACAGTGGTTGGATAGGCGTTAATGTTGTACTGCAAATCAGAAAGGGGGGAGGGGTGCGGAGGCATCAAATCATTAGGAGATAATCTCACCTGGATACTAAAGCGCTGCTGTAATCAGAAAGACTATCATGCTCAAACTGAACATCCTTCCTTATGACTTTATAGTACGCAGCTGAAGAAGAGTAAAGACGTATAATCGCACTATAATCTGGTGTCACTCAGGTGAAGACGGGCTCCCTTTTGAGTCTGGTTCCTCTCTAGGTTTCTTCATGTCGTTTTTTTTTTTTTACTTCTAGCGCGCTTATTAGAGAGATAACTTTAAACCTACATCCGGATTTCAGATCGTCACAATGCCTATTGTTAAAAGCACTATACAAATAAAAGCTAAATTGGGTGGAATGGAACAGACTGATTTCAGAGAAAAATGAAACCATGTACTTTGGAAGCAGTCGAACCTTATCGCATCAGCCTTTTCTGAGAATACCTTTTGTTTTTGTAGAAGATGGTTATCTGTGATTTTGCACAGTATTAGACACATCAGGAAGCAGTCAGGGCCCTTTCTAATTTATCTAGAAACAAGATCTCCACAACAGGTTACAGAGTACTCGCTTCAATTCCTGTACTATAGTACTATACATACTATAGGAAATACTCATCTCAACAATTAAAAGCAGACCAATGCAAAATGTCTATAGGCGAGTCCGTGCATTTTATTTAACAAATAATTTTTTTATTTAAAATTTCATTTCAAAGCTTCTCATGAAGTAAATATGACCCGAATAAGAGATGTTCTTGAACTGTCTTTTTTTTTTTTTTTTTAAATCTGATTTTTAATCCTTGTTGTGTAACACAACTGTGCGTTGATTCCTCTGTGTGTGTGTGTGTGTGTGTGTGTGTATGTGTGTGTGTGTGTGTGTGTGTGTGTGTGTGTGTGTGTGTATGCCTGTGAGCACTGTGAGCACTGTGAGACTTCTCAGACAGGTTATAAGCAGAAAGAAAAGTGGAAAACAAATCTGGGTTTCCGTTATTTCGTGGTTTTTGCTTGCAAATGTAATGAAAAACATACCAGAGGAGATATGAGGCAAATTCATGAAATCTATGATGGACAAAAGACTAATTTACTGATTAGGTTAGCATAATATTTGAGACATGTGAGTAAGTTCCCTAAACTTATAAACCCTACATTCTCATCCCACAGCCTGTTGGAGTTACAGTTGAGGTCATAAATTTACACACGCCTCGTGGAATAATCTATTTCACATAACAGATGTTTACATATAGTCCTCAAGACACAAAACTAACTGAATTTACACAAATGAACCAGTTCAAAAGTTTACACACGCTCGATTTTTAATACTGTGTGTCGTTACCTGCATACTCAACGACTGTTTTTATGTTTTGTGAGAGTTGTTCATGAGTCCCTTGTTTATATGTAAACTTTTGAACACGATGATCGGTGTAAATTAATGTTATTTTGTTTAAAGATCTTATTTTTTTAAATTGAATACTGCCTTTCAGCAGCTGGATAAGATAGGTTTCCCAGAAGACAAAATAATAGCGATTTACACCAATCGTCCGGTTAAAAGTTTACACCCCCCTGGCTCTTAATGTATCGTGTTGCCTTCTCGAGCATCAGACTATATGTAAACATCTGTTATGTGAAATAGTTTATTCAGGGCAGGACTAAATAAACAACAACATGGGATTTTTATCATCCGTCTTATTTTTATTTAATTTTTAACGTTGTGCAGATTCTGCAAGGTGTATATAAACTTATGACTGCAAAACCAATCCCACACCATATAGAAGTCAGCTTCCCCTCTTGACGTTCATCTTAGTTCTATTCCCACCCTCATCTAAAAAGCCATTTCATTAATATACAACCTTAGGTGAAGGTAGATGGGCATAGCAGTCTGAGAATGCCAAGGAATTAGATACCATTTTCTTTTTAAACCAGAAAATGGTTGCGTAAAAATTTTAAAAGGGGCATAGACCAGTTAACTGTTTTTTTAAAAAAAAAAAACTTAACATGCTCTCTCCATCATTTTCCATACAAGTTACATCATCAAATAAAATAAATGTGTGAATAAAAATTAATGTTTTAAAAAATATATATTTTACAAAGCATCATCAAACATTAGGCCATTGACAAAGTTGGTCATTTTATCTGTCTGGGGTTGAATCAGACTTTCAGCTTTAATTTGAGGGTATTTACATCCAAATGAGGTGAATGGTGTAGGAATTATAACACTTTTTATATACGACCCTCCTTTTAAGGAACCTATAGTAACTGGACAAACTAACATCATAAATGAAATTGTAATTTTTAACACTTGGTCGCAAACCCTTGCAGTCCAAGTCTGGGACCCACAGGCATCACCAGACACTGGGTTTCTTCCATGGTGATGCTCTGCCAGGTCTTTACTGCAGCTATCTTCACGTCCTGCCTGTTCTTGAGGTGTTTTGGCTTCAGTTTTACCTTCAGCATTGAAATGCAGCTCAAGTATATTCAGGTCAGGTGATTGACTTGGCCAATGGAAAAGGTTTCACTTCTTATCCTTAAAAAAGTCCTGAGTTGTTTTGAAGTATGCTTCAGGTCATTGTTCATCTCCACTGTGAAGCACCGTCCAATGGGTTTTGAAGCATTTCGCTGGATCTGAGCAGATATTATAGGCCTAAACACTTCAGAATTCATCCTGTTGCTTTTGTCAGCAGTCACATCATCAATAAATACAAAGGAACCTGTTCCATTAGCAGCCGTGCACACCCATGCCATAAGATAAGGAGGTACGCTTCAGATCATGAGCTTCTCCAGCCTCTTCTCTTCCCATCATTCCGGTACAACTTCATCTTTGTCTCATCAGTCTATAGGATGCTGTTCCAGAGCTGTATGGGCTTTTTTTTATTATGATGTTTTTGGCAAACTCTAATCTGGTCTTCCTGTTTTTTGCAGCTTATCAATAGTTTAGATCTTGTGGTAAGCCCTCTGTATTCACTCTGGCGAAACCTTCTCTTGATTGTTGACTTTGACACAGATACACCTACCTCCTTCAGGGTGTTGCTGATCCGGGAATCTGTCGTGAAAGGGAAAGAATTCTTCACCAGGGAATTAATTCATTAAAGAATCATTATTAATGGTCTTCCAGGTCATTTGGTGTTCCTGAGCTCAACAGTGTGTCCGTTCTTTGGATCTTCGGACTTCATACTGAGAGTTAACAGTAGCAGAGTCCGAATGCAAATGTAACACTTGAAATCTAGACTTTTTATTTGTTTACTTCTTAGTGAAATAATGAGGGAATAACACACCTAGACATGGAAGGGTTGAATTGTCCAATTACTTTTGGTCCCTTATAAAGAGCTGTAATTCCTACACCATTCATTGAAGTTAAATTAAAGCTGGAAGTCTGCACTTTGAGCTCTTATTCATTTAATATGAACTCCGATATACTGTGGTAGACAGCTAAAATAACAACTTTGTGAACGTCCGAACGTTTACGGGTGTGACGGTGTGTACGGAAACGATAAATCATGAATTTTTTTTTTTTTTTTTTTTTTTTTTACTTTTGTGCTGTAGTCAATATTACAGTATCTATGCAACTATATAAGCAAAAATATTTATTATAATATATTAGAAAGATATACAGTACAGTAATCATGTTATTATGTAATATTTAATATAAAATGACTTGAAAATAAGCTGATGGTTTGAGAATGCTTCAGTCACAATGACACAAAACTAACAAATCAAGACAACAACAACAACAACAACAACAACAAAGGTGAAACAAAGAAAAATGATGAAAACTGCAGTGACAGGATGAATCCAGAGTCTGTGTGTGTGTGTGTGTGTGTGTGTGTGTGTGTACACGTGTGGTGAGCTGTCTCGAGTGTGGTGTGTGTATATGTGCTGTGAAGTCTATGTATATATTTATAGCCCAGGGTGAAAAGAAACACAGCTGCAGTGTGACCGCAGTCTCATCAATTTATGTCACACACACCCACACACACACACACACACACAAACACACAAACACACAATCAATACTGACATACACACACACACAAGCACACACAAACACACACACACACACACAATACTGACAAGCACACAGAAACACACACACACAACACTGACAAGCACACACACACACACACAAACACACACACAATACTGACAAGCACACACAAACACACACACAAACACACACACACACACAAACACACACACACACACACAAACACACACACACACAAACACACACACACACACACACACACACACACACACACACACA
>JANDJT010000187.1:125207-147755 GCA_024331685.1 Stegophilus panzeri | reverse complement strand
ATTAAACATGCAGATTACCTTTAATTACAAAACGCTGTGAGTATTCTCAGTAACCTTTCATGTTATATCCACTACACACACCTTATAACCTACAGCTGATGCCGGTATCCTCTCCACCCATACACACACATGCATGCGTCGTACGCTGAATGACGTAATGACGCAACTTCCGGTTGTATACTGGTATTCGCTGTTTTTTCCCTCCTATTTTATTAGTTTAGATATCATTATTATTCATATGCTGTCCTTTACATTTTTTTTTATTTACTTGCTGCTAAATTTACACACATATTAAACGAACTCAAGCACCTAAATCCACTGTACACTAAACGGCCAAAAGTATTTGAACACCTGACCGTCATACCCATATGTGGTTCTTCTCCAAACTGTTGCCACAAATTTGGAAGTAAAATGTCTTTGTATGCTGTATCTTTAAGGCTTCCCTTCACTGGAACTTGGAGGCCCAAACCTGTTCCAGCATGCCAATGCCCCTGTGCACAAAGCGAGCTCCATGAACACATGGAGTGTTAAAGCGCCCCTATTATGCGATATTAAAAGTGCCTAATTTTGTTTTAGAGGTCTCATACAATAGGTTTACGTGCATCTGAGGTCAAAAAAGACTTTCATTTTCTCATAATTTACATTGCAGCATCACGTCTTTTCTCAGTGTCAAAAACGACTCTAAACTTTAAACTTAAAGTTTACAAACAAACGTTCACTCTAAACTCCTCCTTTCAAAGAACCTACTCTGCTCTGATTGGTCAGATATCCCAGTCTGTTGTGATTGGTCTACCGCATACAGCGTGTGCCGGAAAGGAAACGCCCACTATCATATATGAATTTCAGCTCAGTAATAATGTCGATTTGAGCTCGAGTCCGATAGTGATAGATCGGAAGATCAACCCGCTAATAGCTAACAGGCTAATAGCTGTGGACTGGCTGTACACGTATACAACACAAAAGTACACATTTGGAACACTGTAGAAAATATATACATAAATATTTAATCATACTTACAGGTTGTGATCCAGAGGCGCAAGATGGTCCAAATAAAGTGAGTATGGCCCCATCTTTAATGAATAATCGTTTCGCAAATCCCACATCGACTTCAGCTAGATTTGAGAAGCAGTTGTCAGTGAAATGACGGGAGCACGAACGAAGGTCGGAGTTGAACTGCTGTGATATTGTTTTAAAATGAATTCTAATCACTGACGCTTTACATCCTCATGCTATGGGAGTCCGTGCAAAGTCAAACACTACAACTGTAGTGTTTGAGGGCGGGTCAAAGTACACGTTGTTCGCGAGCAGCCAGACTCGATGAGGTGGTGTGATGCGAAGAGGAGTTAGGTCTGTTACATACAAACATGACTGTTACTATACCAAATTTGATCATTTTCCAATAACATGACAAGCACAAAGTGTTTTATTCCTCTTATACCAAAGCACTTTGCCAAGGCTAAGACTTTTTATTTATTAAAGAACAGCACATACTTTCTATCCATAAATCCATCCATCCGTCCGTCCATTTTACGTACCGCTTATCCTACACAGGGTTGCGTGGAGCCTGGAGGCTATCCCAGGGGACTCAGGGCACAAGGCAGGGGACACCCTGGATGGGATGCCAACCCATCGCAGGGCACAATCACACACCCATTCACACACTATGGACAATCTGGAAATGCCAATCAGCCTACAATGCATGTCTTTGGACTGGGTGAGGAAATGGGAGTATCTGGAGGAAACCCCCGAAGCAAACACCACACGCACAGGGCAGAGGCTGGAATCGAACCCCCAACCCTGGAGGTGCGAGGCATTTATGATTGCATTAAATGTTGTGGAAAGTCCATGAACCAAGTTTCTTTTAAGTTCTGGTTATCAATTATGTTTTATTCCTGTTTTATTCCTCTTAAACCAAAGTAATTTGCCAACAACTGCAATTTTAGATTGATCAGTAAATGACATATTGTGGTCTTTAACCATTTAATGTTGCAGAAAATCTGTGAGACGAGTTAGTTCCTGTTACCACTTGTGTGTTATTCCAGTTTTATTCCTCATAAAAACCACAGCAATTTGCCAACAAGTACACTTTAATATTTGTCAGCGAATGAAATATCATGGTCTTTAACCATTTATAGTTACATGTAATGTTGCGAAAGATCTGCGAGAAAAGTTAGTTCCTGTTATCACTTAAAGCAGCTATAAAAAAAACACGTTGTCTGATTTCTCACTCGTGCAGACAGTAATATGACAAAAAAATTGCAGCTTTTTGTTTATCGAGAAACTGGAAAGAGCAAAGTCATCTGCCGTTGTGGAAAACTTACTGATAGAATGCACTGACACTTGCAATGTTGGTAAATGTTATATAAATATCTCTGTGGCAGCGGGGAGGTGGTCGAGTGTCGGATGGAGGGGGGGGGGACCGGCAGGTAACATGCAATAATTCTCACCTGTGCCTTATTACCGAAAGGCTACTTATGTCTGTTTCTCTGTGTCATAGCTGACAACACACACAGGTTTTCTATGAGGAGATGTTTATTTATCATTTTTGGAAGGAGTCCCCAGTGTCAACAGTTTGTTTGTTTTTTGTTCCAACACAAAGAAGTCTTCAGGATGGAGTTTTCAGTCTCTCTGAAACATGACCGGCTGGATTTTCAAGATTTATTTATTTTTTTTAAATAAAGACTGATTATATTTCATTTGCTACGGTAAGTTTTCCTAACACATGCTTGCTGCAAGCGAGCTCATTTGCAAAAATCTCTTATCAGTATAGTTTAAGCAAAAAGGTTTCTGTAAATTCTGCAGTTGTTATCGGTGAGTTCTGAGATTTTCTCCAGCACCTGTGTTTCATGACTCATTTATGGATTCCATTGTAGGCTATATCAAGTACATAGAACATTACAGGCTTTAGTCTTTGCAACTACTTACTATAAATTATAAAAGGATGAAAGGGCTTTTTGGCCTGGAAAACAAATGCTTAATTAAAAAAAATAATAATCATTTTATTATAATTCTAATGTCGTAACAGCAAATATGAAACCTTACTGCTTGTAGTAATTTTAAGAAATCATATTGGGAATTAAGTGGATCTATTTTAAAAACTCTCCCAAGTGTAAAGAGTTAACCCTCCTTATGCAAAGTAAGATAAGGGTTTTGAAGTATTTTTTGGTTCATTTATTTTTCACCCTATGTTCCTTGGGTGTGGTTAAAGCAAGAAATGTAGAAACAAATGTGAAATAGACAGATTTAGTTTATTATTCAACTTACTGATGACATCAATGAGGAAAAAAAGAAAGAAAGGCAAGAAAGCAAACATCAGAAATGTATTTTTCAGTTAGTCTTTTTACCACTTTTTTTGTCCTTTTTATAAACTATATACTCTACCCCAGATCTCTCTAATTGAACCATAGGCTTGTACAATGCATTGTCTTATTTTGTTCCATCCCTATTATTAGTAATATAAACAATGCTGATAAAATGGAGCCTAAAAACCCCTTTCTCAGAATGACAGGTGGTTCTTTAGGTGTTTGTACATTAAAAAATATGGGTTTATAGAACATCCACATACAACATCATGGTTTTGGTTAGGATTCACCAATAAAGTCTGAAAGGAACGAAATAATCATAAAGATACTTAGAGAGACGACATTCAAAATCAAGAAATGAATCTGAGCCAGAAAGATCTGTATGTAGACCGGCAAGTCTTTGAGTTCATATGCCAATTAATATATTCAAATATTTCTGCGTAGACATCCCACACTCGAAAATAATTTTTTTATAATAGCACTTTAAAAAAA
Source organism: Stegophilus panzeri (assembly GCA_024331685.1). Classification (NCBI taxonomy): domain Eukaryota; kingdom Metazoa; phylum Chordata; class Actinopteri; order Siluriformes; family Trichomycteridae; genus Stegophilus; species Stegophilus panzeri. Next base: position 143,961 of record JANDJT010000187.1, on the reverse strand, counting down.
TAATAGCACTTTAAAAAAAATTATAATTTTAAAATTTTTTGAGCTATCTCATTACCATTAGAATGTGGACTATGAACATTTATGAATATGACTTTAAAAATTCTCTTTGAAATCCTGTCAGGTGTGAGCATGATAGCGAGCTAGCTACTGTTAGCTGTAAAGATTAAGAACATTTATAATGACTTTTTAAAGATTAGAAACAGTTATGAACATGACTGAAAACACCTTGCAGAAATCCTGTCCGGTTTGATCATGATAGCTAGCTAAGTACCATTAACACTAGATTATGAACATATACCATATGAATATAACTTTAGGTATTATAGGTGCAGTGTTAGCAGTCAGATTATGAATTTGACATCCTCTCAAGGTATGTCACGGTAGCTTGTGTTAAAATGTTAAATACAAGCACATTAATGCCAAACTAGAACTATTTATGGCCTCAAAGACCCACCTACTTCCATTTATGGCCTTTAAGACCCACACAGAGTTACTCTTATTACCATATAGGGACTCCATGATGCCCATATTTTCATACATGAACTTATGTTGTCTGTGATCCTGACTGAGGTGAGCACATATTGTTTCATGTTGGAAATCTTCTACTTTTAGTACAACTCATGGAAGCTCTACAGTGTGACAGAAGTGTTTCTGGTGCTTCCTGAGCTGTAGACTGAGCCAGCTCGGTAGCGAACGAACACTTCCCTGGCCACTAGTCCCTTTTTCGAGAGCAAACTCAGCAGATGGTTCCTGAACTTCTTGCCCACAAAGGCGTAGAGGATGGGATTGATGGCACAGTGCATAAAGGCCAAAGCCTCAGTGACATACAAGGCGATCTCCAGATTATCTCGAGTCTCGCATGTGTCGGTGATAAGCCCACCTCGTAGAAGTGTGTCCACGAACGCAGCCACATTATTAGGCAGCCAGCAGATGACAAAAGCCAGCACCACACTCAAGATCACTCTCATTGCTTTGTGTTTTTGGCTATTACGTGAGCGAAAGAGGGTTCCAACTGTGCAGCCATAGCAGACCACCATGACTGTAAGTGGAAAGAAAAAGCCAAGGACATGACGGAGGACTCGCAATCCTACACGCCAATCGTCCATCTTCTCCGCTGTAACATTCTCGTAGCAATGGATTATGTTATTGCCGTTCATTTCCAGTGCTTCTCGCTGAACAATGATTGGAATAGACAGCGAAATGGCCCCTAGCCATACCAAAACACACACTAACCTCACTGCATGGTGCTGCTTTGAGAGGAACTGAGTGGCTTTGACGATGGCCATGTAGCGGTCAATGCTAATGCACGCTAACAGGAAGACACAGCTGTAAAACGTCGCCTCCTGGACACCCGAGATCAACTTGCACAGAAAAGTGCCGAAAACCCAGTTTGATTCTTTGATGTAGATGGCCCAGAAGGGCAACGTGAGTGAGAACAGCAGGTCAGCAATTGCCAGGTGCATCAGGTAGACGTCAGTAGATGTTCTGTGCTTCTTCATGGTGCACACAACAAACATCACCACACTGTTCCCCATGAGACCAAGGAAGAAGACAACAACGTAGCCAATCACAACCCCAATGCTGTTTACTGCACCCAGGTAACTGGTACATGGAGAGGGCCCATGTCCCGTATAGCTGTAGTTCTCATAGTAGTTCTCTTCATCCATGTTTGATATGTTGGACTGGAAAAGAAGATAAGATGTCACTTTAAACAAGTGCTGAAAAATGAAATGCACAAATTTATTTTCTTATCCCAAATGTAGTGTTGTTTGCTTCTTTAGTTTTATACTTGAACTGCCAGTTTAATGGCGCCAATAACTAACATTAAATAGATTTCTGCAAAATATCCATCTCTAACTGTATCTAGTTCTTCAGTGATGTCACAAGACATAAAACCATGATATGATTTAGGATGCAGCGTGTAAGTATAAACATGAACACTTCATTGTGTAGCTGAACAATTATTATAGAGGTCATTCAGCACTCTATGCATATGATAATACAGTTTTACTTAAATATAAATTTGTAAATATTTGCATAACTTTGTAAAACCCCCAAACTTTGACAAAATTTTTATTTAAAAATCTACAGCTGCAGTGTATGAAGATATAGACATTTATTTATGGAAAATATTTTGTGTAAGATATAGTACTTCCATTACTTTAGCAACCATGCAGCCTAAATTAGGGCTAAATAGAAAATAGAAAACAAATATTTGCACCTAACTCGCCTTTTAAAGCAAGAATTTGTCTCTACATGCTTCACAAAGGGAATAAAGCGTGAAATAGGACAACTTGTAAATTAATAAAGTGGAATTAGGTTCAAAAGTGTATGATAGATAAGCAGGAATTTAAATCTTTAATATAAGGAAACCTTTTTTTCGCAATCGTTCTTGATCTGAGATCTGAGTCAGGTCTGTTTTTATTAATAATGATACGTCATCTTACCATTCTGCTGTTTTTTTCTGCCTGGAGAAGAAAAATCCTCTAAGTTTCAGCAGCCGCTCATGAGTACAAAAGCTCCTCTGGTGTAATAGATGTACACGCTTCATACAGAAAAGCAAATGATTACGGCCAGGTTCTTCCTGCGTGTGAAGTGTAGTCAAGACACGTGCAAAGATATAATCAGCAGTTTCATAACAGAGAAGGAGACGATAAAGGTTATTTGTGGTGTTACACCTGCCCATGTGTACTATACATTCATGTTTAAATAATTTTAAACATCTAAAAATGTAGGAAAAAATTATAACGATATGTATATTGTAAGGGACATGCTGTACTACCAGCACCTTGTTTCGAATTATTGTTTGTATTGCAGCTCAAGTCGTATAACTGTATTACTACAACAGCCAGAATTATTAGACATTGCGTTGGTCACACCTCAGTAAAGTTATTGGCAAAGCTTGCAGAATTATTAAGAAATGACATTCAATTGGGAAAGCATCAAACGCTTGCACAGAAATGTACAGTACCTTGCATAAACAACTCCCCACCCCCTTAAACTTTTAACACTACACCATTAAATTTACTTTACATTTATTCATTTATTCATCCAAAGTGACTTACAAATGAGGAAATACAAGTAAAGCGATATATCAAGTGGAGAACAATACAAGTAGTGCTACCATACAAGAATTATAATTCAATAAATTATTAATAAAAATTATTTTAAAATTCGCAGGCTGTCCACCAAAAGTTAATGACAGTAGTAAGGAGGGTCAGAGAAACAACCAAGGGGCCAAATATAACTCTGAAGAACCTGGAGAGATCCACAAGATAGGAGAAGCTGTTCACAGGACAACCATATCACAGACACCCTGTAAAGCTGGGGTTTATGGAAGATTGGTGAGAAGAAAGCCGTTATTGGGGAAAAAACAAACACCGTATGAAAGTCTTCCTGAGACCAAAATGTAAATGTTTTGGCCTTGGCACATTTGCCATAAATCTAACACTACTCATCACCCTGAAAACAACATCCTCATAGTGAAGCATGGTGGTGGACGCATCACCTAGCATGTTGTAGGGATGCTGTTGTTTTGTTTTAATCAATAGGACTGGGAAACTGCTTAGGGTTGAGGGCAAAATGGATGGAAGCAGAAACGTGAGACTGGGGCGGAGCATCACCTTTCAACAGGACAATAAAGCATTCTTTATTAAAAGCAAAAATTATCAGCATCCAGATGTGCAAAGCTGACAGAGACCTATCAGAAGACGTGCAACTGTTATTTGCTGACAAAGCTGGTTCTACTACGTGTTTGATTCAAGTAGGTGAATGCTTATGCACCCAACAAATTTTGTGTACATCAAATGTTAAAAAGTTCGTTTCCCTACTAAACTTGACACTAAAGAAAGTATGTGGTTTAAACTACTATGAAGTTTAGGTTATTTAGGAATTCATCCCAGCTGTTTCACATAATCAAGTTTTTATGGAAGCGACACATAATCATGTGTTGGGTGTGGTGGGAATTTTCTTGATGTTGCAGGGCCGGTACCCTTTTCTTTTGTACTTTGGATATAAATGTGGATATAAATGTACCCTTACAATGCTTTAAGGTACATAACTGTTACCTTTTAAAGTGTAAAATATACACTGAATGCACCTTTCTAAGTAAAAGATGAAAGCATTAAATGTACTAAAGGTGTACGTTTGAGAGTACCACTGCAGTGACAAGGAAAGGTACAGATTAGTACCCTTTTTTTCTGAGAGTGTAAACTGAAAGCGCACTCTTGTGTGAGTGGTGTGGTTTGAAATGGCTGGAATGATTATGTAATGGACATACGCATACACCCTTCTCACTTCTTTTGCCAGTAGGGGGCAATAACACACCAATGACAACAGCACTGATTGACGTATTTGCTCAATTACTTAATCAATTTAATTCAAAGCTGTAATTAGTGAAGTCCATCCATCCATTCATATTCTGTACTGCTTATCCTACACAGAGTCGCGGGGACCCTGGAGCCTATCCCAGGGGACTCGGGGCACGAGGCAGGAGGACACCCTGGACGGATGCCAACCCATCGTAGGGGACAATCGCACACACATTAACACGCTACAAATAATTTAGAGATGCCACTCAGCCTACAATGCATGTCTTTGGACTGGGGGAGGAAAGCGGAGTACCCGGAGGAAACCCCTAAAGCACAGGGAGAACATGCAAACACCACACACACAGGGCGGAGGCAGGAATCAAACCCCTGACCCTGGAGGTATGAGGCAAGCGTGCTAATCACTAAGCCACAATAAAATATATACTGCAGCATCTTTTTTTCTTTATTGAAAATTTGGCATTTTTATGAAATACATTAGGATATGTTTGAGAGTGAAGAAGTCTGGCTCCAAATTGTCCTGTTTTAGGAAGTCCACTTCTCCCGAAATGTGTTGAGATTTTGGCGGCTCGAGATGTTTAACCTTTTAAACAGTGCTCAGAATGCTGACTCGTACAGGGAAAGTAGACATTTTACACAAAATAATATGATCCTTTAAGCATAAAGAAGTGTTCGAGTCAGGCTGGATCCACATTCATCTATTTAAGGAAGTCCATTTCTTTCAGAATATGTTTTTAGTAGCCCAAAAGGTTTTAATTCTTTCAAACGTTCTCTGAAAACATGGTCAACATGCCCAATTTTAAGGGCAAAGAAGACTTTGTGCCAAGCTGGATCCAGATTATTCTATTGTACAAAGTCCATTTATTTCAGGATGTGCTGAGACGCTGGTGGCCCAAGACGTTCTAACACATTAAACAGTTCATACAGAGAAATTAGACATCTTGGACAATATAATATGGCAAGGGTTTAAAAAATCAATTTCGTACCAACAACAAAAACAAATCAGTTTGTGCAAGTGCTAGAACTGGCTCTTTCAGTGCTGGTTTAAATACAGCACACGGTTCTGAAGTGAATAATGAGCGTCCTCTACAGGTTCAATGTTGCATCTGCAATCATTTAAAGTGGAACTCCAACAAGAAGCTGTGAATGAGAAACCGGCTTCATCCTCCTGAGGGATATCACAGCCGGTGAAGTATAATGAAGAAAAGTAAGGATAGATCTGGTTTTATTAAGCTAAGATGTCATTTCCTCCATTCCTAACATGTTATTTTAACCAGTTTCAGTAGAATTATCATAAAGATATTTTATTTTGGACCAAAGCTGAAGTTGTCTTCGCTTTCTGCTAAGGTTTTGTTTTCTGAACAGATGTGAACTTGTTCAGTGGGTTGACAAAGTAGTGTGGCTAACATCTCTACTTCTCACATGTTATTCTTAAACAGGACTAGAGCAATAATAAATAATACATCTCATGTGTAGCACTTGACATTGTATTGTAAGAGAAAATAATCAGTCACAGTAAGATCTATAAATGATGACTAAAAGCATCTACACTGGAAGTAAAAAAAAAAAATAATACAAAAGCTAGTAACCCACTAGGCATAGGCACAACACTACAGTATGTCTATGTTAACACTGCAAACCTGAGTGCTCAAATCTGTTTTCATGCATACGTTTAAATTTATTGTTAGCTTATTCACAATGTCTTTTTTATGTGGTGTAACATAACATAATATATAACATAACATAACTAACTACATTTCAAGCACAATTAACAATAACAGTGTGCCTGTAAACTGTTATTGTATACTATAATAACATGGTTGTACCATATTTGAGCTATAATGATGTTCATAAAAAAAAAAAAAAAAAAGTTGTAGTCATCATTACAATTTCATACTTAAGTGCCTCAGACATTAAATAAACCAAATGATCCAATTAGGATCATGTGGGGTTTTTTTTGTTGTTGTTTTTTTTAAAGCTACTAGTCAGCTAGCTACATTCTGAGTTTAGGGATATTGATGAAGTACAGGAGGTTTACTGTAGGAGAAAAGGCTAGATATTGTTTCTACGCTGTAATTTCCACATGTTCTTTTAATCATTTTCAGTAGAACAGTCAAAAACCAAAGAAGGTATTTTGGCAACTTTTTCGATAGGTCGAGATTGGTTGTCGGTAGATGGTGCCACAAAATAAGTGCATCACTTTTTATTTAGTGTATTTCCTCACACACTAGTCGTCATCTTCCCCCCCTTTTCCATTTATCTGAGTCTGAGAAGTACACTGAGGCCAGTTTAGATATACAGTAGTAGAATCCAGAAATTGAAACAGGAGATAAAATGAAGGGCGAAAAAAAAACAGACATTTTTTTTACTTCCATAAAATGCTTACAATTTAAAATACAAAATAAAGCTACCACAAAAAAAAAAAACAATATTTCATCACAAAGATCTTTCTACATAATGGTAAGATAAGAGAAGTATGATAAGATTTTGGGTTTTCCATGGCATCAACAATGTTTAAAGCCTCATCAATCAAAAGGACCTTCAGGAAATAAAAAAATAAATTGAAAAAAGTTTTTCTTACCCTCATGCACCATCTCCGTAGGTTAATGAATAAATATTTCAGACCAAACAAATAATAATCTAGGATTAAACTCTACTGAAGTTTATTTCAGCTGTGTGTAAGCTGTGTATATCAGCCATTCAATAAAAGTTCATCTTCATAAAGTCCATACGTTTAAAATTCTGTTCTAATGATCTAATGATCTCCTTTGAGTGATCAATACTTTTAAAAATGTTATTTTACAGATTTAAGCTGATGTTCTGTTGATTTGCTCACCTTTCTAGATGTTGTGCGATCGCAGGGCAGAGCACTCACTAACACATTACACAGTGCCCTCAACTAATATTGGCACCCTTGGTAAATATGAGCAAAGAAGGCTCATACCTCAAAATCAACACAAAAATGGTTCACTGCCCATAAAATCAAGGTCCTGCCATGGCCATCCCAGTCTCCTGACTTGAACCCCATAGAAAACCTGTGGGGTGAACTGAAGAGGAGAATCCACCAGCATGTACCTCGAAATATGAAGGATCTGGAGAGGTTCTGTATGGAGGAACGGTCTCAAATCCCTCGTCATGTATTCTCCAACCTCATCAGGCGTTATAGGAGAAGACTCGGAGCTGTTATCTTGGCAAAGAAAGGTAGCACAAAGTATTGACTAAAAGGGTGCCAATAATTGTTGCACACCTATATTTAACAAATAGTGGGGTTTCTTTTGGAATAAACCTGTGGTTTGTTTGCAATTGTTTGATATCCATGAGAGCGGAGTATTTTTCTGAATCTTTTGAACAAAAGAATAAAAGGTTAAACAAAAAAGAAATTTTCACAGCATTCTTTGCTCATATTTACCAAGGGTGCCAATATTAGTGGAGGACACTGTATCTCCATAGAGTTATTATTGCAAATAATTACTGGTCAAAATGGGAACTGCAACAAATGCTAACACAGACCCATTGGGACAGGAATCACTCTGCCTCATGATCGGAGGTGGAGCAGAAGACAGAACAGTTAATGACAGGGTTGCCAGATTGGTCTATCTTAAACATACTTAGCGGCTACCAAGATTTTGTTTTAAAGCAGATAACAGAATCAAATCTAATACATTTTTACAAACAAAGGCACAGTGTAAGTGCAGACAATGTGTCTATGATATACAGAACCATTTCTATTGTAAAATGTATTGTAAAGCTTTGGAGAGGGTAAGCGGGATTATGGAGTGGATAATGTCTGTACATCAGAAATGCATGTACCAAAAAGGTGAGAAGACAATAAAACTTCTGATAACATAGCTGCTAGACTGTTTGTTGTATGGCTATGTTGTCAACTTTCAACTGTGCATTATGTGGCTACTCTGAAAATTATAGTAGCCTTTAGCATAAGTCAAGTGCGACAGCCTCTCCACTTTGTTTGAGGCTATGTTATTAATGATGTCGTCCTGCTCCACCAAAGTCTATGGTCACGAGGCACTGCTGCACTTATATCAAGCATTAATCAGTTATACTATTGCACATACATTGGCATCCCTTTCCTAATACACATTTTTAAAATGTTGACAGTGATTTTGCAAGCGCTGTTGCTCAGAGGAAGCGGGACACACCCTCTGAAGTCTGCGAGGTGGACCTGGTGGACCTCGAAGGTGTGCCACGCTCAAACGGCTGTGTCTTGTGGATCATGTGGAAGAACCTCATCCTGAACTTCTCTCCCACGAAGCCGTACAGCACCGGGTTGACACAGCAGTGGATCAGCGCTAGGCTCTGTGTGATAAATATGGCCAAGCTTATGGCATGTTGAGCTGCGCAGCCATTTTCCACCAGATTGGCTCTCAGAAGCGTATCGACCATGGTGGCCAAGTGGAAGGGTGTCCAACACAATAAGAACGCCACCATCACAGCTGCAATCACTTTCATGGCTCTCTGGCGCTGAAAACCTCTCGTACGCAGCAGCCTGGCCACCGTCACACCGTAGCATGTCAGCATGACACACAGAGGTATCAGAAAGCCAAGAAGGTGCTTCATTACACGAGTCGCTAGCCTCCATTCATCTGCTCTATCTATTTCGAAACGTTCAGCACAAATCTGCAAGCCACCATCACCGATGGAATGGACTTCATTGTACAAGGCAGGGAGGGAAAGTAGGATACCCAAAATCCAGACCACGATGCAAACAGTCCAGCTACACAAGATCCTTTGGACCTTCCGGGCCTCCATTGCTCGCACAATGACCATGTAGCGATCCACACTGATGCAGACCAAAAAGAGGATGCTGGTGTAGAAGTTGGCTTCTCTAACTATGTTGACCAGCTTGCACATGGCGCCACCAAATATCCATCCGGTGAGACTGTCAATGGAGGAGAAGGGGAGGGTGAGGGCCATCAGTGTGTCGGCGATCACCAGGTGGAACAGGTAGATGTCGGATGGAGAAAGAAAACGCAGGTTGGAGATGATCACCAGCCCAACAGTTATGTTGCCAGGGATGGCAAGGAGGAAGATGTGCACAAATAAAATGCACATGACAATGTTGTAAACGAGTGGTAGGATGAAAGCCTGGCACGCTATGGTCGTCTCATCTACCGTGAAGGTGCTGTTCAGGGTGTCCGTGTAGTTGAATTCCTCATCATAAAACTCAGAGAAGTTCCCCAGAAGAAGTAATTTATTTGTATCTAAAAGTGGAAAAGAGGTTTGTAATTAATTTAGAATTGGAAGTAGAATAATTTTTGTATATTAAGGAAAATATACAGATTAGATTGTGGGTGTGTCTTCACCTTCCTGCAGCAATGGATAATCTCACCTGGTTACCATGAAGATTGCACTTCTCAAGAACTTGCGTACACTAATACTAATTTAATACTATTACTAATACTAATTTAAAAATATTTTGTACTGTTTCAGCGTTGTTGTTGTTGTTGTTTTGCTGTAATTATTAATACTGCAATATCCAGTGTCCACCAGATGAGAATGGGTTCCCTTTTGAGTCGGGTTCCTATTAAGGTTTCTTCCTCGTGTCATCTCAGGAAGTTTCCCTTGCCACCGTCACCTCTGGTTTTCTCATTAATCTGAATAAATATAAATCTGCATCTGGATTTCTGGCTATTTTTAATCACTTTGCTGAGAAAATGGCTTTCGGCAGTTAGGTATGGTGTAGCTCAGATATAATATATTTTGTGCTGGACTAGGACAGCGTTTTAATTGTCTTACCTACCTATTCATATAAGTTTAATTCAAGTATGACATTTTTGTCACTAATTAAAAGATAAACCAGCGTGTCTTAGTAAGATTTTGAGCCACTACAAGCCAGCTTCAATGTGCCTTTTCATAGATTCTATAAGTCTCTAGACATCTACTGGATCAATGAACATCATTCTTCCAAAAGATTTTCCCTCAGCTGGTGTTAGGTTGAAATTCACTGACTATGACCTTCATAGCATATGATTAACATCAGCAAACCATTCAGTGGGAGCTTGTGCACCGTGGATGCTGGCGTGATCATCTTGGAAGCCTCCATTATGTTTTTAGGTTAGAATTAGCCTATTACTTGGTATTTTCCATTCTTTAATGGCGTACATAAACTTCTCTGTGATATACATTTTCGGGAAAATGAATGCTCAGAAACGAAAATTTTTCCTTTCTTTTCCTTTTTTCTGATACACTAATGCAGAATATATCCAATATATCCAATATTTATATAATAAATTGATTATTAAAGATTTTTTACACAATAATTTAAATGAGATTATATTATCTGTTATTTTGAATGTCTATCCTATTAAAAAAAAAACCCAACAACAACAGACAAAACAACCAAGCTGTCTTACCGCTCATTGTGGTTTCCTTTCCCAACAGTTCAGAATGTGTAAGCTTCAGTAGTGTACAGGAGTGTTAAGAAAGCAGTGAAGTCACACACAGCCATCAAGACGTGATGCTATATCCTGTTTACCCAATCCCAAAATCTGGGGCCCAAAAATTACCAAACCTTCCCAGCACTCTAGATAAACCTTTATGTAAATAATAAACCATGAAACATGTTTATATTCCTCAGTACTGATGGTGTCAATGGAGAACCCTTGTATTTTCTTCCTTTGGTTAAAAAAAAAAAAGGAAAAAAAAACGGTGAATGCGGAGATCTGTAGGAAGAAGTTGAAGATGTTGGAGGATGTTGCATCTATGTGAAAAAAAAAGCAGGAGATCATGGTAGTGGTGATGAGTGCTGACTGGGGAAGTTTTAAACACTCATTCAGTCACAAGACTTACACTCGTGTCCAACTTGGGGTATCAGTATGACCATAACAATGAAGCCAAGAAAAAAACATGTCACATTCTCAGCATGTGATGTATTAAAAATGAAACTAAGGTGTGGAAACTAGATCAAAACAAAGGCTTTCTTCGTATCTCTCTGTTTGAAAGGAACCTACTGTACATAGAGCCTTTGTAACACATTCATAAGCAGTGCATAGATATTTAATAGAGTGCTGTTGGAGAATTTATGTTAGGGTTATGTGAAAACTTGTGAGATGACATAAAAGTAATTATGAAATATACTGCGTTGTGTTTACATGAAAGAGGAAACATGTTTGTTGTATTTCTGTATTCCTCTTTTAACATCATTTTGGAGGTTATTAATTTTATCTATATTTTATCAGTATAATAGTGCATTCATGAAGTGTTCTGTTAGTCTTGAATTCTTAGAGTTGAAGAAGTGCTGGGGGTCCATTTGTATTTAAAACTTGAAAAAGCACCACTGCAATACAACTTACCCATGCAACAAACCCATATGTCGGCCTATTTAGCTGGGGAAGAGATGGCACCAGGATGCACTATGGGAAGAAGGTGAGCCGGTGGAGGAAGTGTGATGTTCTGGGGAATGTTCTGCTGGGAAATCTTGGGTCCTGGCTTTCATGTGGGTGTTACTTTGACACGTACCACCTACCTAAACATTGCTGCAGATGGTATTCCCTAATATCAGTGGCCTCTTTCAGCAGGATAATGCTCCCTGACACACTGCAAAAACTGTTCAGGAACGGTTTGAGGAACATTTGTTGACTCAGCCTCCAAATTCCCCAGATCTCAATCCGATCTAGCGTCTGTGGGATGTTCTGGACAAACAAGTCCGATCTGTGGAGGTCCCACCTCTCAATTTACAGGATTTAAAGGATCTGCTGATAACGTCGTGGTGCCAGATACCACAGCACACCTTCAGAGGTCTTGTGGAGTCCATCCTCGATGAGTCAGAGCTGTTTTGTTGGCACAAAGGGAGGGGGACCTACACAATATTAGGCAGGTGGTTTTAATGTCATGGCTGATATATAAAAATAACAGTCAATCTGTATCTTTAAAAAGATTCCTCCTAATTTACTCCCACCAGCTGATGAATAGTGTAGTAGTGAAAGCATCCTGTAATGAAATCTTTCTTGTAATATGGAAATGATGTGTGAAAATGAGGACGGAGACCTACGTTAAGAAAAAACACCACTGCCATGTTGTTTTAAGCAAACAAGGAAATTGGGTAACATGTTTTTCTGACATTCTGTAAATCCCACAAGAACAGTGCACTTTTTTTTTTTTTTTTGCAGTTAAAGACCCAGTTTAGGGGAAGAAATATTGCAGCACATTGCTACCACTCAAAAACAAGTTATAAAAAGATTATTATACTAATTAATAGATTCTGACAAATAGTGTAATAGGCAGAATTAGACATATTTTACTTTACTTAAGAAGTATGGACTGTACTGTCATTAATGTACGCACATTAGGAAGGATTCTCATAGTAACTGGATGTTTTACTTGTAGTAACGAGATTTTTACTTGTAGTAATTAGATGATTTTTTGTAACAGCGAACTGTTTTTCTTATAATAACAAGATATTTTCTTGTAGTATTGGGATGCTTTTCTTGTTATAATGAAATTAGGCCCACTGCTATTTCTCTCTCTCTCTCTCCTTCATATATATATATATATACTATCTCTGGGTACAAGTATTCGTAAACGTGGTATTAACTTCCACTGTTATGCAGATGACACATAGCTGCATGTTTCAGCAAAGCCGGATGAGAGACACCAGATTAATAAAGTTAAAGAATGTGTAAAGGACATTAGACACTGGATGCTTATTAACTTCCTTCTACTTAACTCTTACAATACAAGAAGTACTTCTACTAGAACCACATGCAGCTGGAAGTAACTTTTCTGGACATCAAATCAATGCTGCCACTGCTGGGTCCTTGAGCAAGGCCCTTAACCATCAACTGCTCAGTTTTATAAATAAGATAAATGTAAATCGCTCTGGATAAAGGTGTCTGCCAAATGCCATGAATGTAAAAAGATATTTTCTTGTAGTAACAAGATAGCTTTCTCATATTAACAAGGTGTTTTTTTTCTGTAGTAATTTGAAGCTTTTTGTTTTGTTTCTGTCGTAATAATGAGATGCTTTCTTGTAGTAGTGAGATGTTTCTGTCAGAATAACAAGTCTTGTAATGATGAGATGCAGATCAGCCAGCCATTCACTTCCATATAAGAAACAATGCTGAAATAACACCAGTATTTTTTGAACAGCGGGAGGTGCACTGCACTACTGGAGTGCCGTGAAATACAGATTCACTCTGTGCTTCTGTGTGTATAATGATGGCAGAGAGAGAAGAAAGACATGAGATATTTCTCATGATATTAAACCGAAAGGTCTGTGAATGTTTTTTTTCTTCTGTTGTTGTTGTTGTTGTTGTTTTAAATCAATGCCCCTATTTTAAATAGATGTTTTATATAATTTAAGTACAAATACAGCTATGTGTGTAAGTCAATAAAAATGATTGATTACATTTAAAAGTTGCTGTTTATGCTGAGACATGGCCTTGATACGACCTTGACGTGACCATATCTCAGGCTTAATATGAAACAGAACTTATAGTTGGCTTAGAATTTAAAGACTATAAAACAAAAGATGTGCTTAGCTGCTTATGGGCCAGTTTTTGGCACAGTGTGGGTGTGGATCTTATAGTACTAGCCACTTTTATTCCACAATCCATTTGCCATTGCCATAACTGTCCCATATGTGTCTAAATAAATATTTGTTCCTATATAATCTGTGATATCTGTGGAGATCTGGATGTTCCTCTTTCTTATCGATCTGCTTAAACCATGTGTGCAGCCGATATACCGTTTCATGAAATGTGCGTTTTCATGAAATGCACAGGAAACAAGGTGTGGCCTTTCTCTTGCAGTGACCGAAGATTTTACTTCTACTACTTTTTTGTTTTGTGTCGACTGTTTTGTAAAAAAAAAAAAAATGGATGACCTGAATGGATAGCAATGATTTTAAGTGCAGCTGGACATGAGCAAGATACAATGCCTGATTTGTACCTGTGATACAGGAACTATAGCCCAAATGATCAGTATAATAAACTTAAATCTATAATAAATCTTAAATCTGTGAGTTGGATGAGTAGTTGGTGCTTTCTAATCAGGATATAATTCAACAGGATATAGAATGCAAGCTGGGTTTTTTTTCTGCAATGTCAGGAATAAATACAATCCCAAAAACCCCTCTGGACAGGTAGGAACATATCTACTCTTCAGGGGAAAGGGGGGAGAGGAATGCTGATGAAATCAATACCAGACAAAGGACCACTATCACCTCAAAGTGGTGTTGAAAGTCTCACACTGACAACCAGCTCTTACAGTGTTAACTCTTTCAGTCTTGCCTAGAAAACAGAGATAATTCAACACCGCTTTTGTTTATACATTTGATATTATAGGTCAGGGTTATTCAACTAAAAATATTTCAAAAGTCCAGTTGTATGAAATTCCTTGCTTATAAAGGTCCAGATAAGCAACTAACACGACTGGATGGTGACAATAGCTACCTTTTAATCCTTAACCATATTTGATTAGTTCATGGCTGTACATAAGGCTCATCAATTTCAGCTGCTTATGTTTTGTTTAATAGTGGTGCCTCTCATTATCATTTCTGGCTAGTGCCACAGATTCTGACCAGAAGAATAAACACATACCAAGTTTCATTGTTAATAACATTAAACAACATTAAAAATCTATGAAACACAGGCAATTGCTTTAAAACTACACTCTAAAAAACACTGGGTTAAAAACAACCGGAATTGGGTTATTTTCAGCCCAGCGGCTGGGTAAATATAGTACAGAACACATTTTGAGCTAAACTAACCAGTCAAGTTGGGTTGTTAATTTTAACCCAGTAAACGGGTTGTTTTTCAACCCAAAGGATGATTTCATTTTTACAAAAACGCTGGGTTCATTTTATTTCATAAATAGGTTAATATTTTCAGGGTTATTTTTACCCTTTGAAAATGTCAACTATACCACATTATAAACCAATACGTGAACATGGCATCTCCTTTATTTATACTCAAGAAGGTGTTCAGAAATGAGCTGCTAAAGTAGAGCTGCTAAAGTGGTGTTTATATATTGACTTTGAAGTAAGTGACTCAAATAAGTCATATATTTAAGACGAAACCGTCAGATTTTGATCAAACGAGACGTTTAAAACATCCAAAAAAACTGAGTAATCGACTTACGATCCAGTGGGCGTTACAAACAAGTAAGACCACAGCTAACGAAGATAGCGGTGCATTTAATGTCATGTAAACCTGACTGTTATCTCATATTTTTGCTTTTTCTAGTGTACAGTGATGGTTTTATAGATAAATATATTGATACGAACCTTAAATTTCATCCAAATAAATCTAACAGTCTGTCAGTGTGAAAACCTCTACCTCCACCTGAGGCGAATTCAAACAGTCCGAGCTGACTTCATTTGACCCAAGGATAATTTGACATTGATTCAACTGTCAGTGAAAATGATCCAGCCAATAACCCAGCGGTTCAGTTACACAAAACTACCCAAAAACTACTCAAGACTGAGAAAATAACCCAATTAAATGACCCAAAAGGCTCAACCCAGCGTTTGGGTCGAAAAAATAATTCAGCAGGTTTTTTTTAAGTGTATACTGGAAGCGTAACCTCTCATATAATTTCATTAAAATGTGGCAATGTTTACCAACATTGGTAAGTTACAGTTATTGTATCACTGTAATTTGTAATAAATTGTAAATATAATGTTCTGTTTAATTGTTTGTGTTCATTTTGTGAATTTGCTAATTTATAAATCTAGCGGGCTAGTTGTCATTGCCTTTTCAGTGAAATTTAGCTAGCTTAGCTAGCAGCTAAGCTGCTTTGGCATGACATGGCAGACTTCTAACGTTGTCGACCTGTTTTTACAAAGTCTTTTGGTAAATGGTGCACTTATATAGCGCTTTTATCCAACGCTTTACACTGTGTCTCATTCACCCATTCACACACCAATGGTAGCAGAGCTGCCATACAAGGTACTAACTTGCCATCGGGAGCAACTTGGGGTTCAGTGTCTTGCCCAAGGACACTTCGGCATGTGGAGTCATGCGGGCCGGGAATCGAACCGCCATCCCTACGATTAGTGGATTAGTGGACAACCCGCTCAACCACCTGAGCCACAGCCGCCCCATACACTTACTTTTGATACACTTACTTATGAGGAGAGACTGAGAATTAAACAGGGGACCAGACCAACACCTAAGACTGATTTAATTCAGAAGTCATCAGGTCCTTTCAGCTCTCTTAACAGGAGAGTTGATTAGCTGACTGGAATTGCTGTGACCAAGCGTATGTACCGCTGGCCTTATCCACTGACAAACAGCAGTACTTCCTCTATTTTAAAATCCACCAGCCACCACTTTTATGAACATATGTGAAAACGTCTTCCTTTTTCAATGAGCTGCGTTCTGGTAAATAATTTACATAAATGGACAAGATTAGATCAGGTGCAACAGAGGATCATATACAGAAGGATATGTCGTGGCTCTTTGAGGAGTATTTGTGTCGTAAGGTTGAATTGATGCATTTAGGTTGTTTTTTGTACACATGATGGGAAAAGATTTGGACACATCCGAACCCTAATCCATTCCACACTCGAATGCTGCTGACAGACTTGTCTCTAGGCTTAGAAATTCAATGGAGTGTATTGGGGGAAAAAAGTAAGAATAATGCTACACTACTGCTTACTGTGTGACATCAGTTATCTAGCTACAAATCTGAGGAGCCAGTTGGACCCAACCTGTAGGCTTGGAGACTAAATGTGAGACTAAATGTGTTGGATCCTGTGGAGCAAGGTATCTGTGTGTTGGAGGATGTATTGCTGGATGTGACACTTTGGTGTCAAAGTTTTATCCTTTGGTCATCCACTGAAGAGATGCATGGTCTGTGACAAGGATGAAGTGCCAACTAGGGCACGAAGTCCATCGTATTGGTCCAATCTTGCTGATTGAAGATGGCATAATTGTGTTCAAATGGAATTTAAGGCTTTTTGCACTGTTCCGCAGTTCTTCATCTCAGGCCTTCTACAAATGTTCAACAATGAATGTGCGATAATGAATATACAACCTTCTTTCTTGCACACCCCAGTGTAACTTGTAGAGGTTGACTGATTGATCGGTTTGCCGATTAATTGACACCAATAACCGATTGCCAGAATCAGTTATTGGCAAAAATTCACACCGGCTGAGAAGGGTCCGCTGTCATTATACAGTACGAGAGCGGCCTTTATAGGCAAAATAAAAACTATCACTGACCAATTTTGTTATGTTATTTGAAGTGTTTTTATTTGTTTTGGACGTCTCTATTTTTATTTGTTATTTGGAGAATTACTTTTTGGTTCAGTTTGGATGTATATATTTTATTTACTTTAATATTTATTAATAGTTAACATATATTAATATTTATTTCATTTTAAAAAGTACAGTACATTTTCATTGTACAGACAGTACTGTTTATTTTTGTAATAAAGTTCATAAATATTTTACTTTGAGTGATATGTTTTCATTCAGTATCAATTTTAAAAACTATCGGGTTGATTAATCGGTTATCGGTAATGCCCGACTTAGTTATCGCTATCTGTAAAATCCACTAACGGTAGACCTCTAGACACTTGTATGCTATACCTGTGCTAGCGTGGGCTAGGCTCCATTGCTATTAAGCTCACTAAATATTAATTATAAGGGTGCTGATCATTTTAAAATCAATGTTTTGTAGAAAATGTGCACTATGTTTTGTATTTGAAAATATTTATCATAATATTTGTATTCATTTTATCTTTTTCCTTAGGATATATTTATTCTTATTTTTATAATAATTATCATTATTCATTATAATGAAAACGAAGTGCGCCAATAATTATGTAGAGCATTGTAGCATATTTTGTTTTAATTCTTCATTTCATTGCAGTAATTTAATTTTATACAAATTTGTATAAATTTGCATTCGCTGTATTTTGTCTTATGTATTAAAGTGCACAATGTATTTTTGACCATCTCTGCAAAAACAGCAGGCACCAGTCTGGCTTCATGACTATGAGGACTATTCTTTCATCCAGCACTACAACATTTTCTTCATCTCCTTTACCGTGGCTTGATCTCAAGCACAAAGGACTTGCTGTGGGATTTAGATGTTGTAAGAGATCTGAGAACCGATTCATGTGCCCACTGGCTTACTGTACTGCCAATTTCCTGTTTAGGCATTTGTACTGTAATGAAAAGAAACAGAACAGACTTTGGGTCCGGACCTCAGATTACCTCTTGAAGGCCGCACAAGGCCGCAGGGGATATTAATCAAGTACATCCTCATGATTGCTGAGTTATTTTTCTTGTGCTTCCATGTACAACAATGCCGAGCTCAGAAAAAAAATGGCAGAAGACGGTGTCGGCTCTTTTTGAAAGATTACATGAAAACCTGACTGCTTCTGCCAGAAAGATTCAAATGGGCCGTGGTTGGATCTTCCAGCAGGACAATGATCCAAAACATACATCAAAATCAAC
>JANDJT010000187.1:82673-103310 GCA_024331685.1 Stegophilus panzeri | reverse complement strand
GAAAGTAAAAGAAAGTTCATTATGGTTTTAACATGAAGTCTGTTTGTTGAACTAGTCCACTGTTCATTAAAGGAGACTTGAGTGCAAAACTGCATGTTGTAATTGCAGTCCCAAGGCCATCGCTGCAACCGTAGTCCCAGCAACCACAGCGAGAACATCCATGTGGAATTGAGGTCCAAAACCATTTCCATGGAACTTCAAGTGGTACCATCCTCAGCAATCTCCAGGCTGTACCGCTTGGAGTCATCCACAGTGGCAGAATGTAGTGGATAGTGGAGGCTTACCTGCACATATTTGTAATTGTCCAATCAGCCAATCATTTCCCATGTTGATGGTTTTATTTTAAACAGATCGAGCCATATCGGAGCAGTGTAATTAAGGTTTTGCTGTTCATTGTGAAACCGCGTGCCACAGATGAAAAGCAGTATTATTTTTGCGTGTTGTATATCACCGTATCTCACCAGTGTAACTGCTTTCGCAACGTTTCAGACACGCAGTCTGAAGTGTGTGAGCCTCGGGTTTGTGTCTGCAACCAAATCACAGCCGTGACGTTATTCACAATAACACATTCCCTGTCGAGTTCTAGATAAGTAGCAGACAGAGAATGCAAAGAACTTTAGATAGGAATTGTTTTTCTGGTCAAGTACAAACCTACCATTTAAACCTTTTTATGGATTGTTTTCGCTAATTCTGATTTCCTCTCTCCAGGGGCAAGACATTTTCTCGCTAAGGTGGCACACAGTGACCAAACATGCTTACAGGACCAGCCAGCGCTGCCCGAGTGCGACGTGGACTACGACACCCGAATTCGGACAGCGCTCGTAGACTCCTAGATTCTTGCAAATCCTTCAAGGAACAAAATAAAACAAATTTCCTTTGAGTTTTCCACACAGTTCGACAAAAGAAAAAGTCGTAAAGATTTTTATACAGCCCTGGGTAAATTGGACATTTGGTACTTTTTTTCTGCGCCTTCCCGCCGTAACCTGCCGTGTGCTGTCTTGAGAAATGTTTATGCAGTATCGCTCCAAGTCTGTGCTGTTGTCTTTGGCTTTGTGCCAGAATACCTGTCTGCTTTTGAACTAATAAATAAACCAGTCTTCGAGAAAAGAAGTGTTGATTTGTTGTCTCATGGGGAAAAATAACCATCTCCTGTGTTTTTCACTCGGTTATATTTATCCGAAATGAAACAGCACCAGAAATGCGTGAATGTTTTGAAAGGTGCGTTGCATTTAATGCGTTATAATTAGCGTTATTTATGTTTACGTATGTTTATTTAACAAAAGAAACAGCTAGTATTGCTAGCCAGAAGATGCAAGTGAGTAAAAGAGCTAATGGCAGTTATTATTATTATTATTATTACATTAAATTGTCTTTCTGTTCAGATATTGTTAACTTGATTTATAAAGTTATATCTCAGGTCAGCTACTGTACTAAACCCAATCATGTAATGGTGTCTCTTTGATTACAAAACTGTGAAACACCCAGACGATACACAATACACACAAAGCCTTAGGGGTCAGAGGTCACACTTCTTTTATTGTTGAACAGAGGGACAACAGGCAGACATGCACACTTCAGAGACAGAGGGAAATATAGAAAGAAAGAGATTAAGGCAGTAATTTAAAACTGACACTGCTGAGGACGTTGTGCAACACTGCAGTGGAAGCATCACTCTTCCACATTCTGTAAAGGATCTGCCTCTGCGTTCTCAGGCTCCTCATCTTCCTGATTCTCCTCCTCCTCTGGATTAATGTTCTCCACCGTAGGTTTTAACCCCACCTCCTCCTTGGCCTCAGTGTACTCCACAGAACTTGCTGCCTTCTCCACCTGAGTGTCTATCACAGGACTCCGTGTCTCCTCCACCTTCTCCACGTTAACATCCTCTTCAGTACTCTCTGTACTTTCTTTCTCCACCAGAATGTCTTCTACGGGCCTCATCATCTCCTCTTCCTCCTTCTTCTCGGCTACACTGTCTTCCACTGGGCTCACTGTCCTGGTCTCCTCCTCCTTCTCCGCCTGAACTTCCACCACCGAGTTCACCGTCTCCTCCTCCTTCTCCATTTCCTCTACAATAACTGGGTCTTCTTTTTGATCATACTGCTTGTTCATGGCAGTGTTTGCAGCGTTCAGCTCCAGGTCCTTCTGAGCGATCGTCTGTTCTTCCACGATTTCGTTATTGAGTATCGGGTCAGGAATCAGGTAACAGGGCTCTGCGAGAGATCAAGCAGTACAGAGATCGTTACAGGGTTTTTGATTTGCTTTAGCATAAATATGAATATGGTGGTGTATTTTAACAGTAAATAATGAAGTGGACTTATCAGAAGGTGTTCTATACTTTTATGCAGGTCTTTAAAAAGTTATAATGTTGTCTGAAATTCCCCCCCCCCCCCCCCCCCCAATTAAAAGCCTTAAAGGGATAGTTCACCCAAAAATTAAAATTCTGTCATCAGTTACTCACCCTCATGTCGTTCCAAACCTGTAAGACTTTCATTCATCTTTGGAACACAAATGAAGACATTTTTAATGAAACCTGTGAGATTTCTGTTTCTCCATTTGCAGTCCAAGTAACCAAAACGTTCACACTCCAAAAAGATGAAAGTCTTATGGGTTTGGAACGACATGAGGGTGAGTAATTGATGACCGTTCACCCAAAAATGAAAGTTTTATCACTAAGTATTAAAGTGTAAAAATTCAAATGTACATAGTTATATATATATATATATAAAAATAATATATGTATGTGTGTAAAAGCATGCTATCCGTGAGACGAAATTAGCTGTACTGTCTAGGTGGGAGGTTCACGTTCTCTTTCCATCAACTAGCCAATCAGAGACACCTGTGGGTTCATGTATGTGGAAGAGGGCAGATAGCGCTTTCCTCCGAGTGTGTTACTCTGCCCATTGATGTAGCATGAGCAGTAGTTTGAAAAGATGTGGTTGTGACTGGTTACTGTTACAAAGCACTCACACTGGAGACATAAATGCCTCCATACCAACAATGCAATAGTGCTGTGGTATAAATGTAATGTAATTTAGTTTGGTATAATATGGGGGATAGTATATACACACAACATGAATGTCTTAAGAGCTCTAAAGATCTCTGAAGGTATCAAACCCGTGAGGCCTAGTAAACTTTCCTGCTTTGTGTTTTTCCTCTCTCTCTCTCTCTCTCTCTCTCTCTCTCTCTTTTTTCTTTAAAGGTGACAAACATACCCGCTTTTGTGTTATAATCTATCACGCTTTATGCTTCAGGGGAGACACACACAGACACATCATCAGCAATCACGGCTGATGTGACAGGTTTAAAAGGATTGACATGTTGGTTCGGACAGCATGAGAAAACAGTAATCATGGTTTTTAAGTGGGTGTTTAACCACTGGAGATGAATTAGGTATTCAGTGTAGACGAGTGACAGGCGGAGAACTAGAATGTAAGACGAGATGGACGAATGGATGAATAATCAGAATGACAGCACTTACCAGCGCTCAGAGCCTGCTCTAATGAGAACTCCACACTGAGAGAGAGAGAGAGAGAGAGAATGTGTTTAGACGAGCAGAAGACAGACACTGAGGGTGTGTTAGTTAGGAGCTTATTGCACAATACTCTGAGACGTTTAACACACGCAACACTATACTGATACTGGACATTTTAGGGTGTTTTCACACCTAGTCCGTTTGAGCCCTGCAAACAGCGGTTTCCTTGGAGCGGTTCAGCATGTATATATGTGAACAAGCCGAGTGATCTCAGACCCCCCCTAAAAGGACCCAAACGCGAACAAAAGTTTGTTTGTGGTTTGATTTCTTCGTGATATGGGAAAGCAACGAGGTCCCGGTCCACTTTGTGTTTTGTTTCGACATGTGAAACCTGGAGGCTCGCCGTACCTGCAGCGATGTTCCGTCACTGCTCACCATGTCAGGTCACGGGGTCGTGTGGTCTCAGGAGGAGAGCTGTGCACTTTTTGAAATTTGGAAAGAGGATCGCATTAAATGCCAACACATTAGAACATAAAAATGATGGAAAGAGGCTGTAACAGAACAGCGCTACAATGCCGGGTAAAAGTAAAAACAAACAAAAAAAAAACTATGACAGAAGTACACGAGCACCCGTGACACAATGCGTCGAAAGTGGCGAGTCCACTGAAATGAAGGATTCCTGTCCCTTCTACAATGACTTGGATGAAATTTTGGGTGCAAGCTAGAGTACTTATGAAGTTGTGGTGTGAACAAGAACGGGTCTGAGATCACTTAATTGCTGAAGAGGACCAAAAAAAGAACCGGGTTCTCGTCTGAGTCCACTATATTGTGAACGCCAAAAGGACTGAGGTCACTTTCGGCCGGTTTAATTTTAAGTCAACTGGGTTTGGTTCTTTTAAAACAAACTATATATGAAAACACCCTTAAACAACCATCAGTACTGCTGGGGTCCCATTCAGGAGGCAGTGTAAGGACGGTCTTCTAATAATCTACTGTATATCGTATTACATTTAGCGAATCCAATCTTTCTGTTCACAGGACGAGAGGTGCATTAAAGTTTGCAAACATGGCAGAGAGAACTGTCTCGCTCTGACTGAGAAGTACGTTTACAACTCAACTGCCTTCCTCTCGGCAAATACTTCTGCTTTATAATTCTGTCTATAGATCAATAGCCACACCAGTCAGGTCACTCTTGGAGAGCAGAACAATTTTTTTTTTTTTAGAAATCTGAATGCATTGCTGGTTATGTTTAACATTTTTTATTTCTTCTTTTCTTCAGTTAAAGCGGCGGTTTGTAATTTTAGTGCGAATTGCAACTGCAGTGAAAACACTGACATGCTCTCTAAGGGACCCCACAGGCACAGTTGAAACCACACGTGTTAGCTTTTAAGTAAAAGGGGCAGAGCTGAGCAGCTTTTTGTAATTGAGAGCTGAGCTCAATTCTGGGCTGGAAAAATGTCAACAGAAGCTTGACATGAAGGAACCAAGCAGCTCTATCACATGGCAATATTATGAGTTTTTCTAAAGTATCTTTGAAATGACTCAGTACAGAAACACTTTAAACCAATACAGGAACATATTTTAAATATTACAAACTGCACCTTTAAAATACTGCTTAGCCAGCACAGGTAATAATAACCATTCAAAAATATTAATAGTAAAATATTTTTAAAAACCCCAGACAAGTAGACATTTGCATTTCAAATGTTGACTCGGACCTATTCGATCCTAGGGTGAAGTTGTATTTGGCAGACTTCTTTGTTATATTGCCAAGGGCTGAAACTGGCTGCGACAGGTCTGCTGTTTATTTTTTCCTTTCTCGTGAAAAAATGTGATTTAGAGCTTTCTGGAAGTCACAACCACGAAGTGTTAGCTCATTTCCCTTCATTTCACACATTTATGTGTTTGACATACAGCCATTACTGTATATCAGCATTTTTAGATGATTTGCATGTTAAGGGTCTGTAATATGGCAACTTTTTTATGCATAATATATCCTAATATGAATAATTACTCAAATTGTTATAGCTACTGTATAGATTTGTGACATCTCTTGCTTTCATTTACCTTTCGCCATCTCCACCCAAACTGACGCCTCCAATATTAGCATCTTCAAATGCACCATTATCGATGACATTGGCATCTTCTGGTGGGCCAGTATTCTTGGTATTGACATCTTCTCGTGCTCCCATGCCTCTAGAATCACCATTTTTAGGTAATCCAGAATCGGGGACACCGCTGGAGGGCAGTCCTGTGCCTGCCAGAAGACTGTGATAGACCGCGATCTCTTCCTCCAGTTTACTCTTGATGTTAAACAGAGCCTGATACTCCGCCCCGTGCCTTGTCACCTGGGCGAGGACATCCTCAAGCTCCGCCTCCAGCTGCTGGATAACCATGTTGTGAGTGTTTACGTTTCGGGAGCAATGTCCCACCGTGTCATTCAGCGTGTCTTCCAGAGAGCGGTTCTGTAAAGAGAAATGTCCGGTTAGCCGTCAGCGCATAAGCGTTAAACGTTAAGTGCATTTCTGCATACATGCGCTCACAGATGCACACGATTGGCTAGTGTCGCTGTGATTGACAGGGGATAGAAAGTATGCCCTTCCCACCAAATATTTATTTTCTACAGAAAAATAATTATTATAATCACACAAAATAAAAATATAGTATAAAATCATATAGTATTTTTTATTAGTTTTTTTTTTCCCCTTGTAATTTCTAGTATAGAGTACAGTGCTGTGAAAAAGTATTTGCCCCATCCTGATTTCTTCTGTTTTTGTGTACATCTAATACTAAATAATTTTAGATCTTCAAATGAAATACAACATAAAACGAAGGCAACCTGAGTAAACACACAGTACAGTTTTTATTTAATTATTTATTTATTTACTGAAGTGGGGAAAAAATGTTATCCAACACCTATCACCAATGTGAAAAACTATTTGCCCCCTTAAACTTAAAATCTGGTTGTGCCACCTTTAGCAACAATAACTGCAACCAAACGCTTCCGATAATTGGAGATCAGTCTTTCACTTACTCCTCAGACTAGGACTTATTCCTACGCTTTGGATCACTGTCTTGCTGCATAATCCAGTTGCGCTTGAGTTTCAGCTTATGGACTGAAGATCGGATATTCTGGTATTTTCTGGTAGAGAGCAGAATTCATGTTTCTCTCAATTACTGCAAGTTGCCCAGGCCCTGAAGCAGCAAAGCATCCCCACACAATCACACTACCTCCACCATGCTTCACCGTAGGTATGATGATCTTTTTGTGGAATTCAGTGTTTGGTTTACGCCAGTTGTAACGGGACTCCTGTCATCCAAACAGTTCCACTTTCCACTCATCAGTCCACAGAACATTCTCCCAAAAGGTTTGAGGATCATCAACGTGTGTTTTGGCAAAATTCATACGAGCTTTAATGCTCTTCTGGGTTAGCAGTGGTCTTCACCTCGCCACTCTTCCATGGATGCCATTTGTGCCCAGTGTCTTTCTGATAGTGGAGTCATGAACAGTGACCTTTATTGATGCAAGAGAGGCCTGTAGGTCCTTTAATGTTGTCCGTGGCTCTTTTGTGACTTCCTGGATGAGTCGTTGCTGTGCTCTTGGAGGAGTTTTGGAAGGCCGGCCACTTCTGGGAAGGTTCACTACTGTACCGAGTTTTTCCATTTGTTAATGAGAGAGAGATCAGAGGAGAATGGCCAGACAGGTTCAAGGTGACAGGAAGGCAATGATAACTCAAATAACCACTTTTTACAACCGTGGTGAGCAGAAAAGCATCTCAGAACACACAACTTTGACGAGGATGGGCAACAACAGCAGAAAACCACATCGGATTCCACTTCTGTCAGCCACGAGCAGGACCAGGATCAATGAAACCGGACAGTTAAAGATGGGAAAACAGCACCTGGTCTGCTGAATCTTGATTTCTGCTTCTAAATACAGATTATAGGGTGTGAATTTGGCATCAACAGCATGAATCCATGGACCCAACTTGCCTGGTGTCAATAGTTGAGGCCGGTGGTCATGGTTTAATGGTGTGGGGAATGTTTTCTTGGCACAAATTTGATCCCTTACTACCAACCAAAGGCCAAGCATGAACGTGAAACTGAGAAATCTGAAGCAATAATGTGATGCAATCATGTCAACATGGACCACTGCTCATTGGTGAACAGAACAGACGTTAAAAGCAGACACACCTTGTGCATTTATGCAAATAATGTATTTGCACTTATTTAGCCTGTCACGAATTTTGGCACAAATTAAAAATTCTTCCAAACAGCACAGGTTGCCTAGCATTTTTTTTATCTGCAGATTTATTTATGTATTTATTTAGTTACAGACCTCATGTTTACATCTGGTTTTCTTTGATTCAGAGGTTTCCAGTTAAGCTGAACGAGGAAGTGAAATCTGAGCTTAAGTACATGTGCGTCTTTCATGGATGAAAGCCCAGTTACCAATAACAGTGTTAACCGCTGAGTTGACGGTATGTAACTGAGCTTATGTTTACATGATGCGTTTTGTGTATATTTTCTTTCTAAAATGTTTAGTATTTTCTAAAAATAAATAAATAAATAAATTAATTAATTAATTAATTAAATAAGATACTAAAAGCTGGTCGTGTATCTTTTTGATGAAATGTAAAATCATTCACTTTTTCACTACTCGACATCTATTTAAACCCTTTTTAAAAAATATTTTACTCTTTTATTTAATTCTATTTAAGGTCAATTTCCAGAAGTGTCGGTTATTTAAGAAGAATGTATTCATTATAATAATTCCTTATTAGTAGTAATAATTATAAATTGTAAAAGCTATCTGAAGAAAAGTGAAAAAAAAACAAAAAAAAAAAACAAACAACAACAACAAGCAGTTAAGGATCATATTTACCATATTCAATTAAAATCATCTTGTCGTGTATTAAATCTGTTCTAATAAAAATATTATAATGAACAGTTCTTGATGTTGGAAAGCATCTCTCTCTCATGGTGGGTTCACTCTCCCAGGTCATAAACCTGTTGTACAGGTTCCACAAGTCCTCTGTGTTTAATCACTCAGAATGATAATATGACCGCTAATAAAGAGCCGACGGAGCTCATAAAATTTTCCACTGGCAGGATCTGGCTTGATGCAAAGCAATAAAAAAATATTTAATTACCTAAAAATATATGAGGACAAGGAACCATGTTAAATGATATGTCTTTCTTCTTCTAGCCTGAAACATGATCAATGTCTGATTAATGAAAGACACATTTAAAGCTGCCAGGTGTTTCACCTGATACAATAGGATTACACAGAGGCCACGCCTACTTCACTGGGACCGACTGTACAAAATCTGCACTTCCTTCATTCTATGCTGGGGAGCGTGTGTGTGTGTGTGTGTGTGTGTGTGTGTGTGTGTGTTATACCATGTTGTGCATGCCCTGAAGTTCGATCTCCAGCTGTTGTTTCTGTCTGCGCAGGTCGTTCAGCTCGCTCTGTCCCTGCTGGAGAGCATCGGTGTTCCTGCTCACCTCTGCTGAGATGTTTTCAAACTATCAAAACATTAGTGAAGAATATAGTTAAAGGAAAAGAACATGGTTCTTGCAAAATTATCACGCAGTGCATCTGGCTAGCGTTGTACATGTCGAGAGTATATAATCGTTTGTGAGGAAAAGTAATCAATGTCATAGACCGACCGCAGCTTGCTCTAAAATGTACAGATATCCCCCATTACATTCATGTTACAAGAGAGCGTAGTAATCTACAGTGACGCTTCTGGTTTGTTCACGTTGTCATTACAGCTGTGACGGATCATTTTACAGATGTTTCATTTACAAGCACAAAGATGAATCGCTGAGGAAGAAAGATGCGACGTGGCATGATGCTCGAGTGTAGTGAAAGACACCTGGTTTTATTTCTACGTTGATTAAAAGCATAGATTAAAAGAAACCAGGCCAATAGAAATACCTTTCGAATATCAACTCTATGTAAACAAACTAATTTTAATGCACCAAAATGTTTCTGTTACAAAGTGTTTACTTCTTACATAGTATTTTTTATTTATTTATTTATTTAAATCTTCACTACAGCAATTTCCCGTTAATTAAAAAAACGTATTAATGAATGATGCGTTGTTTTAACCGTTTACGGTTACATTTAATGTTGTGGAACATCTGGGAGATAAGTTCAGGTACAATAGACGTGGGTGTGTCCAGCGACGCGACAACGTTGAGAAATTATGCAAGTTTGGATCGACTTGGTGCAGCAACTACGAGTAAGAGCGAAGACAGTAGAGCGCACGTGATCCGCCTGCGAGTCCGAATAGTTTCGTGGACGAAGACAGTCCGACGCTCGCGCTTCCGCAGCAGATAAATGGCCGCAACGGCAGAGCTCACACTGCTTCTTCTCGTAGGATATGATGCATATATACACTGGTGAATTTTATATACGAACTCTCTCGTATTTCTCTCCCTTCAGAATGTTTCATTTTTGCAGCAAGAAAACTGGCTGTTGTCAAAAAGTATGGAATGCTAGTTGCACCATACAATAATAAATGTTACTATGGCAACCAGTAGTAGGAACACCTACTGGTGACTTCATACTACAGCGACTGGCGACTTGTAGAGATAAAATCGCTTTATGTGTGAACTGGTGTTATAGCCACTATAAAGAGCCAATTCACACACCAGTCTCTCTCTTTTTTTTTTCTTTTTTTTTTTTACATTAAGAAGCTAAAAATAAATACACAGACTGTCATGGAAGGTCTTACTAACTTTACAAAGCGTTGAGACTTGACACTCCTTCCATTAATGTTAAATAAGCATCTCCTTACAGAAAACCTCACCCTATAAATGATTATTCAGTAATGGGCTTTTGCTTGTTAAATAACGACATGATTATTAGCGTCCACCGTGCAAGTCTGTAAAACAGGTGTTACTATAGAAACGATAATGTATTAGAAACGAGGACGTTAATATAAACCTGTGAATTTCCGTGTAACCGGATCTACAATCAGAGCTGTGCTGTTTAGTTAGAAAATGAATACTGACTGATCCGGTTTGAGAATTAAACAGCACTGTGGAATAAAATATAAGTATAATAATATACAGTAGTTCTTTATTGATTTGTGAATACAGTACAGACTGTAGCTGCTGTTTCATGTTTATTAAGTAGGCTTTGGTATGTCTTGTCTACGGCGTGACTGCACTTGATGCAAGGTGAGAATTCTGTATATTTGGCTTCATATCGTTTATTATTTTGTTGCCCAGCTAGCATGAACATAATTCCAGGGATGATTCGAGGTATACTGTGTTCATACGACCATTCAGAAATGATCAAGTGTGTGTGTGTGTGTGTGTGTATATATATATATATATATATATATATATATGAAAAAAAGCAACGTGATATAAAAAGTTCTCTGACCTTGGCTTGGTACCAGGCCTCGGTCTCCTCCAGGTTCTTCTGTGCCGCTTTTGCATATTGCTGGCGGATTCTGTCGATGGTCTCGCTGAGGTCTTGGCCCTTCGCCGCGTCCATCTGCACGTCCACGCTGGCGTCTCTGATCTGGCCTTTCACACTCGCGACATCCTAAATAAGAATATAAATAGGTCATATCAATATACATATAAAAAGCAATACATACATAAGCATGGGGCAGTGGTGGCTTAGCCGTTAAGGGTTACTGATCGACAGGTCGGGGGTTCAAGCCCCAGGACTGCCAGGCTCTGCGTGAACCCCGACCTTCCGAGAGCCTAGCCCCGGCGCTGCCAAGCTGCCTCTGTTGGGCCCTTGAGCAACGCCCTTAACCCTCTCTGCTCCAGGGGGCGCTGTATCATGGCTGACCCTGCGCTCTGACCCCAACTTCCTGACATGCTGGGGTATGCGAAGAAAAGAATTTCACTCTGCTGTAATGTATACGTGACCAATAAAGACTCATTATCATTATTACATGACTCACTGGAACAAACACTGACAAGTGTAGACATTAGATAACATGTGTATCTGCATGTTTATTCAAAGCTGATTAGAATGAACCTCCTTAAACTGAAAAGCCTAGCACATGTCTCGGTGTTGTAATTACTTACCTTGTGTAACAGATTCAATGGTTAAGGGATTCAACTGCGATTAAAGGTGCAGTATGCAATTTTAATTCAGCAACAACTTAAAGAATTGCTTTTAAGAATGTCAAGTCACGTCCTTATAGAGGATGAATACATGTATAAATACATGTTCAGAGTTTTGGAGCAGGTTATACGACTCATTAAGATAACAGCTGAGGACTGTATACAATAGCCAAGGTGGGAATGTCACGCTATTAACAGTAACCTTCCCGGGATGTCGCCTTCTGGGGCAATTTCTCATCTGCTTATTGGTTGAAGACTAGATGAACTGGAATATGAAGAGACCCCATGAGTGTTTATTTTTTATTTTTAATGTCCTGTAGCTCAGGAAAGGCCAGGAAAGTTTGTTTTTTAACTATTTATACTATCAATAATAATATATTTTGTATTTAAGACACTTGGGAGTGTTCGACTATAATGAAATTCAATATGGGTCAAATCAGAGAGCAAAATCAGCTCCTGGATTGTTGGATTCACGAATAACTAGTACTGAACTGGGATTAAATGTGCACTAAGTAATAAAATCATTGTTATTAATGTCAAGGCTTATCACTGAACTGAGTAAGACACTTCAATATACATGGTTACTAATTACAAGGTTATTGTGTACATACCTGGTTTTGAAGCAAGTGCTCCTCTGTAGAGCAACTATATAACTCTACATAACTCATAATAATATCTCAAATCCAAACACTCACATGATTCGCTGCATTCTTTACCACTGCAAATATTCTAGTAAAATTCAACTAAAAAAGACCTCCGGGTAAAATAAAAATAATAAAAAAAAAAAAAAACCTGTGTTTAACAGTAGCATAATTCTGTTCATTGACTCGGTCTCCAAATTTTTATTTGGATTCTCTTGATATAACATTTCCATTTTGCTGGCAAATCAATAAATTCACCTGTTTTAGAAAAATACAAAAAGACACTAAAGGTAACAGATAGATCCAATAGCCATTTTGGAAATGTGTGTTATTTTAACTAGTCTCAGTTTCAATAAAAGTGACATGTTCTGTTGTTGGATTCAGAAATAGCAATAGCTAATTTGCGTAAACCCCCCCAAAAAAAAAAAAACAATTTTAGGTCGAAAACTCAATAGCACACCATTGAATTGGCTGGAAAACTCACACGTGATCAAAAGGCACAGGTTTAAATTGAACGGTTTCTACGAAGTTTTCTTAAAATTGGGAAAATCGTTTTTTGTTGTTTTTTTTTTTTTTAAATTACATTCAGCTAAAATGTATATAAAGCTACAGTATACATTCTAAAAGATAGAAAAGCAGAGAAATCTGTAGACATTTCACATTGTTATAAAGCTTCACGGTGAAAGTTGCATCGTATTCGAATTCGGAGTCCTTAAAGAGCTTACAAAGCACGTACAGGATCTCGTTGCTGAAAGGTATCAATCCGGAGAGGGATGCAAAAGAATTTCTAAAACATTAGATGTACTATGGAAGACAGTGAAAGCCATCATCAACAAGTGAGGAAAATGGGACACTGGAGTGACATTACCAGGAACAGGACGTCCCGTCCAAGATTTACAAAAGGACAAGATGGAATCTTCTCAAGGAGGCCAGGAGAACTATTAAAGGAGCTGCAAGACTATCTGGTAAGTACTGGTCACATCCTGCATGTGAAAATCTCTTGAGTTCTTCATGTCTGATGGAAGCCATTTCTCATGGAAAAAAAGAAAAAAATCCAAGCCCTCTTAAAATTAGGCAAACCATTTTGTGGCAAAATGTGTAATAGTCTGATGAGACCAAGGTAGAACTTTTTTGGCCATAATTCTAAAAGCTTATCACCCAAAGAACACCATACCCATGGTGAAGCATGGTGCTGGCAGCATCATGCAATTTATTTAGCCTGCAGGACTGTGGTTTTGTGATTGACTTGTTTTGTTTAGTTTTTTCAACTTTGCAGCATTTACCAAACAGCATTTAATGAGTCATCATGCTATTTTTTTTTTTTTTTTTTTTTTTTTTATAAAAGTGTTACATATATAACTTTTAATAATAGTTACAGAAATGTGGTATTTAACAAATCATCAAGCCATTTATTTTTTTTACTTTTTGTTTTTAGTTATAGGACCTTTAATGGCTGTCATTCTGAAATGTGGTTTATTTACTTTAAAGTTTATGGTTATAGTTCAAACTCCAGCTCATGGCTTCTTTTATAAAGTACGTACTGCACCTTTAAAGGCCGTCCTGTAGATGTACTTGTGATTTAAGCGGTACCTCTTCATGATTCTTTTTCAGGAATATCAGCTCCTCCGTCAGAGCCTCGACCTCGCTCTCCAGCTGCATGCGGGCCATGTGCGTGTCGTCGATCATCTTCCGGAGGTTCGTGATGTCCTGTTCGACTCCCTGGCGAACAGCGATCTCCGCCTCTAACCTGCGGTTCACCAATCCACACACGCACATGTACACACATACAGGTTCATGCTTCACTTCTTCAGTCATCCATGTGTACACAATGCTGTGTTTGCACAACATCGTAGGCAGGTATAATTACGTGCTTTTCCAGACGCAGACTGCGTGTCGGCTTCGCTTAAATCGCTCTGTCTGCTCAAGTCCTCAATTTACAAGCTACATTTAGTACAGAAGGGATTAATTTCTGTCTGAATGAGCAATCTTTGTGCATGTACCACAGTGGACAAACACACAACCAGATATTAAGCTCAGGCGTGACTCAGAAGTGTAGCTGAAACACAACATTCTGCTTAATATTGGTGTCTTTTAGTCACTGAGTAATCAACTTAACTCAAATACGCAGTTGAGTCAACAAACAAACAGGATGTTTTCTGACTCTAACTCCAGGACTTGTTGTATACCTTTACTCTCTTTGAACTGAATCTCATTCATAATCTCACTTGTACATTATATTTGCTTTCTTCAGTTACGTCCTATCGTGTTTAGGGTCTCGGGCTGGGCAATATAATGATATAATATTGATAGTGTGATAAATTATGTCACAATACACTTTTATATATGATATAATGGGTATCACAGTATTGTTTTTATATATAAACTATCTCAAATTTAAGTCAAAAGCATCAGATGTCCTCATCAAATATCAGAATGGGGAAAAGGTGTGATATCTGCGACTTTAACCGTGGCATGTGTGTTAGTTCCAGACGTGCTGGTGTGAGTATTTCAGAAACTGCTGATCTCCTGGAATTTTCACACACAACAGTCTGTAGAGATTGTACAGAATGGTGCGGAAAACAAAAAAACACCCTGTGTTTGGAGGGTCCACTGGCTGAAACTGGGCTCAAACCAGCCCGTCTTACACCAACATCTACGCCACGGTTAAAGTCACAGAGATCACACTTTTAACGCATTCTGATGTTTGGTATGAACATGAACTGAAGCTCTTGACGTGTATCTGCACGATTTAATGCATTGTGCTGCTGCCACATGATTGGTTGATTCGATGACTGCATAAATGAGCACAGGTTTTCCTATTAAAGTGGATGGTGAGTGTATATTGTTATATACTATATTATATATCATTATATGCATGTCTTCAAGTATCATATGATATTTTTGTCATATGGCTCACTCCTCACCTTCAGATTGCTCATTTAGGTTCCCAATTTTTGTAAAGAAGCCTCGTGACAACAACTGTCGGGGAAAAAAAAGGCTTTATTAATAAACGGAAGTGTAAAAGTAAGAGTCTTACTTGACTTTAAAGTCATCAGCGGCCAGTCTGGTGTTATCGATGTGTAGCATGAGGCGAGCGTTATCCAGCGTCATTTCTTTCACCTGGAGAGTGAAGTAAAGGTATGTACACTATATCACAACACTACAGACAAAACAACTCTATTGTGTGTCATTTAGAACCGAACTACTGCCTGGCAATAAAGGCTCATGATAAAGCTTAGCATGAATATATTAGGATTTCCAGATGAGAGAAAAAAGAGAAGCTGTTCAGGAAATGACCGTTTATAGCTGCTATAATGTGATAGGAGTGATAGCAGGAAGTAATTATACTGAGGATAAATAGATATAAAAGTGTGATGTGTCATTCTTTAATAAATAACACATTTTAGCATTGGCGAATAATTAATCAGTTTCAGGGTAAGCTTAACTCTCATGTCGGTCTGCGCCAGACCACCCCGTCATCAATTTTATTTTTTTTAAATAACGACAGACATTATTATTATTATTATTATTATTATTATTATTGCTGTTATTGTTGTTGTTATTGTTGTTGTGGCCCCACTGACCACAACAGGTGAGCAAACACTGGTCAATTTTTTTTTTTTTGTTATTTATGTTTTTTTATATTATATATTTTGAGGTGTAACATTGGACACAGTGGATCTAAAAAGTCTACACACCCCTGTTAAACGACCCGAAGCAAACCTCCAGATCAACAAACTAACGGCTTCACCAAAACAAAATAAAGGTGTTGGAACAGACCTTAATCCAATCAATCCAATCTGTGTGGTGACCTGAAGAGGGCTGTGTACAGGAGACGCCCCGCCCATCTGACAGAGTTAGAACGCTTTAATAAGGAAGAATAGCAAAATATTGCTAAGTCAAGACGCTCCAAACTGACTGACTCTTACCCAAAAAGATTGAATGCTGTGATAAAATCTAAAGCTGCTTCAACTAAGTATTAGTGTAGGGGTGTGCAAACTTATGCAACCAGGTTATTGTACAGTTTTCCTGTTCTTTCCCCCTAAAACGATTCTTATTGTTTTTCGCTGTAATTAATAGGTTAAAATTTTACAATAAAGGTAGAAAAGGTTCTGACATGATGCATCTTGGTTTCATTTTTTATTTTATTTTTTTTACATCACAAAAACCCACCATTTTAACAGGGGTGTGTAGACTTTTTAGATCCAATGTATCTTCATTTGGTTATTAGCTACCATTAGCTAATGACACTGAATCCGTAGCGCGAGTATACTCCAGCCTAAATAGATATTAGCGATGACTTTTTGTCGCTTGCTAGGAAACTAACAGATGTTGCTTAGGTGTGTGCCTTTTATATCATTAAGTCATTTTCTATGGATGTGGATTAGTATTCCCCCGCCCCCTAGACGGTTACCCCAATAAAGTCACTGGGTCTAACCTGGCCATCCCATTGTAAACAGTAAGGCTACACATCTGTATTCATAGACTCTGGATTTCTTGATGAGGGTTCAGGTGTAGGAGCTTTTCTACCTTCTGTCCGTTCACCACCACATCAAGCATAGAAAAACTACAGCCTTAACATGTATAGTCATTGGAACGTTAATTTAGAAAGCCATACTTGGTTTATTACCTTCTTATCTCAGTTTATCCATCATAAAACATGCTGAGAATTTCAGGTTACTCACCAAGAATGTTTACTTTCTCTTTCTGGCCCTGTAGTAATTCCTGCAAAATGTAAATGAGCCATAATGTGTGCTAGTGGAGTTTATTTCAGACCAACGTAAAACCTCAGGAAGGCGTAGTGCTCGTTATTTTCAAATCTATTCATTGGTAAGTAAAGGCACCCTGTCTGCTTACCAGTGCATTTTAATCGGTTTTACTGGTTTACTGAATGGTTAGATTCTTCCCGTGATATGTTTTCTGATCTGTATACTGTGAATCTTGGACAGAACACAGTGATGCTCTCGTGATTAAATAAAGGTTCGTTTTTATTCTTATTTAAATTATTTACATAATGAAACACTTTATTTATCTTTTAAAAATCAACCTAGAATTTATCTCAAGTTAGGACACACAAAGTACGACAGATTTCAGGCTTAACCTATACTTTACTTAAATCTTACAGGCATAAGAT
This sequence comes from Stegophilus panzeri, assembly GCA_024331685.1. Lineage (NCBI taxonomy): Eukaryota > Metazoa > Chordata > Actinopteri > Siluriformes > Trichomycteridae > Stegophilus > Stegophilus panzeri. The sequence goes on along the minus strand of JANDJT010000187.1, from coordinate 85,960 downwards.
TGACATTACATACATCGAGGGATTAAAAATTCAGTGAGACTTCTTCCCGCATTTAAACCATGATGTAAAACAGAGCCCCAGGTCTCCTTGATGCATTTGCATGAGAATGAGGATTTTGTTTGGGTGTGGCTGAACACGCCAGTACATTCTCTCCTGCTTTATCCAATTCTCCAATATGAAAAAGCTTCAAGGTTTGTTGTCTGAGGCTGAAGGAAAACCTTTTATAGAGGTTTCGATGTGTATAAAATCATTAACGAATAACAATAAGGCTTAGACCCCCCCCAACCAACACACACACACACACACACACACACACATTCAGCAAAATCTCAAGTCTTGATTTAAGTCTTACAGTGGTGAAATATTAACTACTCCAAGCTTGACTCGGACTTAGCGACAAGCACAGTGCAAATCCGGCTAGTCTGAGGCCTGGAATGAACCCCTACACTGTTTATGTATGTTCAGACCGATGTAAATATGCCAATTTAATACTGTACGATGTAATTCAACACTAGTAGAGTTAATTCTACACTGTACGTGTGGATTTAACACTCTAGGAGTCGTTTCAGCACTGTCGTCGTTAACAGAGGCAAAGGATATCCGACTATACTTTCATTTTGACTAGTTTTTTTATTACTACATGACCATGAAATGTATAACTGCTGGGATAACTGATCTATTTACTGACAAATTCATACACTCGAAAAAATGCTGGGGTCTTTATTTCTACCCAAACGCCGGGTGGAGCCTTTTGGGTCATTTAATTTGTACGTTTTACATTCACTGAGATACATTCATGTCACGTAAGGCATGCTAATTATTCTACAAATATGAAAATGAATGACGTCAGTTCTTATTAGCAACACAAATAGTATGCGTCTTTGTAAGATATGGAACTTGTGAGCTTTTTTTAAAAAGGAAACTAAAGAGCATTTTACACCTTTCATACCGTTACTATTGATCTTTTACCTAGAATGATGCATGTAAGTGTACTTTTCTTTATTTTTTAAATCCAAAACACAATTATGGTCTATTTATGAAACTTGAATGATTTTTAAAGTACTCTAGTGGTACTAAAAGTACACATTTAAAAGATACATATTAAAAAGGTACTATTTGAGGCTTGAAGGTACTACTTCACCAACAAGGAAAGGAAAGGTACTTTTTAGTTAAAGGTACTTCGTAGGAATTTAACCTCGCTGTATAGACCAACATTCACCTATTCATTTAGATACATTATTTTAATTTATTTAAATAGGGAGCTAAAGCCACTGATCACTCTACAAAATGGTACTAAAAAGGTACCTTAAATTGAAAAGTAATTAGTTTTTAGAGTTAAGCTTTAAAGGTAGAGTACATGAATGGTTCTAGGTAAAAGAGGCATATTAAAAAGGTACAGTAGGTGAGGGTACCGCCCCAGTGACAGGGATTCCTTAACACCTTTTTTCTTTTTAAAAGAATGTCAGATTTTTGTTCACTTTCCCAGCAAATGGAACAAACGTCCAACTTGAATTTACACATTTATTATGGAACATATGAATTATACAGCCTACATATAAAGTCTGGAGATTTATTTTGTTGGAAACTGTTTAGAAAACAAAACTTTGTTTTTTCCTTCTACATTTTTGGTACTACGGTAACAGCCCGGATCTGTCCTCCTCACCTGGTCTCTCAGGGTGGAGAGAGTGTTCTCATAGCCACTCCAGTCTCTCTGTCCGGCCGCGCGCCTCTCCGTTAACACCTCATTAATCTGCGCCTCGAGCTTGTTGTTGGCTTCCTCCAGCAGTCTCACCTGGCCCAGGTAACCCGCCAGACGCTCGTTCAGCCCGCGCATGGTCTCTTTTCCCTCTCCAGGATGCATTGCGCCTCCGGTGCTGCTCATGCGGTTAAAACTCGCACCGAAACGCACCGGGCTGTGCTCGCGACCAAAACGCGCTTCCGCGCCCAAAGACGATGCTCTTGGTCCGCGCGACATGCTCGTGGATGCTGTTAATTATGATAATAATAATATAATTATGATAACAGTAAGGAATGTGCGTGTGGAGCTCTGAGCGTGCGCTTTTACGCAAGGTTGCACGAGCTTACCGCGCTGTGCAGGGGTATTTATAGGCTATAACACGCACCTGTGCGATGATTTCCTTTGCTTTGCTTGTAGTGGGCGGTGGTTGATTTACTCACAAACGCACGGCATTATGGGTAAACACACACCGAGACTGAAACTACTTTTTTGTTGCACAAAAAAAAAAACATATTAAGAATAATCTGTCTGTACTCGCGTCGACTAAACAGTTACACACTTTAAATAAACATATTTATTAAACGAGTGAGCATTTATTTTAGAGTTGTAGACCTTTTCCCAACTTTGTCTCTCTGTGACCTAAACACGAGTGATTATTTGTGTGGTGATAGAATTAAAAGTGCAGTAATTTGTCTCTCTAAAACCACTCATTAACATCCATCCATCCATTTTCTGTACCACTTATCCTACTAAGGATAATTTGAAAATGCCGATCAGCCTACAATGCATGTCTTTGGACTGGAGGAGGAAACAGGAGTACCTGGAGGAAACCCCCAAAGCACGGGGAGAACATGCAAACTCCGCCCACACAGGGCGGAGGTGGGATTTGAATTCCCAACGTGCGAGGCAAATGTGTTAACTACTAAGCCACCATGCCCTCATACTCATTAATATAAACAACAGTTTAATGTCCAGCTTCAAAACACATCCTATATATTCTTCTTTCATCTTTCATTCATTCATTCATTCATTCATCGCCAATAACTGCTTTATTCTGGTAAGGGTCACGGTGGTTACAGAGCATACCCCAGAAACACTGGCGTGCAAATCATGGGAAACCAGTCCCAAGCAGGACACGCATACACACATGTTCACATGCAGGAGCAAATTAGAGTCGACAATCCACTTTAGCAGTATATTTTGGGAGGTAGGAGGAAACTGGAGAACCTGGAGGAAACCCGCATGGACCCAGGGAGAACATGCGAAACGCCACACAGACACATAACCTGAGCTCAGGATCGAACCAGGGACCGTGGAGACTGCACAACCTTTCTTTCCATATTTATGATTTTATATGATATTTTAAAATGTTCAAATTTCAAAAGTGTTAACTTGTATAATAATAAGCACACTACTGCCATCTGCTGGTGAATAGAAAATTTGTGTCTGTTTAAGCCAGGTTACTAGAGACCCTTCTTCTTCCTCTTCTTCTTCTTCTTCTTCTTCTTCTTATTATTATTATTATTATTATTATTATTATTATTATTAT
>JANDJT010000186.1:275382-289884 GCA_024331685.1 Stegophilus panzeri | reverse complement strand
GGGCTTGGGTCTTTTTGAACAGGCCGTACCCTCGGTATGATGGAGTGGGTATTCTCGTTCCCATACTGTTATGCTAAGTGCAACGTCAAAGTTCACTTTGAAAGGGAGCGTCTGGGTTACGCATGTAACCCTGTTCCCTGAGAAGGGAACGAGACGTTGCGTAGCTTTATCATACCAGGGCAGGCCTGTGAATTGCATCTTCTCTTTAGATAATAGAGGCTGGCGGCGTGGTTCACAGGTGCCATATATATATCATGCGACACGCTTAATTGCCACGTCACCTGATCATGGCAAGCCTATAAATAGAGGCATGATTTTACACAAGCTTCAGATACCGGTCATGCACACAAGGGCGCTCCCATACTGTTATGCTAAGTGCAACGTCTCGTTCCCTTCTCAGGGAACAGGGTTACATGCGTAAACCAGATCTTTTTTCGCAAAAAAAAGCACAAACCTCCACAAATTTCATTGCAAATATTGAAAAAAAAGCTGCAGCAAAATCAAGCATTTTTGGCCGCAGCAATCACAAAAAAACTCTGTGACATCCTGTATGGACTGAAACACAAGTAACTTTCCCAATTTAAATACTGACATTAACTTTTGGACTTATTTTACTAAGAATATAGCCCTTAATATGAAAGTGACAAGCCATAGGTTCATGAGTTGCTTCCCATTTAAAAATGTCATTGCCTGTTATTTGCCCTTCTACCAAAGAAAACAAGGTTTAAGCAATCTAATGCCTCCTTCTCCCATGTCTTCTCAGGAACTTTGAGGAGTCAGAGGATGAGCTTAGGGAGGAGGTGTACCATTCCATGAGAAACCTCTTTATTTCAGTGGAGGATGAGGAGGTACAGAGCGCTAAGGAGATGGAGGAGGGTAGGAATACAGAGACACATATACCAGTGGCCCTGGAACAGAGCCATTCCTAGACAAAGCAGAAAAAAGAACTGAAAGGCCCTGAACCCAGAGGAGCACCAAATGTATTTTAATGCAAGTTTAAGAGAGTCCTGGAGTGTATTTACAGGTTTTGATATGTATAGGTTTCTGTGTATTAGAAACTATCAGCAATAGGTATATACTGTGGCGACAGGCTGGCGGCCGACGCACAAGAGACAAAGATCGCTCCTACCGCGACTGCTGCGGTGGTGCTGAAGAGACAGCTCCGCTTCAGCACCACCAATGTTTTAGACGGCCGGAGAGCACGTGGCGGCGGGGCAGGGCCGCCGACACACACACGGCTGGTGAATGGTGCATGGCACGAAAGAATTCCACCATCCAGCAAGCCAGGGGAGAATATAAAAGGGCAATATTCCACTCGCAACGAAAAAGAAGGCTCTCAGTGCAAGTGCGCAAGACTCTGTTGTGTGTTTTTAAAAGATTCTGCTAATCGCTGGTGTGTTTTTTTTCAGACGATTTTGACGCGAGCGAAGACTCCGCCCCCCGGCTGCAACCACTTTGCCTAATAACAGAACAGGATCCCCGCCACGACCTGGCAACCCCGCAGACGACTGAGACCATCACCACACGATCGCACTTCAATGAACACACACACACACGCACACCCACACCCTGTTCACAGAATGTCCTGTATAAAGATTTCTCCACGGGTAACACTAAAATGGCCTCCTGTGTGTCTGTGCTCCGCCCACCGCTGCCTAAATTCCCTACACTGCTGGAGGATCCAGGCATGAGCACAGACCAACCCACCTGGAATTTTTTTTTTTATAATTTATAGATAAAACTACCCACTTCACAAAAAAAATAAATAAATAAATAAAAATTTTAAAATAATTTAAAAATCAATAAATAATGGATCCCACCGGGCAGCATCTCTTGGAGTCGAATCTCCAGCAGCAGGCCGTGACGCAGCAGCTCGCCCAAAGCCTGCAGGTCACGACCCGGGAACTGGTGGCCCTGACAGCAATGCCCCCCACAGCCACCACGCCTCTCTCTAATCCTGGCCATGAGGTCCGACGCCTGCTTCCCCCACTGACCCCAGAGGATGACATTGAGGTCTACCTAGAGGCCTTCGAATGGATCGCCCACCGCGAAGACTGGGGCATCGACGAGTGGCCATGAATCCTTGGCCCACTGCTCGGTGGACAATGGAGAAGTGAAGAAGGAGATCCTGGCGTGGTGTTGGCGAACGCCCCTCCAGGCAGTGGCGAAGTTCCACCGGTGGAGCTACCGGCCAGGGGTCAAGCCACATGGGCAGATGGACAGCCTCCTGCGCATAACCAAGAGGTGGCTCCAACCTGTATATACTGCCACCAAGGTGGCTGAGAAGGTAGCCATGGATCGATTCCTAAGGACTCTGCTGCCCACACAATGCCAGGCCATGGGGATGCAGGCGCCGGGGATGCCCAAGGAACTCCTAACCGCCCTGGAGCACGCCTTGGCCACCCTGGAACTCGGCCGGGAAGCACGGCGATCCCACAGCCCGCCCAGAATATTCCCACCACACCGGCCCGAATGCCAGCACTACCCCGGGGGGGAGGAACCACCGAAGCCAGCCCGTCTATGGGATGCCCAGGGATGAGCCCATGCAGACAGAGCCAGACCTGCAGATACCGAAGAAGGCCCAGAAACCCTGGCTGGTAGGGTGCGCCCTCCACACGCCGAACCCGCCAAGAGCACCTACTCTGACTGTGTGGGTCGAAGGAAGCCCAGTCACAGCCCTGCTAGACTCCGGGAGCATGGTGACCTTGGCCCGGCCGACAATCCTGCAAAAAAAAATCAGCAGGAACGGGACCATCACCGTAAATTGCATCCATGTGGATGCCCAGGAAGTCCCCGCTGCCAAGGTCCAGATACAGGGTAAAACAGGCACCTGGCCACTCCTAGGCGGCGTCATCCCTGACCTCCCTGTGCTGCTGCTTCTGGGAAGAGACTGGCCAGGGTTCCTGACCAGCCCAGACCCCAAATCTAGGAGGGAGCCACAGCGAGCGAAGGAGACATGAGCCCAGCAGGCTTGCTTGATGCAAGATGAGGGGGACATCACAGCAGAAGGTAAGCCACACATACATGCTAACCCAATCTCGTCTGTCTTCCAACAGGTGAACCGGCAGGGGAACTTCGGGCGGGAGCAGAAGGAGGACGACTGCCTGAAACATTGCTGGGCCCAGGTGCGTCAGATAGAAGGGGTTGACCAGAGTCCGAACCAGAGACTCTCCTCCTCCTATTTCCTCATCGGGGGAGGCCTCCTCTATCAACAGGCCAGCCGCTGAGGGGAAATCGTGGACCTCCCCAAATCCACGAGTACATACTTGTCATCCTGGATTACGCCACCTGATACCCCAAGGCAGTGCCGCTACGCAAAGCCACCTCCCGTAACATCGCGAGAGAACTGGTGCTCCTGTTCAGCTGCATGGGGATACCGAAGGACATCTTGACAGACCAAGGTACGCCTTTCATCTCCAAACTAATGTCTGATCTGTGTTGGCTGTTGCAGGTTAAACACCTGAAGGTGTCCGTCTACCACCCACAGACCGACGGGCTCGTCGAAAGGTTCAACCAAACCTTGAAGCAAATGCTACAGCAGGTGGTAGACGAAGAAGGGAGAAATTGGGACCTCCTCCTACCTTACGTTCTCTTCGCCATCCGGGAGTGCGGTGTTGCCTGGCAGTAGAACGGGATCCCCACCACTCGGGAAACCCCCAGCACGACCCTGGCAACCCCGCAGACGACTGAGACCCTCACCGCACGATCGCACTTCAACGCACACACACACACACACACGTGCACCCACACCCCCTTCACAGACTGTCCTGAATAAAGATTTCTCCATGGGTAACACTAAAACGGCCTCCTGTTTGTCTGTGCTCCGCCCACTACTGGCTAAATTCCCTACAATACTAATAGTTTGAAATAAATATTTAATTACTCCTTTCTTTGCAGTATGGATTCTTGTGACATGACTTTGTCATAGCAATTGCTTAGATCTGCTCACAACCACACACACATACACAGATCTTCCCCAAATGTTTTAGTTGAAGTTGCTGCTCCTGTAGTTTCGACAAGGACCGGACAACTTGTGCACTGGTGCCCTGGGTTTTGGCACCACTGTAGCATGTTAGTCAGCACTCTGCTAGCTCATTTATAAGCACCTCTCTCCCAGTACTTACCCATGTTAAACCATGCCCCCACCTGTGACAACATTTTCCTTTGAATTCTCACTACTGTAATGTGTTAAGATCTATTGTTTAGCATTTGATTTTTTTCTAAAAAACAAAATAAAATATTCATATTTTACATTATTACTCTGAAATATTAGTATATAATAATATTTTGTAAATAAAATGTAAATAGTATGAAGTTTTGTACAGTCACCCCAAAAACTATTGGAATGACTAGGGCAATTCATTTGTTTGAGCTATACACCAAAGACATTTGGGCTTGAGATCAAAAGATGGATATGGAACAAGAGTTTAGGATTTCAGCTTTTATTTCCTGGTATTCACATCTAGATGTGTTGAACAAACTTAACACATAGAACCTTTTGTATCAGTCCACACAATGTTTAGGCGAGCAAAAGTATAGGAACAGATACAGTTGAATCCAGTTGAACAAGATTTAAAGACAATATGTTTAGAAAAATGGGCCAAAATCACACCTGAATACTGCAGCTGATTAATTTCTTCATACAGGAAGCATCTTGAAGCTGTCATTACAAATGACAAGGCAAATAACAAGGCTTCTCCACTAAGTATTAAATACATTTCAGTTAGCATGTTCAATACTTTTTTTCCTGTGTCATTTCACTTTATTACACATAATAAATGTGAAATACGCCTGTATCTGATTCCATCGATATGTTTTGCAACAATAAGGTTGTGAAGGACTTGGGAGAGCTCTTTGCTTTTAACCATCATAACGTTTCTTGTGTGACACCTTGGTAACAAAAAGCCTTTTTATAGACCATCAATTTACTAACCCAGTTGATATTAATTTGCACAGATAGGAGGTATAATTACTTATGGATTATGGACTTATGGATCAGCTGGTTCCTTGCCTTACCTTGCCTTGGAGAACTGTTTTTTCTTAGTGTGTTCAATAATTTTTTCCCGTGTCATTCCACTTTCTTATATATAACTTTATTTATGGACTTTAATGTTGTGAATTCTTTATATTTCCAGATTTTTAGAGTTAATTTTTCTCCCCCCTCCTACCAGACCTCAGACCTGTCAGTGACTCAACATTTCCCTCTTGGGCCATTAGGCACCCCCCTCCTCCACCCCCAGGGCTCCAGGAATATTGGTATCATCCAACTCACACTTCAGAGCTTCAGAGATATCAGCATTACACAGTTCACACCTCTCCACTGCTCACCATCCCTCACTTGAGGAGGTTTCACACCCCTCCCCCCATACCACTCATCAGGGATCACCAACAACTCCCCCCTGCAGTCTCTCTCTGACACAGGTGAAGAAGAAGCTAAAGAAGATCAAGGCAAGAAAGGCCCCAGGCCCAGATGGAATCAGCTACAGACTGCTTAAAGACTGTGCAGATCAGCTCAGTGAGGTCATCCTGCACATCTTTAACCTGAGCCTGAGACTAGCGTGAGTTCCAGTACTGTGGAAGACTTCCTGTGTGGGTCCAGTACCCAAAATTGTGCATCCGAGAGAGCCAAACCACTACAGACCGGTAGCCTTAACTTCACACCCGATGAAGTCCATGGAGAGGATTGTACTGCAACAGCTACGGACCCTAGTGAGCTCAGAGCTAGACCCCCTACAGTTCACTTACCGACCAAGCATTGGGGTTGAGAATGCCATTATTTATCTGATGAACACATCATACCTGGAGAATACTGGGAACTTTGTGAGGATCATGTTTTTTGATTTTTCCAGTGCTTCAATACATTTCAGCCATCACTACTTAGGGGGAAGCTTTTGGGAGCTGGAGTTGACCGCCATCTGGCTGCATGGATCATCAACTATATCACTGACGGACCACAGTATATGAGGCTCCAGGACTGTATGTCGGATGTGGTGGTTAGCAGCACGGGAGCACCACGGGGTACAGTGCTCGCTCCCTTTCTCTTCACCCTGCACACAGCGGACTTCAGGCATAATACTAACAGTTGCCACATGCAGAAGTTCTCTAATGATACGGTCATTGTTGGATGAGTATCAGAGGAGAACGATCAGGAATTCCGGGAGGTCATCGCTGACTTTGTTATCTGGTGTGAATTAAACCACCTCTGCCTCAACGCCAGCAAGACAAAGGAGATGGTAGTCGACCTCCACAGGAGGTCACCCCGGTCTACACTGGTGTGCATCCAGGGTGTTGATATCAAACGGGTGGAGACATATAAATTCCTGGCTGTTCACCTCAACAATAAACTGGACTGGTCCACAAACACGGATGTCCTGTATAAAAAGGGCCAAAGTCATCTCCACCTGCTGAGGAGACTGAGGTCTTTTGGTGTGTGCAGGACCCTGCTAAAATCTTTCTCTGACACTGTGGTAGCATCTGCTATCTTCTATGCAGTAGTTTCCTGGGGAGTCGGGAGCCCAGAGAAGGACAGAAAATGTCTCAACAAACTGGTTAAGAGGGTTAGCTCTGTCCTGGTCTACCCTCTGGACAGCATAGAGGTGGTGGGGGAGAGGAGGATGTTAGCTAAGCTGGCATCTATCATGGGCAATTCCTCTCACCCCCTGTATGAGATATTGGGGTCCCTGAGCAGCTCCTTCAGGAGCACACTGCTGCACCCTCAGTGCAAGAAAGAGCGCTACCACAGGTCCTTCATCCCTACAGCAGTTAAACTCTTTAATGCAATAACAACATAATGTAGCACTGCTAGCTGTTTTTACATCAACCTACACATTATTATTATTTGTTGCTCACCCCTCTATTGTTAACTGTGCAACAATCCATTTATTTAACCATTTATGTATATAAACAAGTTGTTACTCATCTTTATATATTCAAATTTGTATTCATCTGTACCTCATTCATGAGGTGTCCATAGTGTACATATTACCATTATTATTATTTTCTTACTATTTTTATTCTTATTTTTCTCTTCCTATTGTATATATTTTTTTAGATCCTTTTTTTGCTCTTCAATTCTATTCCTATTTAATGTGTATTCTTTCCTATCTGTTTTTTGTGTAATTGAGCTGCTGTAACGAGGGAATTTCCCCAGTGTGGGATCAATAAAGTTTATCTTATCTTAATACTGATGTCTGGTGAAAATTTCATGTGAATAGCCTCATTGGAAATATATTTACTGAAAATAATGTTGCCCGTCCAGTACTTATTTCCCCCACTGTAGCTCGATGTGGAGCACAGTCCTGATGCTGCTGGTCCACATCATTATATCAGGGTGGAGACTTCTGTTGGTGCTCTCACTAGGGAGCTGGAGCTTCCTGTCAAGATGAACCCTCATTCGCTGGTCCTGGGTGAAAGGAACTATCCTTGATGGAACTCTTGGCATGGCACATGTGTTGCCCCCATCTTCTCTGATGAATTGGATGTGCCGACACTCTGGTAGAAAATGACCTCTACTCATGGCCTGTATACACCCCTGCAGCACCTTGGCCAATCTGCTCAGGACTTGAGCCACCTGTAGTGGCTTTGAGAGAGTACAATCTTGCAGCCTGACAAGATGTGCTGCTAAGTTGCAATTGGACTGCTACAGAGGGGACAGCATTCTTCCTGGCCAAACCACTGGTGCAAGTTCAGTGGGCAGTGGAATGTGTTGTATGTTGCCCTTATAAGAAAACTAAGCTTTGCCTGTGGGATTTTACACAGGTCTGCCATGCTGATTTTTCTGCCAACAATGCCTTCTGTCTGGACACTGATGATCACTTTGTATGGCAGTCTGTTAATTACCAGATTGTCTTATGCATTGGCTTTCCACTTGTGGCCCATGTGGAGCTGGATGTTTGTACGCCTCACTTCCTGCTCAGTGGACTCCCTCATCTCTAACACTAGCCTGGTCTTCTCCTGTTTCTAGCAACAACAGCTGTAAGATGTTCTTTCCAAATAGACCAATTTCAGATAGGCATCGCAGTAAGCCCAGCCACTTTTGGATGAGAGATTTGGCTTTCCCATCCATATTGTTTACTGGAGATAAGGGGATTTCACACAATTTCAACAACCAAATTATTCTCTGATACAGTGTGGTGTGGTAGCAACACACTTTGTACTTTCCTGGAAGCTGGCTTTGGTCAGTCCTTGCCAGCTTGTCAGAAAGCTGTTTCAGCATGTTCTTCCCCATGTGCTTGTCAGAAAGCTTAGCCATGTATTGTCTCCTAAGGCTTTTGATGTTCAGCCAGCATCTGGATTTTCTCACCACAGACAACAAAGATGGTGCTGTTGTTCCTAACCCCTTTCCTGATAGAGACACTTCAGGACTTAGCAGGCTTGATCTTCATCCTTGACCAGGACATCAGTTTATCCATCCATTTCAGCAGCCTAGCTGTACATGGCACTGTACATAGCAGGAGGCTAGTAACATCATCCATGTAGCTTCTCCTCCCTGTCTGTCTTGTATCTTCTCTCTCCCCATCTGTCCAATGAGTATTACCTCGAAGGTGGCCACAAACAAGATGGGGGAGATTGAGCATCCCATAGTGATTCCTACCTCCAAATGCTGCCATCTAGTAGTGAAATTCTGGAGAGCAAAGCCCATCTGCAGGTCCTTGAAGTAATTTGAGAACAGGCTCCTGATATTGTCGGCTTGTGGAAGAACTCAGTGACATAGTTGATGAGCTGATGTGGAACTGATCCATACGTATTTGTGAGGTCAAGCCAAACGGCATACAGATCTTTCTTTCTGTGCTTGGCCAGTTGGATCTGCTCCCACATCACCGATGAGTGCTTCACACACCCTGGGAAGCCTGGGACCCCTTCCTTCTGGCAACTGGTGTCTCTGTGAGGTAGTTGGTTATCCTCTGTGTCAAAACAGAGAAGATCTTTCCTTCAAGGAGATACTCCTGAATTGACTGATCATTCTAGAGTTCTTTTCCTTGGGGATGAATACCACCACCGCATTGCTTTTTCCATGTGGCTTCAATGAGGGTCCACAGAAGTTTCAGCAATGCAGGGCAGTCCTTATAGGGCTTCTAGGGTATCGCATTGGGGCCTGGAGCTGCTGGGTGATCTGACTTTTCTTACAACCTCTCTGACTTCGCTAAGCTTATGGGGGAAGATGTTAGACTGGGACACAGGTAGGGCTGGATGAGACACGTGCCCTAGTGAACCTAATGACTCATTCATTACTGGGTCGCTATGCTGCCTTCTGATGTATTCTTCCAGCTCTTCACTGGTCATTTCCACCTTCCCACTCTTTGCTTCCCCCAACAGCTGCCTGGCATTCTTGCAGGGATTCTTGAAGTTCCTTCTCCTTCCTCTTCCTCTACTTTTAGATGCACTCAGCTCTCCCCAGGCTGGCTAGCCTCTGCTTGATATCCTTCCAGAGCAATTTGAGACCTTCTTTACATTTGTAACACTTCTGGGTTGGGGTTTGGAATGAGGAGGTGGGAGGCAGGCTGAGGACAACTCAAAAAGGCTCTTTATTCTCTTTATTTTTACTTTTGCTTTTCAGCTAACTAATTCAAAGACACACTAGGGATGGCTCGATGGTTTCGGTACAATACCAGAATCTAATACCTCAGTATCGATACTAAATCGATACCATAGGTGACAAATAACCAGCTTCAAAAGATAAGTGAATTGAAAGCAATTTTATTTAAAAAAAAAAAAAAAACCACTGCTTGAAACTCTGCAATAACAAATGTGCAAACAAAAAGTATCAAAGTAACAAAAAAAACATACAGGGAACATTGGTTAAGTTTTGAATTTGGAAAAATTTATTAATCTTGGTTATTGTTAGGTTTGTGTTTGGGTTCATATTAGTTTAATGCATAAAGTGATTTTAACATGCTAAACAGTATATAAATGCTAAATTAGTATATTTATAAATAATTACTGATTGACCTAGATTAATAAATGCTATAATATTGTTAGGTCAGGAGTAGTTATATCATACACTTTCTGTCAATCTCTCAATCAAAGTAGTGTGTGCTGATTTATGACCCTTTGTGCTTCCCTGGCCGACATTTCTGTAGGTAACCTAATTTATGACCAGGGGTGGGGGTAACCCTATCGACTGTATCAGTGGGTCATTCTGGCACCTGTGTGTCTGGGTCTGTGGGGGTGTGGGTGAGTAGCCCTCAACAAAAGTGTTTATGTTAATGAGACTGTTGTGAAAACCTGTTTCTCCCAGTATTAATCACATACAATGTATACCTTTTTTTGTGGTATAAGAGAATGTTTAAAAATGGAGTCAGTCACGCAGAAGTTTCTAAGATCGCGGCTGTGTACCAGTGTTTGCGCTGTGTAATTTAGACGAATCGTCGGTTTCTCATTTTAGCTCACCGCTAAAGTGTTGTTTTATTTTGAGGAATACTTCAAAGAGGAGATGTCTGTCTATCGTAACAGTAAGTGTTGTTTTATTATTATTATGCATTATTAAGAATATTTATTTATTTATAAACGAATCATGAGAACTTTTGTAATGGTTAAACAGGTCTCTAACACTACAGGTGATGCTGACGTTGTGTCTATTCCGGACATCGTTGACAAAATTAAGTTTCTGAACAAGGCAAGCGGTATGTACATGTGTTATTTTTTATAAGTATTCATGCCTATGTATGATGTGTTGTGTATGTGTAGAATGATTATACTTTTATTTTACACAAAGGATCGAACTCAGGCGGAGCGGCTCCGAGAGTCATGTCGGATAACCCCATGCTCAGTAAGTGTTGTAATAATTAGTTATTTGACATTTATGTTTAAATGTGGTCTTATGCTGTTTTCTTATGTTTTTGTATGTTTGTTTGTTTACTGCTCAAGGATTGTCATATCTTTTAAACGAGATCGACGCTCCAGAGTTCAAAAATCATGTGGTGGGTGCTAGAAAGAATAAGTGTAAAACAGTTATGGTCGCTCAGATCCATCCCCCGACTGCCGAATGTTTGAGAGACATAGGCTTAGTGACAAATACAACGCCTAAGCGCAAGCGGTCAAGAACTTCCCTTGGGCCGGCAAACGATATGTAGCATGTCTAAAAAAAAATAGAGTGTTTTATCTTCCTAATTCATACTGATTTCCTAATTCATGTCTACTTTTTCAGAGTCAGTTGTGAATGAATGGGCTGCCGCTGAACCGCGCGATATAGACTCCATTTTGTGCTGGGATCACGAGTTGTTAGAATCGTGGGACGCTTCTGCATTTTCCCTGGCTCAAGGGGAAACGCATGCCAGCAAATGTCTGACTGCGGGAGACTATGACTCCGAGGCTCTACCTTCAAACCAAGAAGCTTACAATCGCGAGTCACCGGTTGTTATAGACAACAGAGCCTTATTTGAACTGCTAGAAGCCGGGTTCAAGAGAGTCAAGGGGTGTATTGCGGACCTTGAAAAGTGTTTTGCTGTCGTTGAGGAGCGTCTGGAAGGCATTGAGAAGATGCAGAGTTTTTATAATTAATCTGTGACGGATACTTTACAACGACACACCATCACGCATATACATATTATAACCACACAGAGACTCCATGCTGGGGAGAATCGCCGCGTTGGTCACGACCAAAACCTGATGACGGAGTTGTTAAAGCAAATTGTAAAATCGGTTAAAAAAATAAACTCGGGTGAGTTGTACAATACATTTTCATACATTTTTGTGTTTGCTTGTATTAATTGCTGATTCAACTCTGTTTACTGTATGTGGTATTTTTCCTAGTTTTGTTTAAAATTTAAAATCTGTTAAAAATGTCAAAGCATTGTGGGGAAACAGTTTGTAATCAGGGAGCAGTAATTAAATCTAGAAAATGCGACGACGACGATTTGTGTTCTTTTGAACAGCGCGGTAACACAGAAACATTACAGTATTTAATTCGGACAATGGAGGATCTGAATAGATCTGATCTACCACTGATATTTTGTTGGAATTATTAAACATGGCAAGATCGATGACAGACGATCAAGCAGAATCAATTCCAACTTCGTCATTAGACCATGCTTCAACTTCACAACAGGTGGGGTGGGGTTCAGACAGCGAATCGTATCATACATTTAATCCTTTGGAGACAAATTTTGGGGTTCTGCATCCGCTATTGATTCTCTTGTAAGAGAGGGTGGCGATATTGGTGGTTATACAGTGGTACCGAGACTCAGATTTAATAGTTTGGAGATACGGCGTCGTATAAATATGCGTGTGATAACCGCCCCAGACCTGGCTGCATACACTATATTTCTGCATGATATTATGGATGAAATAGTGTCATTTTCCAGACTGCTGGCCGGTGATGGGGGTTTAATCAACATAACGTTGAGAGGTCCTAGTCTACCCTCTGATGTTAATGCTGTCTTGTCACCTGACAACAATTACGATGTGTGCATGTTCACAAACCAGATTGAGAACATTATGCAAAGCAATTCTAATATGCGGGCTGATGACAGTTTGGATCTAAATGTGTCTATAGCTCGTGATAAACATGGTTGGGGCTTATCGAAAGATATGTGATCTAGCCCATAATGAAGTGATTTCCAGAAACAGAATGAATCTGTTTTGTCCCAACAATATATCTAACAATCTGTGTTTTGCAGTCTGTCTGGCTCATTTTCTACATCCTCAAATGTCGTGCACTGATCTAGAACCAATAGCCGAGTCTCTGCAGAACACTGTGGGGTATTCTGTACAGCAAAAGATAGGGTTTAATGACATCATACGGTTTGAATGGTTGTAACACATTAAACTAGTGGTGTTCCATAGAACGTGTACTGGTATGTTGGAATGGTATGCGTCCAATGACGTTCCTCATAATAAGACTGTGTTCTTGTATCTACACAACGAACATTATTTCATGATTAAGAACCTAAAAGCGTTCATAGGTACACCATATGTGTGCGACTACTGTCACCAAGGATTTACAAGCCGTAGAGACCATAGGTGTAAATACGTTTGCGATATTTGTAATGCACCTGATTGTCATAAATACGCTGTCAAAACGAGGCAATGTCACGATTGCTTGCGGTACTGCAGATCTGCCTATTGTTATAAAACGCATGAACAAATGCAAGTAGGACAGCAGTACGCTCAGTGTGAGGTCACAAAATACTGTCAGAAATGTAATAGGCGATATCATGTCAATGGAACCAACCCAAAACAACACGTGTGCAGCAGAACATTGTATCCATTGTGGCGTGGAATTGGTTAATGACGGCGTACACCAGTGTTTTATACAGCCAAAAAACTTGAGCCACCTAGCGACAAATACATATACTATGATTTTGAGACACAACACATAGACGGTAAACACGTTGCAAACTTCGTATGCACGATTACGTTTAATAAGAAAGTGTTCACAGCCACTGGCACAGACTGTATATATTGACTTGTTAAAAAGTTTAGACAGCCTCATTATCAGAATTTCACATGGGTTGCACACAATGCTTCTGGGTTTGACAACTTAATACTTTTAGAATATTTCACAAAAGCAGGGCTCACACTTCAAATTACTATGCAAGGCTGTCGGATCATTTTAATGTATGACAAGACATTCAAGCAACCTTTCATTGATAGCTACTCAGTCATCCCTATGTGTCTGGCCATGACATCCACTGTGTTAAATCTAACCTGTGCTGAGAAAGGTCATTTTCCACACCTATTCAATAGAATAGAAAACGAAGACTACATAGGACCATACCCTGACAAAAAGAGGGTTCTGTTTGATGAGTGGTATGTTACGGTATCGGGCGACATGTTTTATTTTAAAAAAAAGTACTCGCTATGTATGGCAAGAACGACGTCGTTTTGCTCCACGAGGCATGCATGAAGTACCGCCACGAATTCATACAGTGTACCAAACTCGACCTATTCAGATACGCCACTCTATCAGCGTGTTGCATGGCCATGTATAAAACCCTCTTCCTATAAAAAGACACCCTAGCTCTGACCCATAACAATGCATACACAAATCAGAACAAGACATACTGAACCGTTTCCACTGAATGGCTTGAATATGTTAAAACAACACGTGGCATAAACATTCAGCACGCATTAAACCATGGTGAGATGGTAATTTGGAAAATACCATCTCGATGGTGATTATGAAAAGGATGGTGTCAAAAAAGTTCTTGAATTCAATGGTTGCATGTTTCACGGGCATGTCTGTCGTTATAACTCCAACCGTTTACATACGTTATCAAAAGTGTCCTATGGCTTGCTCAGTAGATAATTTGATGACAAAGTCGAAATATTAGAAAAAGTGTATGGTCTAGCTGTTGAGGTAATGTGGGAGTGTGATTGGAATAATGCTAAACAGACCGGTGTCGATGTAATGGCCTTTATGACCACTTACACACATCCTGAAAGACTGAAACCGCGCAATGTTCTATTTGGTGGTCGTAACGCTTACAAATTGTATCACAAAGCCGACATTAGTGAAAAAATACGATATGTCGACTTTACAAGCTTGTATCCCTTTTGCCA
>JANDJT010000186.1:230807-243663 GCA_024331685.1 Stegophilus panzeri | reverse complement strand
CATGCTCTTACAGGCACTAAACAACAATGTACATTTATGTTTGCAAACACATTTTTCCACACAGACCTGTATGTGCAGTCTCACACTTAGACTAAAATAATAATATAAAATGCTGTAGCCTTTAGTGGAAGTGCTACCCAGAGAGTAAAATCCTTACACATGCTTGCTTTAAGACACAGAAGGAAACACAAGGCAGGAATACACATACATCATACAGCGCCATGCGCACATGCTTACTTTTATATATAATATACATGTATTGCATGTTACAACTTTTTTCAATTTTTAATACTTAAACAAGACCCTTAAACCTCCCTGCTCTGTATCACAATTGGTCCTGCGCTCTGACCCCAGATTAGCTTTTTTTATTTGTTTATAGGCACTTTTCAAGATACCCAAGGACACTGTACATTAGAGGACATAAAATAATTTAACATTTGTCATTTGTCTTTGGATGTATTATATATAGATATATTTGTGTTTGGATGTTACATCTCAGTAAGAGTGAGCAGACTATCAAATCAGCTTCTAGATCTGAAGAAATTATGTAGTCTTGTGGATTCTGGGCAAAACAATAATTAATTAGCCTTAACATTTTTTCAGCTCCATCTGCATGAGACAGTGAAATAAAAATAATGGCCACTTGGCCCAGTGAGGAGTGAGTCTTTGAGCCCTCATGTCACAACTGCCTTGGACAACACCCCTCCCCCTTGGGACAATAAAACCCCCTTAACCCCTACCACCCACACAGAATATGTGCTGGTTATTCAATTCCTGCTCCTGTTTATATTTGTCTGTGATTCATGGACTAAAATGAGAAATCTTTTCTCTGGATCAGACAGTAAGTTCTAAACTTATCATGCTTGTTTTTACTTTGCAATGTATTACGATTTTGGATTATTCCTGTAAGGTATATTGCTTTGTGGTATTGATCTTTGGACTGTCTCTTGTATTATAAGCGTGGGTGTTGATTAATAAAATACTGCACATGGATCCTTATGCTTCTCCTGTGTCTCCCTTGTTACACCTCCAGTTTTCTGTGGTTTTTATAACATAACTGTGAAATATTTGAGCTTACTTCCAGACAATACTCCGCTGCTACTTGATGAGGAGGCGTTTCTCATTACCGCTAAAATCAGTTATCCCTGACCAAGACCCACTCCAAAGTTCTCCACTAGGATTAGGGCAAAGATGGATTAAGGTGATATAGACTAAGACCTCTGGTAAAATTATGTTTTGTTGGGGTGGTTTTTGGCAGCCCATGACCAGGTTTCAACGGGGCCATTTCTAGACATTTGGAGGCCCTAGGCAAAATTTATGTTGGAGGTATAGAATATATTGATAAAGTGTAATCAATATGTTTAACTAACATTTGGATATGTTAATAAAGTACAATCAATATGTATAACCAACATTTAGAATTATTACTTAGAAGCATAATCTATATGCATAATCACTATTTAGAAACATAATGTAAAATCATAGAACACTTTTTTATCAAGTTATATTCTAAGTGTGTACTGAGCCAAAACTGTGTTTCCAATCAAAGCCCTTTAAGTTTGCAAACCAGTGTCAAAATAACAGGTAAGACTTCCAGAAGAAGAGAATCAGTCAGGGACTAAAGCCAGAAAATCATTAAGGTATAAGGGTGAATTTTGGGGCAGAGTAAAAATCGTATCCTGATAAAACTTTTTTTTTAAATCCAACTGACAGTGCATGCGCCCCATGTAAAATATCACATAGACATAAATCATGAATAAAGGAGATGGAGATTGGTTTGTTTTTAAAAAGAAGAGTTTAACACCCCACCTACAGATAAATTTACTATTTCAGAAAAGTATATAAAGGCATGTTTGTGTGTGTATAATTCAGATTTTCTGCAGACTGTCTCTTTTTTTTTGTTTCAATAAAGTTTAATTACTTTTTGGCAAACCCTCTGTCTCTTAAGTTTTTTGTTAGGCTGGAAAGATTGTTTTCCATGACATAGGCCCTACGTGGCCCTCCTCCCTGCTACCTTTCCATCCCACTATTTGGGATAACCTACTCTATACAGTAAAATGAAAAGAAAAAAATACAAGATAACATTACATTGCCAACAAATAATTACAGATGAACACTCCCTGACACCACTTCAGTAAATGAACATCAGTGTCTTTATGTTGTTTTCCTAGCTGGACAGGATTTCCCTCTCCTACTGGACCAAAATAGACTATAGAAATAGTCATATTGCAGTGCAACATCTTAAATATGCACTAGGCCTATATACACTAATCAACTGCTAGTGGAAGTGAAAGAGACAAACTACTAAGCAGAAAGAATAGTTAATTCCTTCATAAAATTGTATATTTATTTTTCAATAAATATAACAGTAGTATTTATGATTTGAAAAGTAAAATGAAGTATTATGTGAGAGCAGTAATGTAAACATCAGCAGAATTTAGAAGATGTACAGAGAGTTGAGGTACTTTTTTGAAACATTAAAAAATGCTCTAGCTCTTTGATTTTGAATACAAACTTCTTTACTTTTACTTTTAGTATTTTGCTCCCGATCCCGAAGCAATATCATTGTACGCGTGAATTCAAAGTGTCACGTCGATGACACTCGCGCTCTTTTGAATTCAAAATAAACTGGCAAATGATCTATCCCGAAATGACGCTGATCGCCAGAACAAGGCCCAGTTAATTTGTAGAATACATTACAATCACTCCAAAATAGATGACAACTCAAATACCTGCATCACGAGCTATACTTTCTATAGATGCCTGTTTAGCCTGTCGCTCAGCAGCACCTGAAGGATGTGTTCGTTTCGGCACCATCATAAGTCATTAACTTAGTCAGTCAGCTGCAGAAAAGTTGCATTTTTGCAGTTTGTTCATCGTACCTTATCTCTTCATACATTCAGAGGGTGGGACCCACTTTTGAACGGTGATATTTACTGGTTTCACAACAGGTGAGTGACAATTCATCTATATCCAGTGGACAAAGAGCCTAGTCTTTTGCTGCCTGTCTTGATTGGTGGACTAGAGTATATGGATGTTACGGTTATGGAGGTCCCACCTCCAAACCAGAGGCCCTAGGCAATTGCTTACTCTGCCTATAGATAACACTGGCCCTGGGTTTCAAAGTAAAATATTCTAATAAGTGGGGAATTCCTGATTCACTGCTGTATGTTTGGTAGTGTGTGCTGTATTCTGTACATGACCTTTTCAAGTAAAGATGCTTGGTGTTAAAAGGAACAGAACCTGAAAATGGTGATAGAAATAAAACATAATCCATTATTATTGAATGAAGGAATGATCGTTATCATGATAATATGTGTGACTGACTTTGACTCGTTAATAATGCTAAATTATGATTTAATATTAGTTATAATTCATTGTAAATGCTGCTGTGACTGAGACACATTAACACTTACACATTGGTTCTTTCCCTTTTATTGGAAGCACAACTTTAAAAGTTAAGCTTAAATTTATAAAGTTAACACATTCTTTGGAAATCCAAATGGTTCACAAGTTGTGCAAAAGTACACAAAAGCAAAAAAGGGGGTCAAGGGTCACCATTGAATTATTCTTCATATCACATGATTCATGTAAGCAAATCATAACCACAACAATTGGAGCTCAATCATCATGCGCTGATCATGGTGGCCAGCTCTTCCACATGCTCTCACTCCAGACCGAACAGTTCATGCCTCCTGATAGGTTCTGACGAGCAGCCACATAAGCAGAACTGTGATCAGCACAATCATGAAGTTGAGAAAGAGCTCCTGTGCGGATCGGTCCATCTCTCCAGAAGAGGGGAGGCACAGGTAGGAGGGGCCAGGACAGTTCTAAAACAGAAAGCAGGGAGAAGATGAAGTTTTTTGTCTGACGCAAATTGAACATGAAGAAAGAGCAAGATGTGAGTATGAAATGTGTGTACTAATGGATCTGCAAACTAACTGGAGGGTTAAATCAGGTGTCTGGACTCAAGCTGTGCAAACATGGAATAAAGGAAGTTTACATTTAATTGGATTTAAAAGGAGGAGAAAAAAGACAGAGAAAAATAGATTTAAAAAATAAATGAAAAACTTTAACCCAGAGTAAATCTGGTAAAAGTGCAAACATTCAAACAGTTTTCTGACAGTTAATGTCCAAAAGATTTTTTTTGTGCAATTTCCAAAAAAAAAATCCCCTGTTCAGGATTTGTACATCAAAGAGAGTTTGTGCCCCATAAACTACAGGAGCCACGCCCACATTTAAACCCACCAATCATCCTTAAGTTTTAAAACTCTACTCTCATCTGTCGAACTGTTTCACACTGACAGCTCTCTGGCCTCGATTCACACTTATATAAAGCAAACACATAC
The DNA here is from genome assembly GCA_024331685.1 of Stegophilus panzeri. NCBI lineage: Eukaryota > Metazoa > Chordata > Actinopteri > Siluriformes > Trichomycteridae > Stegophilus > Stegophilus panzeri. The sequence goes on along the minus strand of JANDJT010000186.1, from coordinate 239,314 downwards.
AAATGCACATACATTCCTGAACAATGCTTCTGTTATAATAATAGTGTTTGTTAAGGCCATGTAATGATAAGCAATAAATAATACTGAATAGCCAACATTCATATAGACTCATAGTGAACATTTGTATTGTATATTTAAAGAATAATAGCATAATAAGTGTGAATACTCAGACACCAAACTTCTCAATTAGTTTCACAGTAATTGCAATAATAATAATAATAATAATAATAATAATAATAATAATAATAATAAGGGGTTTAAGGGGATATAAACAGTTCTTGGAAGTAGACTCAAGATTTTTGTGAGAATTTCTGCAGGCCAACTAAACATAAACAGTACCAAAGCTAGAAAGTATGCTGATTTTTTAAGCACAGACAGAACTTTGTGTAGATAATGACTGAGAATTGAAAATCCATGAGCAAGATGTACTAATGGGGATCTGGAAACTAACTGGAGAGTTAAATCAGTTGTCTGGACTCAAGCTGGACAGGTGACTGCTTACCTGTTGAGAAGCTTCTTGGGTCAATGAGTGGTAAAGGAACAGAATTCTTCCTCTCGCTTGTTTGGTTCTTTTGTTTTCTCTTATCTCTTATCTTGTGCAGAAGTCTGTGTCGCACTGCGCTCCACAAAATTTCTCTCCCTAAAAGTACTCTGATGATGAAGCACCTCCCAGATCCTCATGTCACTGAGAAATTATCAAAGACTACTGCCAAGAGGAATTAAGTTATCTCTCTCTCTCTCTCTCTCTCTCTCTCTGTTTGTGTGTGTGTGTGTGTGTGTGTGTGTGCGTGCTTACATATTTATAGTATTATACCCAGACAGAATTTAACTAACAAAATAAATCTACTGCTGATTTCCTTTTTTTCTGAAGAACTGATGGCAGTGGCACAGTGATGTCACATCTAATTATGCAGTCTTCGTTAAAAAGAGAGTGAAGTTACCACTGAAGTTGTAGTAACAGCAAGCTAAAGCCATTTAAATAATACTAGAACAGGAACACAATAACATTTCACAGAAATATACAGTACTGTGCAAAACGGCACCCTATTTTTTTAGTACAAACTTTGTTATAGATTTTTATTTTATAACTTCTATGGAATCAGTACAAAAAACATTTTAGATTCCCAAACATTAGTTTTCCAGTACAAAATTAAATGTTACAGAAAAATGTTTGTGTATCAGTAAAGAAAGCAGCGTATTACATAAGAGACAGTTTTCAGACAAAAAATATAATGAAGGCTGCTGGGTTTCGCTGCAGAAATAAGAAGCAAGTGAAAAAGTTAGTCTCTAGAAGAACCGTGTCTGGTTCTGCAAGATGCTCAATAACACTTACAGCTCACTTCCTTATAAAACTGCACTAATTTTTGGGGGGTCGTCAAACCGAATATCGGCTTTGTTTCATTTATTGCTGTTTACTGCTCTTTATAGTATTTTTTTTTAAATGTAGAAACATTTAATTTAATTATTTTTGAAGGCATCTTTGCTCTACAGCATTTCTTTGCACATGCCTAAGACTATTACACAGTACTGTACATAAATAAAATATAAAAAAAATTTCATCTATTTCAGTCCCATGCATGTCCAAAACCTTTTCCAGTTAAAGAAAGCTGCACTAGCGGTCTGAGGTCTTCAGTTTCTACTGTTCCTTATATATATTTTTCGTCACAACTGCTCTTCATCTTTAAAATTTAACTACATTTTATTCTAATCTGATAAATATCAGTAACAAATTGAGTTATGATCGAACATGTAACAGGACAGTGTTATTGCATAATAAATACAGGGCATGCAACAGAAGAAAAGTGTGGGACATGTAGGGTTGAGAGATTTTTCCAATTTGCATACTCAAACAATCTGGATTTTTTTAAGAGAAAAAGTTTTGTCATTTCTCTGTTGTTTTTGTCTAGTGTGAAAGGTGAAACGATAATATAAAAGTTTTATGTATTAAAACTAGTTATAGGTTACTGAAAAATTCATTATAATCATTATTATTCTTCTTCAATGACTTTGGACATTGAAAATTGCTCATGAAATGTTGTAATGTTGCTTTCAGAGATGTCCTGTGGTGGTTATTGGTAGGTGAAATGCATCAGGCTAAATCTTTATCATCTCCTGTTTCTCTGTTCTATATTTAACAGTTGTGTCATGTTCGAGCTCAGAGAAATATTTGTCTTCATAAGAGATCTTAAATTTACAACATGATACACTGAGCACATATTTTAAATAAAACCTTAACCATATTTTTTTTTTTAAAAAAAACCCAACATCTCTGATAGAAAGACAAGTGTCACCAGGACATTTCAAACAGAGAAGATTATTAAAATTTTCCTTCAAGTAAGATCTCTAAACACAAGCACATACATTATAAACACATTATAAACAAACGTAGAAATGACCAATCCAGAATTTATCATTATAAATGAATGCAGTCTTCCTGGTATGGAGGGTAAACTGCAGTCTTTAGAAAGATCCAGAAGGTTTGGCAGCTTTGCCAACAGCTGTTCACTTCACTGACCCAGATAAAGACTGAAAATAGACTTTACACGATTCCTCACTGTCAAACTCCAGTTTTATGTTTATATGTTTTATTCTGTCTTGTACTTAGCTTGTTTCTGTTGTTATATTCAGGATGTTGTTGGCATTTTCTGATTGGAGCTTTAAAATGATGACCCTGTACATATTTCCATATTTGGAAGTGAAAGTGTATCATTGTGCATGTTGTTGTTTCCATCTCTGAAGTAAATGTAGGACAGTGAGGAAGTATAAACACACACAGCTCTGCCCTGGTAACAGATCTTAGCACGACCTCACTGTAATCTCACGTACACAATCTGGCATGCAGACACAGATGCAGAAGTTGCACGTAGTTCCTGTAACATTAGTAAGCAACAGAAAAAGTTTGTGTGTCAGAGAAAATCTGGAGGCACAGGAAGAAGAAACACATATGGTAAAACATTCCACACATACTGTGCTCTTGTTACAGTGGTGTATACATTTAACATGTGATCCTTGTAATAATCGTATATAGGATGGAGGTAATTGGGAGTTGATGGGGTGACAGGAGTGTTTACAGAGCATGGTCTGAAATGAGGGATGGGAAGTGGCAAACAAACGACTGCATTTACACATGACCCGGAAAGTGCGGGAATGTCCCAGATTCCAGTCTGGAAGTGAAGGTTTCAGCTCATTATCCACAGTGCCAAGTGCTTTAGTAACCTGTTAATATTTTTACTAGCCAAAATATCACCATCCAAAATATATCTACATACAGATTACTAATCTAAAATATAAATAAATTAATTTAATTATTCTTATTATTATGGCAAGGAGACAGTGTGTCCAGATGTATGTCACATAATGGAGGTTAGGACAGATGCAATTGCAGTAAATAGCTTTAATGAATACTATAATATCCAGAGGGCAAGGCAAAAGAAATAAACAAAGACAGGCAGTGGTCAGGTGATCAGGTAAGGCAGAAATCAAGGTCAAAGGAGTAAACAAATCAAAAACCTGTCAAAAACAAGTCAAAAACCTGATTAACAAACACTAGATTAGGGCTTGGTCCACGACAGAGAAAAGCTCAACTGCGCATATTACTTCACAAAGATATGGTGCATGCGAGTGTGGTGTGATTGTGAGCGTAATTGGGAACAGGTGTCTCTGACTAGACTCCAGGAGAAGGTGACATGTCTGTGTGTAGTTTTGGGAGTTGTAGTCGTTGGCCATGTTTGTAGTTTGTGGTGCATTCTGGGAAATGGAGTCATGAGTTTTCCATGACATGACAATGTCAGACATTCTGGGAGGTGGATGCAAGTGTAATACAAACAAAACAACCAAAACAAAAAGCATAATCATGAACTAACAAAAAAGAACAGGAGCAACTATGAAACTAAATGCAATCAAAGCTATACACAATACTACAAATGACACAAAAAAACAGAACCTAAATTCAATTCAACTAAATTTTAATTGTATAGCACTTTTAACGATGTACATTGTCAAAAGCAGCTTTACAGAAATATACAAATCCCAGATATAAATAATTAAATAATTTTATTTATTTATTTACATTTATTAATAAATAGAAGCGCTAATTAGGTGCAACAGGAAACAGGTGTGTGTCATCAGAGAAGTGTTTGAAATGGTCATGTGATGTGCTAGGTGATGGGTAATATAGTTCTTGTCGGCCATTTTGTGGCCAAAACTAGCAATAACACCTGATACCAGAGTACTTCAGGCCTGTTTTAGTTTCTTACTTAACTCACTTCAGCATCACACATTGAGTGTAAAAAGCCATATTTAAAAAATGTTTAAGAATTTTTGCTTTTCACTCAAAGCTTTCACACCCATTAGGCCATTTATCAAGGCTGAATCAGAGTAAAAGTGTTTATTTTGGTTCGGTTTCTATTTGGTTTGGTTTGACTCTGCACATAATTAAATAAACTTAAAAGTAGGGGGAAAGGTTTTGCCTGAGGTGTGTGTAGGGCTGAAATCTCTTCACAAATCTCTTTCATTCACTGGTAAGAGTTATGGCAACAGAAGATTTAAAATTTAAAGAAAAAACACCCCTTTACCAAGTGTGCAAAGAAATCACAAAAATCACGATATAAGTAATATAAATAATATAAAAATATGAATAAAATACTAAAGCATTTTGTGTCTCATCCAGAGTTTTCTCTTTTTGTTCATTGGTACAAATCTCCAGAACACAAGACTACAGTGCCATAAAGAAATCACAATACATAGTTCTAGCAGTGGATTGAAGATGAATGAAGAGAACATACAGCTTATCTGGTTTCACACAGCATGTGTTAGAATTTTAAAAAATGAAATATATTTCAGACTAATTTATAAGCACAGCTATGAGTGCAGCACCCATCTATCACCATAACTAACCATTCCTAACATTTCAGTGGACTGGTGTAAAATGTTTTGAATTCTTTCTATTGATGTGTCAGGGGATGGAACGAGGGGACAAGGGGGCCATGTGGAGTGAACATGATGTGGAATTAAGTTTGAAGTCCTGGTGACGTGCTGGGAAACACTTTCAAAAATGTTTTGATGACTTCTGTCAACACACTCACAACTCTATATGTGACCTCCACATCAGAACACTCAGAAATGTGACTCCATTCTGAGATCCATTGCTTTCAGCAGACATACACACACACACACACACACTCACTCAGAGGCTTTTATATATGATACTGTTATGACCCATAAAAGAAATGAAATTCACCAGATGTTATACTTTCTTTCAAATCTTTTTTTACTCCTTGAATAACTGTCTTTTAAAGTGACCTGGACAGATAAAAACAATATGTAATTTGTGGACATAAAATCATTTTCTAGCCTGGAGCTGCAGAGGGTTACAGGATGAAATCAGTTTATCATACAGTTACAAACTCACAATCCACATTCAAAATTCTCTCCATAATTTGGTCTTGGCCGGTTCTCACCTTCCAGGCAGCTCTTCCCTGCCCCATACTACAGCTACCAACCATGAAAGCTAACACCTGAGACATGACATGTGACCGGGACACATGAAGCCAGCCGCATCTTTTCGACCTGCTTCTCATACTGCATCACAGGGCCATGTAATACACTCAGAGCAAAGTCCCATCTGCTCTCTTTCACATACATGAGCTCACTGTGACAGGGAAGAGTGAGTTTGCCCCTCCCACCCAGAAAGTAGGGAGCTCTTGGGAGCGGCATTATTCACATACTCACATGCATACTTTATGTACTGTGCAAAGGTCAGAGACCACTCTTTTGTTTTAAATCAAATGGCCATTTATTGATCCATGCATTTTCTGCACTCCTTCTCCGACACAGGGCATGAGGCTGGACGGAGTGCCAACCCATCACAGGGCACAATCTCACACACACACAATGGACAATTTGGAAATGCCAATCAGCCTACACTACATGTCTTTGGAGTGGGGGAGAAAACCCCGAAGCACAGGGAGAACATGCAGGCTCCGCGCACACAGGAATTGAACCTCCAACCTTGGAGGTGCGAGGCAAACGTGCTAAACACTAAGCTGTGCCCCCAGTGATCCACTATGTACTGTATGTTGTAACCCTAACCCAGATTAGGATATTTCCAGGATATTTCTATAAAGAAAAGAACGCTTCTTGATGTTTTTTTACCCAGGATGCAGGAAATGAAGGATATAAAACTCACCTGCTTGCTTATTAGGTGTTGTTATGCCTTGGGACATCCTATGAAATCAGTAGTGTGTAATTCTCACTAGTTTAGTGCAGGTCATAAAAACCCTCCATTAGCATGCTACAGAGACATGGTTTACCTTTTACTTGTTTTACAGCCTGCAGTTAGCACATGAGCTAAGCTATGTACACATTTTTATCAGTTAATCAGTGCAAGATCTGTTTTAAAATGTAAAAATAAATGTATGAACAGTAACAATAAGAAACAATAATGACAAGAAAATGTATTTAACAGAAAATCATAGAAAAGTTTTTTTTTTTTGGTAATAGTGAAATATAATATTGACCTGCATAAATACTGTATGACTGTTTGATTAAAAAGAGTAATTAATGTCTTGTACATTTTCCCATCATTATTGGTCAAGAGGTCCTCACTGCAGCCTGTAGCATGATTGGGTTAGATCCACTACGTTATGGATGTTGTAATACACATGCCCAGATGGCAGAGAAAGTATGTCGGTACGTAATTCATCTACAGTTGGGGTTAGGTTCAACACAAGACAATGTTGTGTATGTGGGTTTTTTCCCTTCTTCACGTGGTTCATTTATTGTATGTATTTACTTATTTATTTATTGATTGCATATGATCACATTGTTCACAAGATGTCACGTGTTTAATCAGGTTAATTGATTAACATCACGTGAAGGGTGCTGTGGTGGACAATTAGCATGTAGCGGGAATTCAACTTGATAGAATTGGTGCACAGGGTCTCCTATGCAGATAATAAAAACAGTAAATACAAACATTGCAACAATGAGAACGAAGTACCGGCAACGCAAACTATAGGCCTACAACTTATGTTGACTGGGCAGAGAGGTGCCAATACTTTGTGCAGCGCAGCAGATGGAAACAATAAGTAAAAACCTATATTTAATGGGTTGTATTTAACAATCCATTCAACTGATTGGTCCGCACACAAACTCGGTTATGACGTAGACTGAAGTTATTGGACAGCCTAGAGGGGAACTTGTTTTAACTTTGTGCAGCCGAGAAACCTGAAAAGAAAGAAACGGAAACGCAGATGGACAAACGGTACCTGCCATTTCTCACGATCGTGCTGTTGCTCGGCGTTTCCGCCGGTAAATCAGAGGATATTAAATTAGACGAAGTAACGGCAGATGTGGTTTCCGATTTTGTCATGTCGGTGGAGTTCGACAGCACGCGCTCCGTGTGCAGGCCCGTACCGTGTGGCATGACTCTGTGCCGCGGTTTCGGGTATGCGCATATGCGGCTTCCCACGCTGCTGGGTCACGAGAGCGCGCGGGAAGCGCAGCAACAGTCGGGCGCGTGGCTGCCTCTGGTCAATAAACGGTGTCACCGAGACACCACCCGGTTCCTGTGCTCGCTCTTCGCCCCCGCGTGCCTACCGGAGCTCGACAAGCCTGTGCAGGAGCCTATGTGAGAACGTGCGCAACGCTTGCGCCCCTGTTATGAACGCTTTTGGCTTCCCGAGGCCGGATGCGTTTAACTGTAGCCGCTTCCCAGTATTTAATTTAACCCTATGCGTTCCTGGAACTGACGACACCAGGCGCGTGGAGGTTATTGACGTCATCCAAGGTTTTTCTTAAAGATCTCATTTTAAATAGAAAAGACGCTCTGCCTTTCGTGTCTAGTTTCACACCGCAGGCTTTATTTAATATGATGATTTCACTGATGGCATTTCTCGACCAAAAGTACGTGGAATTCTGGGTAATCAGGTGTATTTCTCTCCGCTGTGCAGGTAAGGTACTCTGTGACTCCTGCAGCCCAGAATCCGAAGCAGAGAAGGAGATCGAGGAAGACTTCTGCAGAAGTCCGTTTGGTGAGTGTGTGAGATCTGTGTGAATTCAGCATTCAGATGGTGTTACCAGTGGAAAAGTGAAAAGTGCTCTGAACAAAAGAATCAAATGTAAGGCTGGTATCAAAAATTACTCCAAGGCTCCTCATCTTACTGTGAGTCTCCAAAACAGAGCCATCAACCAACAGAGACAGTGGACCAGCTTTAACAATTTGCTGACGGGAACCTATAAGCATAACTTCGGTTTTCCTGCTATTCAGGCACAAAGTTATTGTTCATCCCTGTTTTGTTTTGTTTTTTTGTTTTTTTTTCTCAGAAATACAGTCAGGAAGAAAACAAACATCAAGGTTTTCACCAGATTTTGAGTGAATGTAGATTTGGGTATCATCAGCATAAAAGTGATGATGGAGGCAGAGCGATTGCAGCAGATGCCCAAGTGGAGATAGATAAATATTGAAAAGTAAAGGGCCTAAAACTGATCCCTGAGGAACACCAGTG
>JANDJT010000186.1:211033-222128 GCA_024331685.1 Stegophilus panzeri | reverse complement strand
TAATATCTATATACCGTGTTGATATTTCTGTAAAGCTGCTTTGAGACAATGTCTATTGTAAAAAGTGCTATACAAATTGAATTGAATATTGTACACGTCCTGGACTGAGTTTATGGGAAGAAACATTCAGCACTGTACCTGATTTTATAATAATGTTTTCTGTATAATCAGTTCATTGACATGGTGTGATAAAGCCAAGGGGGGGTGTCTGCTCAGAGCTGCTTAGTGTAAGCGGAGCACAGGGGTTAATTAATAATTCAGAGCAGGGAGCTCATTGGCTATACTGTCTCCAATCCACCCCACACACACGCACAATGAAATACATTCACCTTCTGATCAGTTCACCCATAGTCTTCTCATCTGAAAAGCAGAGGAACCCACACAGGAACCGTGACATCATCAAGGTGAGTTGCAGCTGCAGGTGTGTGTATGTGCTGTGTATCTGATGAGCATCAGCAGTGTTTATTTATGTTTCAGTGATAATTCAGTCAGGTTATAGTGTTCATCCGTGTTCAGTGAATTCAACTGTTCTGAGGGCAGCTTCTACATCATTCCTCAGGACCTGTGTATTTTGCTTACCATATCTCTAATAACATTGTTCACCTGTCAAGTGGTCAGTTTTGATGGACTGACCTAAGATCATTGTGCATTTGATAAGTGTCTCTGGTTACTGAGGTATAGAATGTTCTGGAAAAAAATTATATCAAGAAGAATTAAAACCTGTTCACACAGAGAGTGTGTGTGTTTGTGTGTGTTAAATGAATGAATCCATGTTCCATGTTCATACATGTTGTCTTTATTAAAGTCTTATTTAAGGCAGGAAATTCTTTTAAGTTCCAATAAAAAAGTTTTATTTACACCCTAATCAATAGAAAATACATTTAAAAAAATGACTCACTGAGTAGTGTCATTCAATGTGTTGATCATTTCCACTGAAACAGGAAGTCAGGGCAGGACATATCGAATGGCTCCTCCCCTTTTTAAAATAAATTTATATTGTGTTTTTTTTCAGTCTGAAATAAAAATGTAGAATCTTGGCAGATGACATAAATCAGTATGATGTTGGAGTTTTGCTGTTCAATCAGATCATCATTCATTCATTCATATTTATGTACAAAATATTAATTTAAATTTCTGTAAAACCTCTTTTAAATGAAATAACTGTTTATTTAGGACACTACTACGTCCTCTCTGATATGTAAACACTACATAGTATGACCTACTCATGAGTAGATCTAAACGATTACAGGAATGTATAGTCTGAGGAATCATGGTTTATTAGCATGCTAGCATTATTTACACATGAAATTTCAGCATCCTGTTAAAATAGAGAAAAATATTTCACTCAATCAAATGATTTAGAATGATTTCACTTAAGTGCGTTTAGAGAAAGAAAATGCTGACGCCTAGAGGTTTTACACTGGTGTGTGTGTGTGGAGTTGTGTGCTGCAGTTTCACTAAATAATAAATAACATTTCATGATGTCATTATCGTCATGGAGGATGAGAACATTGGGGGGTAGGGTTGCTAACACTCAAACTGGTAGAATGCTAATATGCTAACAAGCAGCATTGCGTCATATTGGGGCAGGTGTCCCAGGACAGGATCGAGGCTGGAGAGGATATGAACATAGGTTTTGTCCTGGGCCATGGTGTTCTAGCATGCTAACAGTGCTTTACATTAAATTCTTTGAGCAAGCTAAGCTAATGCTACTGGACTTGCACAAAATAGGACAACCATTTTTTGCACATGCTATCTACTCATGCTACTTGTTGTAACACGTGAAGAAGAATGCTGAACATCTTTTGGTATTAAACTGCAGCAGTGCATTGTAGGAAATGGTGTCTGCAGCCATTGCTCTGGCCTTCGTGCCGTTGCTGCTCACGCTGATCATCCGGTACCGGTTCTTCTTCGTGCTGTTCTACCGGGCCGTGCTTCTACGCTGGGTTCAGGATTTTATGACAGGCATCAGTAGGGAGGAGAGAGTGTATGAGTATGTCCTGACACACGCCACACCAGGAGATCCTGACAGCATCCTCAACACCTTCGACCTCTGGTGCAGCAACATCGAGTTCATCAGCCATATAGGACCTAAAAAAGGTATAGATCACTCACACACACACACACAAGTTGTGTCCCAAATGACGTATTATACACTGTGCGCTGTGTACACTACCATCTAGTGTATGAATTTTAGAAGGGTAGTATCATCTCAAATGGAACACTAGCGGTTACTAACAGTAAGTACAAAGCTGTTTCCCGGTCGATGGCACATGATGTCAAATGCACATAATGTGACACTGCTAGCTTTAGCAGATACCCAGAGTCAACAAAAATTTATTTCCTCATTTTACTAATTATGTCAATGTTACCTTTCATGCCCAACATGACCTCAGTCACCATCAGATGGAGCTGTAATCGTCTCCGCAGGCGAATTTTGCTGCAATCCAAAGTCCATGACTGCTGGAAATGTGAACATTTAAGGAACATAGTGCCCTACAAAGGCAAAACATAAGAATTATGCCTTGATTTAGTGAGTATTTTGTATTTTCTGAAGTTTTCTGAGCAAATTTGAGCTAGTGTCAGTGCCTGGTAGCCCCTCCCCTCTTCAGCTACATAAGCAAAGTTGTGACTGTTGAGAGCATTAAGTGTCCAGCAGTCCACACTTCGTTTTATGCAATTAAGTATGCATAAGTATGCAATTTGAGACACACCTACAGTCAATTACATCAGCCATATATGACCTAAAAATATATAGATTACACACACACAGACAGACAAGTTCATCAGCCATATAGGACCTGAAAAGTTGAGTAAAGTTGGAATAACCATCTTCCCATATCTCAGGTTTGATTCTGGACCGTCTGCTGAAGGAGCTTTGTCCTCTGACGGTGTTGGAACTGGGGACTCACTGCGGCTACACCACAGTGAGAATCGCACGCTCTCTGCCTCTTGGTGCTCGGCTCTACTCAGTGGAGATGGATGAGAGGAATGCACGTGTGGCCGAGAAGATCATCCGACTGGCCGGGTTCGACGATGACACGGTGAATAAAATTCAGTATTGTTAATTCTCCTGCTAAATGTTAATTGTCTAGTGTTTAGAGCAAGCAACAATGTAGTCTGACAAAATTTCTGTAATAAGAAATTCAAAAGTCTAAATGAAAACGATAGAAGTAAAAATTGTGTACATGCAACTGTAATTAAGTGTTAATCACACAGTAGAGTTCAGGAGAAGTTTAAACACCACGCTGTAGAGTTTAGAAGAACTTTATACATCACGCTGTAGAGTTCAGGAGAACTTTATACACCACGTTGTAGAGTTCAGGAGAACTTTATACACCACGCTGTAGAGTTCAGGAGAACTTTATACACCACGTTGTAGAGTTCAGGAGAACTTTATACACCACGCTGTAGAGTTCAGGAGAACTTTAAACACCACGCTGTAGAGTTCAGGAGAACTTTATACACCACGCTGTAGAGTTCAGGAGAAGTTTAAACACCACACTCACTGTAGAGTTCAGGAGAACTTTAAACACCACACTGTAGAGTTTAGGAGAACTTTAAACACCACACTCACTGTAGAGTTTAGGAGAACTTTAAACACCACACTGTAGAGTTTAGGAGAACTTTAAACACCACACTGTAGAGTTTAGGAGAACTTTAAACACCACACTGTAGAGTTCTAGGGGACTGAATCTTAAGGGCTTGACCTATGACCCTTCACCGCTGTCCTGGTGCAGGTGGAGCTGATTGTGCGACCCTCTGATGAGGTGATTCCCCGTTTGCGTGAGGATTTCGGTATTGATCATCTGGACTTTGTGTTCATGGACCACTGGAAGCGGTGTTACCTGCCGGACCTGCAGGCTCTGGAGGACAGCGGGCTGCTGGGTGATGGCTCCATGGTGTTGGCTGATAACGTGTTGTTTCCCGGTGCTCCCAGCTTTCTGCGCCACGTGCGTCACTCTGGCCTCTATGAATATCGTGTGCACCGCGCCGCGCTCGAGTACATCCGGGGAATCCGTGACGGCATGGCCGAACTCGTGTACCGCGGCATCAAGTAAAGGATCAGCATCAAGCCACTCAGCTTATTTAATTTAAAATAAAGACACTGAGCACTAGCTCTTATAAACTACTGCTACAGGGAAGAAAATGTTCATGGGAAAACCCAGAAAAATGAAAAATAAAGATTAAACTGCACAAAATGTAACATGCAATTTAAAAGGCACTGTTGTTTTGCGTACAAAATGTTCAGAATGTCAGTAAAATTCACTTTTAAATGAAATAACTCTCCATCATACAGTAAGATCCAACAGCAGACTTGTCCTTGTCACAAAAATACTGATTTTAAAGTAAGCTGAATTTTATGAAGCAAAATTATGTAATGAATGTAAAATCTCTATTCAGTTTATTTTCACCAACAAACTTTCATCTCATATTAATGTTACCAACCTTCTAAGTCAGTTAGCTAATATTAGCTTAACTAACAATAAAAAATAAAAACTTTGCAAACAGTATTTCATGGAAAGAAAACAGATTAATCATCAGCTCATCAAACATTTACATACAATTCATGGTAATGAAACTTTAACATTCAAACTTAAACATTCAAAATCTAGAATCATACAACTGGTTTTTTTTTTTTTTTTTTTTTTTTTTTTTTTTTTTTTAGATTATTCTATTATATTTAACCTTTCCAGACAGGAAGTGGTTAAAAAAACTTTTATTTGAAAGAGTACTGTTTCTATAAAATCACAGATACAAAAATGAATAAAACTGAAACTGTTTACATTCTCAGAAACCATGCAGGAAATAAATTTATTTATAAATGTTTCGTCTTGGAGCAAAAATACTGCAGCTCTGTGGGCTTACATGGAGACTTTTATTGTTTACACATCAAACAAAAATATATTTAAGATGGAAACGAAGCGATACCTTTGTGTCTTTGTGTGTGTTTAATGAATTTGAATATATATTCGTTTAATGAATATATTTTAGAGTTAATGAGAGTTGTTTGTAAATTGTTATAAAAAATGGAGGACAGTTTTTAAAACCACAGTTGTAGAATAAATCGGTTAACTCAAAGATGTGAAGTTGCAGAATGCTTTTAAATGATATTCTCAAAAACAAATTCTTCATTTAAATTAAAAGGTTCAAAAACAAAAATAAAATTAATATTAGAGAAACATTTGCAGCTTCATTCATCTCATCAAATGTCTCATTTTTACTTTAGTTCCTCAAAAGTTCCACACATCCATGAAAAATTAAATACATTCATGTTTCAAATGCTAGAATTAAGGTTTAGTTAATAATAAAAATAAATGTTTAAATAATAATAATAATAATAACATAATTTAAAGAAACACAACAAACAGCAGAACACATCATCTGTTTTAGGGTGTTTCTGCAACTATGGTTGGTATGGTTACTTTTGACTCTCCCAAATTAAAAAATATCAAACCATATGAATTTTTATTTTAATCATCAGAGTCTGAAAAACATATTAAAAAGGTAGACTAAATTGCACAGATTTGAATCTGGAACATGTTTATTTTTTATGGTTTTCATCTCTTGTTCTTACAGCAACATTACACTAATGTTCATTTTATACATTTTCCTTTTTTAATTTCTATAAACACTTAAACAGATTTTTTTTCAAACTGTGTGCATCTTAGTAAATACTGATATTAAAAAATAATTTAAAAATTTCATGGTTTAAATGACATCTTGTGTGGTAAGGACACAATGTTAATGGTACATGTTAATAATGTAACTGTAGAGAACAACAGTAACAGACACAAACAGGTATTACATGTGTCAAAGATAGTAGAAGTATTGTAGTAAAGACTGGATCAAACTGATTCTCATGTTTCAAAAATATTATGGCCTAAACATTAATACTACTACACGAACACATACCCATAGCATCTCACCACAACTTTACATTTGTGTACCAAGCCCAACTATTTCTCATTTCAGACTGAGGAGTAATCTCATTGCAACTTTGAGGCTTTTGGTACATGTATGTTACTAAGTAAAACGAGAACAGAGTTCCTTCCATGCTGAGTCAGTAAGCATCATATGCCTTGAGGTCACTGGTTTTGGTTCTGGCACTGGCACAAGCCCAACACTCTCATGTGTGTATCAGATCACATCATCCTTCACTGCCCATTTAATTGGCCACCAGCAGGTCCCAGAGCAGCAACAAGTAAGTCATAACCAGCTTTATTCACAGATAAGGCTTCTGGGGATATTGGTGGTGTGTATGTAGCAGAAAATTGATTTAAGGACTACAGTATGTATATTGTGTTTTGCCCTCTGGTTTCTTTTATCCATCCTCCACTGTCTTCAGATTTTTCTCTTTTTTCATCAGTGGGGAGATGCTCTTCATCTGCCCATTTTCCTTTGTTTTTTGTAGTACTCTTTTTCCTTCTGGAGATACTCTTCATGTGTGTCTGGGTCTTTTCTCATATCCTCTCTGCCTTTCTACACTATGGTAGATGAATTTGGTCTCATCTAGGACTGCAAAAATGATGTTTATATTTAATTTAGAATAGACTTAATATTTGCAATATAATACACAGTATAAACTTTGAATTTGTCTCTACCACAACACAAGGTCACCAAACACCTAAAGCTGCTGCAGGAAAGATATGTTGCAGAAATGACATAATTTTTGCTAATATTGCAGATAATTGGCAGCTAGCAAGGTCTACTACATAAGTTTTGACTCTTAGCATCTAATATACATAAATTCAGCAGTAATATAAATGTATTTTTAAAATGTAGTTCAAAATACACAATTCCTGGACACACAATAAATACTTCGGAAGAAAAGATTATCTTTACCTTATTTTCCTGGATCATACCTTCTGTTTACATAGAAACTAAACAAATTTGGCTTTGAAAAATACTTTTACTATGATATTTGTTCAGTGTTGTGGTAAGGACTCAAAAGTGTGGGACAGGTGCATTTGGATAAAAAAAAAAAAAAAAAAATTGTATAAATGATACGTAAACAAAAAAAAAAAACAACTTTAAGATGGTGTAAAGTAATATTTATATAAAAATTTTATTTGAAACAATGTCATATTGTAATTGAATTAGCTCATTTTACGTATCTCAACATTGAGACACGTAATGTTATTAAATTTTTTATTAAATCACATTAAATCAGTAATTATTTTTTATGTCAATGTGTGTAATAAACAGTGTTTATATTTATGAAGCATCATGACAAATATGAACATAAATCTAAAATTTCTCTGCTGGGACTAAAAATGCAGAAAGTTGTAGAAACACCCTTTAATTAAATCCACATTATTTGTTCCTATGTCGTTTCAGGTCATGTGTTACCCATAATGCACTGTACACAAACCTCAGTTTGTGTGTGTGTGTGTGTGTGTGTGTGTTCATAAAAACTGTGTAATAAATAATAGTGTAATGTTTTCTTAGTGTTAGTCAGACTTTAAATTATAATCAGAAGGCGATCTATTTGATTGCACACTGCATCCTCTTGGAGTTGCAAACACACCATTACATTACAAATAGTTTAAGGACTGAAAGACTGTTCCTCTAGAACACAAAATATTTCAGTACAAATGATATAAATATTCAAATAATATAATTTTTATTTACAAACACTATTTATATAAACGTTAACCTATAGACATTACAATCAGACACTAAGCTGGAACTCAGCAACACACCCACACACACTATAAGCACTTTGTTTTTACCGTCATATGCCAGGTAGTCGATGAATTGAACTCTGTGTGCGTCCGTGTACGTTTGTTCTCACACTCCAACACTTGTCCTTCACTAGGTGACAGTGTAATAGACTAAAGACACTGTGTTCACGTGATGGGTGTGTTATTGAAAAGTATCCAACGGTCTCATCTGACTCTCGTTAAAAAGTCAGCACTTACTCTCTTTCTCTTCCACACACACACACACACACACACACACGCGCACGCACACAATGCAGCGCAGGCAGACAGGCAAGTGTTCCTCTGCTATGCTGTGACAAAATATGAGGTTCAGATCATCCACTGGTCCTGGTCCTGGTCCGCTCCCTCCATATCCACCTAAACACACACACACACACACACACACTTTTAATGTGCACAATGTTTGATCATGCATGCTTTAACAGATCAGACACTACTTGAACACTGTTGCTATAGACGGGTGTGTCAGTGTACACAGGGTCACAGTTTATTCTTCTCAAAAGGAGATGCAGTATCATTATAAATTTCAATTCAGTTTTATTTGTATAGCGCTTTTTACAATAGACATTGTCTCAAAGCAGCTTTACAGAAATATCAACACGGTATATAGATATTAAAAGTGCGAATTTATCCCAATTGAGCAAGCCGGTAGCAACAGCATAAATCATGACAAAAGATAGTGATCAGTTTTAGTTTGAGAGCATTTAAAGCGCTGTCAAGTTTTCTGCAGTACAGAGACAATGCGTCTCTGTGTGTGTATATGTGCGTGTGTACTGTATAGGTGGCCTAATCTCTTCATTTCTAACCTCCGACTAGGACAAGGTTTAAATAACATTCTCCCTCAACTCTGAACTCCTGCTCAGGAACTCGGACATGTCTCTTGGACATGTCTCTTCAACATGTCCACTCACAGCATCAGCAGTAAACACAGCAGTAATTCTTACCTTTAAATGAGTTATACTGTATACACACACATTAGCTTTAGATCAAGTAATATAGAGACATTCACTTGTTAAATCTGTAACACTAACTGGAAAATATATCACTTAGCACATTTAGCTGGCTAGCATATAGCTAGCAAAAGACCAACAGGGAGGTGTTTATGGTTTTGACCCCACTTTGTAGCGCAAACACACAGAGGTTAAAAAAAAAAAAAAAAAAAAAAGTGACAGGAGTTCCGACTTCCCAGCTAATGCAGCATAAAATACTCAAAAAAAAAAAAAAATCTGACCTCGTTTATCTCGCCATCATCAGGAAACTCATTATAAATGTTCATGTCATCCATGTCCTGCATGTCCTCATCCTCCTCCGAGTCCTCCTCACTGTCCTCTTCATCTTCATCATCCTCTTCTTCCTCCTCATCAAATGTCTGCAAGTGATAACAGGAAGTAGTGAAATGCTGTCATGTGACAGTTGCGGTTGGAAGTTTACACACCCCTTGCAGAATCTGCAAAATCTTAATGCTTTTAACAAAATAAGTTTGATCATAAAAATGTTGTGTATTTAGTCCTGTCCTGAATAAACTATTTCACATAATAGATGTTTACCTATAGTCCACAAGACAAGATATCTGAATTTATCAAAATTACCCTGTTCAAATGTTTACATACTTTTTATTAATTCTTAATAAAACATTAAATCTTAATAAACATTAAAACTGCTCAAGGCAAACAAGAGACTTGAACAACTCCCACAAAAACATAAAAATGGTTGTGGATCATCCAGGTAACGACACACAGTATTAAGAATTAATTAAAAAAAAAAAAAAAAAAAAGTATGTAAACATTTGAACAGGGTAATTTTGATAAATTCAGATATCTTGTCTTGTGGACTATAGGTAAACATCTATTATGTGAAATAGTTTATTCAGGACAGGACTAAAAAAATGGCATGGGATTTTTATGATCAATCTAATTTTGTTATTAAGATTTTGCAGATTCTGCAAGGGGTGTGTAAACTTCAGACTGCAACTGAATGTTGTGATATTTGTACAGTGTAGTTTTAACTTTAAAGAATCAACACGTTCATAATCCTCGCTGCTTAAGCATCACATCATCACCACCATCATGATAATTACACAACACAGTTAAATGATTTAAAAAAGTTAAATGTCCCCTCAACTTGTCAATTTAACCGAGAACACAGAACGGAGTATTGAAAATACAGAACCGAGTGCTGAGAACGCAGAACCGAGAACACAGAACCGAGTGCTGAGAACGCAGAACCGAGAACGCAGAACCAAGTGCTGAGAACGCAGAACCGAGTGCTGAGAATGCAGAACCGAGTACTGAGAACGCAGAACGCAGAACCGAGTACTAAGAACACAGAACCGAGAACGCAGAACCGAGTACTGAGAACGCAGAACCGAGTACTGAGAACGCAGAACACAGAACCGAGTACTGAGAACACAGAACCGAGAACGCAGAACCAAGTGCTGAGAACACAGAACCGAGTGCTGAGAACGCAGAACCGAGAACGCAGAACCGAGTGCTGAGAACGCAGAACCGAGTGCTGAGAACGCAGAACCGAGTGCTGAGAACGCAGAACCGAGTGCTGAGAATGCAGAACCGAGTACTGAGAACGCAGAACACAAAACCGAGTACTAAGAACACAGAACCGAGAACGCAGAACCGAGAACGCAGAACCGAGTACTGAGAACGCAGAACACAGAACCGAGTACTGAGAACACAGAACCGAGAACGCAAAACCGAGTACTGAGAACGCAGAACACAGAACCGAGAAAGCAGAACCGAGTACTGAGAACACAGAACACTGAGAACGCAGAACCAAGTACTGAGAACGCAGAACCCTGAGAACACAGAACTGAGAACGCAGAACCGAGTACTGAACGCAGAACGCAGAACCGAGTACTGAACGCAGAACGCAGAACCAAGTACTGAACGCAGAACCGAGTACTGAACGCAGAACACAGAAGCAAGTACTGAGAGTGCAGAAGCGAGTGCAGAAGCGAGTACTGAGAGTGCAGAAGCGAGTACTGAGAGTGCAGAAGCGAGTGCAGAACGGAGTACTGAGAACGCAGAAGCGAGTGCAGAACCGAGTACTGAGAACGCAGAAGCGAGTGCAGAACCGAGTACTGAACGCAGAACGCAGAACCGAGTACTGAACGCAGAACACAGAAGCGAGTACTGAGAACGCAGAACCGAGTACTGAACGCAGAACACAGAAGCGAGTACTGAGAACGCAGAACCGAGTACTGAACGCAGAACACAGAAGCAAGTACTGAGAGTGCAGAAGCGAGAAAGCAGAAGCGAGTACTGAGAGTGCAGAAGCGAGTGCAGAAGCGAGTGCAGAAGCGAGTACTGAGAGTGCAGAAGCGAGTGCAGAAGCGAGTACTGAGAGTGCAGAAG
>JANDJT010000186.1:111212-121426 GCA_024331685.1 Stegophilus panzeri | reverse complement strand
TTTGATTTGTTCATCGCAAACAGCTGAAAGTCTGTACATTTTGACAATAAACCTGATTTGCAATGGGGGTTGAATCACATGATTGCAGCTGTATAATGAGTAAGGCTGGGCTGTATAATACTGATATAGTGATGATGCATCACTGACCAGCTGGATATTTTATGGAATTGTAAATGATAGATACACACTGCACACCTGAAGCTGATTGTTTACTGTTTTTATTTCATCTTTTAATATTTTCCACCTGTTTCTTGTTAAATAATTTATCAGTGTAAAATGTTTAAATATAAAATACTTCAGCTGATGTGCTTGTGTGTGTGTGTGTGTGTGTGTGTGTGTGTGTGTGTGTGTGTGTGTGTGTGTGTGTGTGAAACGAGTATAACCCTGATGTGATGTGCTGCTGGAACACTGAGAACGGAGACAGACTTCCACCACTTTACCGAGTCTATCCCTAACACCAGTGACGTCATAAGTAAACTGGTGTTCTGATAACTATGGGAAGTCTAAACTGGGCAACTCGGAAGAACCGCGCAGCGCGAGACCAAATACCTGCGTGACCCACTGGGAAGTGCGGCGCGAATCACGCAGCAGCGCGTCGTGCCGGTGTTAACAGGGGTTTCTGCGCATGCGCACTTCATTTTTGTACCGTTATAACATGAAGGTGTTTTCTGATCATCAGAGAACCAAACATCAACTTGTGTAAATGATCACAATGCACTCGCTGGAGTTCCATGCTGGAGAGCTGGGTTTTCAATAAAAATAAAATGATAGAAATAAAGTAGATCAAAAGATGGATAAAGTTCTCGCGGTGTTTTGTGGAAAATGTGGAAGGACTGTTTGATCAAACCATGTAAACCGCGGGATGTCTTCTGTTCATTATTATTATTATTATTATTATTATTATTATTATTATTGTTGTTGTTGTTGTTGTTGTTTCTGTGTTTAAAAATTGTTCTAATTAATCTGTTTCAGAAAGACAACATTCCGGACTTTATAAAGAAATACAGTTTATGGAGATTTGTACTCAGTAGGCTACTGAGTCACTTCAGCTGAAGATTTTAAAGAAATGTATGAAATGAAATAATTAAATTGTAAAAGATTTTTAAAAACCATTTAGCTTTGTTTACAAAATTCCACCATGTTCCTGTGAATTTGTTTAAAAATAAAAACAGATTTTCCTATGAATCACATTACAGACACAAGATTCTTTAAATGTTCTTAAACAGTCACTTAAATGTGGATTTAATGCTTGTGTGAATAAAAGTTTATAAAGTTTCTATAAAGATAAAGAAGGTGTGCTGCAGGTTTAAATCTCACACAGAGACAGTGCTTTAAATGGAGTTTATTTTTGTCCACTTTTACAGTGCCTTTAATGAACGGATTAAACAGGTTGTGTCCCAAATCACACTTCAGCACTAAACAGTGTGGTTATTAGTACCACTTCGGAATGTTATTTAAACACACTAGTTAATGAGGAAGTGTGCGGTTTGGGACGCGGCCCTTCTTAGCGGCGGTGTGAATGAAGCAGCACCAGAATAAAAAACAGAAACTAACCAATATTTATATTAATATTTACAAAATATTTTCATGTTCTAGTATTTTAGGAGGCTTACTGAAAAAAGAAGTAATAGCATTTGCTTTAAAAAAAAAAATGAAAATGAAAAATAACTCCCAGTTTTTTCCCTTAATTTCAATAAATTAGTGTTAATCTGCTCAGTGTGAGGAATCACACTCGTGGAAAAGTGAAAAGCAGAATGAACCACTGCAGACTGGGACACAGCTTAGCTTTGTGTGCTAATGCCATAACAAAAAGTCCACATTATTGTGTCAGTGACCTCACAGAAATGATACCGATACCCATGATGCATTGCGCTTTGTTCCAGGATAAACGGCTCATTTGATGCAGTGCGAGATTTTCCTGAATTAAAGGCTGAATCTCAGAATGGACCCGAGGCACAATAACTGAATAACCAGCCATTCCAGGTTCTGTGTTAGACACACAGTGCACTACACCAGCTGTAGGATTCAGTCTTATTAAAATTCTCTATGTAGCCTACAAAAACTTACAGAGAAACCATTTGGGGTTCCTTAAAGAACCTTTTGATGAACTGAAGAATTGTTGTACCATATTTCTTTTTGTGACAGTGTTAACTGAGCGTTATGAACAATAAAAAATAAAAATAAAAAATAAAAAAATCATTCTCTTCATGGCATGAGTCTAAAGAATCTTTTCTTGAGTTTAGTGAGGGAGTGGCGAGCGGTTTAGGACGCGCCCCAGTGAGGAACACTGTGCTGCTAATTGGATCGAACCTTCTTTATTTCCTCAAAAGCTTTTGTAATGTGAAAAGAAGTCGCTTTCTTTCTCCTGAATGTGTTCTGTAAACTGTCCTCCGAGACTCGCTCAAATAAAGGCCTTTTCCCAAATGTCTCCATATTGATCAAAATACAAATAAAGACTTCTGTCCCCTATGTAGTAGTACACTTATGTAGGGAGCTTTCAGAAATCGTAACACTACAGAAATGTACTACAGCACTTAAAATGGACAATCAGCTGAATTCTAAATAGTTCTATTAAATTAGTTACAGAATAATTGTTTACAGTCTGAGTAGTGCACTTTATGTCCAAAAGTGAGCCGTCAGTGTCGACTCAATGTGTCTGTGAAGTTTTGTGAAGAAATACATTCAGATTTGAATCAATCAGTAAAAGTGTTGTTCATTTCTTAAGAAAATGTAAGAATGCTAATCACGCCCATAACCCCGCCCCAGCTCCACCTTAACCACACCCTAACTCCACCCCGACCCTTACCTTTAATCTTTAGGATTTATACAGATTTATTGAAGTGAATTGTGAATGTGTGAGACCGGCTGTGAGACAGACAGGTTGTGAGACAGGTTCTTTCAGTAAGAATGGATGAATCTGTCTTCTTTTTAGGGACCCTCTTAAGTGCGCATATAAGGGAACACCTGCCCTGTGTATGCGATAGAGCCCTGTTCCCTAATCCCTACAGTGAAGGCAGACCAACTGTAGGCTTTTTTTTAAGAGTTTTAAATCTCTCAAACTAGTGCACTAGTGCATGTAGTGAACATGTCGCGGTTTCACACACAGCCCGAGCTTGCTCTGTCCCAAACCGCACTGAATAAAGTCTGAATGATGTGTGATTTGTGACGCAGAAAGTAACTCACACAGAGTCCAAAATGATCATATAAATAATAACCGGGAGTCCAGCTCTAACGGAAATAAAATAAAATAAAAAATCAAATAAAATTCAGCAGGAGGTGGTAGAGAGAGGAGAGTAAACTACGCGCTAAGGTGTGTGTGTGTGTGTGTGTGTGTGTGTGTTTAAAACAGGTTGGTCTTGAGCGCGCCCGGTTTTCTGTGGAAGGATGAGAGCACACCGGCGAACGGTCCGGCGCTCGCGCTGTCTCCGGGCTGCCAGCTCTTCAGCAGGTCCGGAGCGGGAGCGGGAGCAGCAGAACCGACACCGGGCCACGCGGGAGATTTGAGCGCGTGGTGCATGGACGGCGAGCTCGAAGCGTTGCCAAAGCCGCCGGAAGACGGACTGGGGCTGAGGCTGCTCGCACCCGGACTGCCCGTGGTGTTGGCCGAGCTTGGTAAAGACGCCGTGCTGTCCGGTGTCGGGCTGCATGTGGACTCTTTAGATTCGTCGTCCTCGGAGGATGCGCGCGCCTCGCCCGGTTTCTTGGATGTAACACTGGCGTTTCCGGTGTTTCCGCCGCCCTTTGCGTTGGCCGCGCGCTCCTGTTTGCGGAATTTTGCGCGTCGGTTCTGGAACCACACCTGCGCAAATACGCGTTAAAAAACACGTCGTTATTGATCTATACCCTTTTTACAATGCAATTAATTCTCAACTTCCACACTTAAATAAACCAGGAACGCTTTCTGGAGAATGTTTCAGGTGTTTATTCATTGATTCATTTGACTCATCAGCGGAACTGTTACAGTGCCTTCAAGAAAAATATTCAAACATGATCTAAAGAACTTTAAATTCAGATCCATTCCCCTAAAATTCTCAGAACAGAAACATCCTGAACGTTATTCAGTGTTAATCCGGTTTATTATGCACAGATGGAGAAGATTATACACACATTCAATGATGATAATAATAATAATAATAATAATAATAATAATAATAATAATAATAATAATAATAATAATAATTACCTGAACTCTGGCCTCGGTAAGGTCGATCTTGAGCGCGAGCTCCTCGCGGGTGTAGATGTCGGGGTAATGCGTTTCAGCGAACACGCGCTCGAGCTCCTTCAGCTGAGAGCTCGTGAAGGTGGTGCGGATCCGCCGCTGTTTCCGCTTCTCATTCAGACCGGTTGGGTCCGAGAAGAATTTATATGGAACTGTTAGGAGAAGAGAGCGCGCGGACATCGGTGTTATAATAATAATAATAATAATAATAATAATAATAATAATAATAATAGTAATAATAATAGTAATAGTAATAATAATAGTAAAAAAATAAACAAATAAATAAATAAATAAATACATTATTATTATTATTATTGTTATTATTATTAATAATAATAATAATAATAATAATAATAATAATAATAATAATAATAACTGCTTCGTTTTTAACAAATCAGACCCGTTGACTTTTGTATCTTTTCCTTTTCAACCTGTTTTTTTTTATTTTATTTTGCTTGTTTGTTTTTAGTTCCTTTCAGGGAAGTTTTACTCACAGACTTTCTCTAATACAGGAACAACACATACTTTAGTTTATAACATCATTAAATTAAAGGAGTGTGTATGGATCAGTATCGATGCTGTACATTAACCTTCTGGGGTTTTTTTCCCCTTAAATGTGTTTTTAATAAATTGATCATGAAAATAATGACGTCACGTTATTCACTTTACATATGATTTATGTAATTCATTTATTATTATTATTATTATTATTATTATTATTATTATTGAATATATCATTTCAGTGCATCATTTAGAGCTCGTGCATTATTTCTGTATAAATATATTAAATGTAATTATTGATACAATATTAATTATTATAATGGTCAGGTTTTACTCCAGTTTCTGCAGAACCTGGGCTGTGACATTCCTGAACCTACCGAATCGAACCGTGCGGAAAGTTCGTGACCACTGTGTGTGTGTGTGTGTGTGTGTGTGTGTGTGTGTGTGTGTGTGTGTGTGTGTGTGTGTGTGTGTGTGTGTGTGTTCGAGAGAGAGAGAGAGAGATGGAGAGAGCCATAGCGCGCGCTTTGCGCCGGTGCTTACCCGCGGTGTACGGTGCCGGTTGGTGCTCGCGCAAGGCTCCGAGGCTGCAGCTGGCCGTACCCAGTGGCGCACAGCCCGGGTTCGCGCCGAAGCTCGTGCGAATCGGGTTGTACTGGAATGTATTGGCCTGACTGCACGAGCTGAAGTCCGCGTACGCCGACGCCTCCATCGCCGCCATGCACGAGTCGTACGTGTTCAGGTACGAGTAATCCATTTTGTACATGTGGAGACGGGGTGCGCGAGGCGAGGTTTTCCGTGTGGAGTCGGTGGTCCGCTGGTTACGGTACTGGTACTGAGGGCACCGGGTACCAAACAGCAGCACGTGTTATTTTTTAAGCTTTACGAAATTAACTTCACTCCCTCCGGCGCGTGACGGTGACGGTGTGGTCGGTGATCAGGGTTTGACTTTCTCCAGTCACTCTCGGTTCTTTTCTCGCTCCAAATGCACATCCACAGTCTTCTGCGCGCTCGTGCTTTCTGTCTCTCTCGCTGTCTCTCTGTCTCTCTGTCTCGCGCTCAGCTCTGCTCCGCCCGGTGCAGCTCGCGCAGCGTTTATAATAAACTTGGCAGTCCGCGAGACAATAGCGAGGCGGTGGTCCCTCTTTACATGACAATGTCTCGAGAGCTCGCGCCCTCCTCCTCCTCCCGCCCCTTCGCTATAGCGCATCCCGAGCGCTCGCGCTTTAACCCTTTACCTGCGCACGGGGCAGATATTCCTTATTGCTGATTTCCCCCGGTGTTAAAGTGCTCACTGACGAGCTCCAGAGTTTCACACGTTTCAGTTTGGTACGAGCTCGATGTGTTTCAAAGTCACGTGACGCAGCGAGTAAGAAAAGAGGCATGCATTATTAATAATAATAATAATAATAATAATAATAATCAGCAGCATAATGCAGAAAACTCAGCTGTAGTGACAAACTACATTTCTGCTCACGCGGAGGTTAAAGCAGTTCACACTGAAACGAATATGTAAATTTTAAAATGCAAATTAATTACACCTAATTAAAATAATTAGTGTTTAATAGTTAGTGTTTAATAATTAGTGTTCGAACAGAAATTCTTATTCAGGATTTAACACCACACAATGATCTCGTTGTTTAAATATGTAAAATGATGTTATAATTTTCTTCTAATCTGCTGCTTTGTTCTTTAACGGGACTCTTACCGGGAGCGCGCGTGCTGTCTCGCGACTGTTTATGCGATTATTATTATTATTATTATTATTATTATTATTATTATTATTATTATTATTGATGTTGTTCTTGTTGTTGTTTTCATTATGAAAAGTGTGTTTATTTTGTATCTGTTTGGAGTGTATCAGTATTTAATAATAAAATTGAACCGGATGTTCTCAGCACACGGTGTCGTGATGCACATTTGTAAAATTTTTGATTAGATCGTTCATGATTTTTCTTACGACTTATGTCGTGTAAAATACAACAAATTATTCATCACATCAGTAAATATAACCGTTTAACTAAGTCACTAGGGTTATTTCAGGGGTTCTTTGGAGCGATAAGGGTTCTAAAGGGTTCTGAACCTCTGGTGAGGAAGTGTTTTACGGAGAACATTAAAAGGTACCCCTAAAGGGCCACCTGAAGATCCCGTTATTTTCAGAGCGCGCTGCTCAGCTCCATTTCCTGAGCATTCACAGTGTTAAATAAACACAATAAAACACCACCTCACTGCTGCAGTGCTGAATGAACTGCTCCAGGATTAGAGGAACAGAGTTGGATGAACACGTGCAGTGTTTAACTCGTTTGACTTTTATAGTGTTTAAACCCGTGCACGTGCATAATGAACACACTACGGTTAATTTAACTCATCTCATAAACACTGATTTGTGTTGAAGACCCGATTGTTTAAGATGTCCCGTGTGCTTAATCTCGTGCTCGGATCACTAGGCCATCTTCCTCCTCCTCCTCCTGTCTGTGTGCGCGCGCTCCTATTCAGCACCGTTTTTCTCTCGAGGCGCTTTCGTCACGCTGCATTTCGGTAATACGAGGCGTCTTTCTCCCGTCGCGGGCCATCCATCACCGGGCAAATTACGCGTGTTTCCGGCGCACGTTTTGTTTCCTGCCACCGCGGACAGCTCGCGCCCGTGTGCAGGATACACGATGACGCGGCGCATACACACCGGCGGCGCGCGCACACCAAGAGCTGTTTCTATGAAATAAGACCTTTCACCGAGTGCTGCATCACATTTCTGCTCTTCCTGTCTCACTCAGAGAGATGCAGCTGCTTCAGAGATTAAACACTAAGCAAATAAACACTCAGGCTAATGTTCAGATTCAGAATGCTAATGGTGCTAATGATGACTGAAAGTTAATATTCATCCATCACCATGAGTTTATGTAATAATTCATTACTTTCTTTTTATTCGTTAGCAACATTTTCATTTTTTAATTATTCTGTACAACATCATTTCAAATAACAAAACACGCATTTTAATTCTTCATTTATAAATGTGAATATTTAAAGTTATTGATTTAAATATACAAATAAAACGGAATCTTTTTTAATTATAATGTTGAATTTATTACAGAGGCGTTAAATATAAATATAAATAAACACGCATTTAGGAAGTGTAATGTTTACAGATGTTCAATCAGGGTAAATACATTTGTTTCCACTGGAGAAAGTCGGAAAAAGAAAGAACAATCAGGTACGGAAATAATGATCAGTAATTCAGATTAATTCCGTTTTTGCTAATGAAGGTTGATGAATTTGAGCAGCGTGGTCTCGCGCAGTCCGGGTCACCGAACAAGCGCGCGTGCCCGTTCTCCTTGTCGGGTTCTCTCCCTCTTTCAATTTAACTAAACTCAATTCAATTCAGTTTTATTGACATGTACACTAACACTAACCAGCTGTACCCGGAATCAGAGCAGAGCAGAGAGAGAGAGGAAGAAAGGAAAAATAAGAATAAAAATCATATCTTCTCCTTTCCTCTCACTGCAGAGTTTAGATTTTGTGTTAATTTTTATTATTTTAACATTTATTTATTTATATATTACATATAATTTATTATACTGCAGATGTGACGTCACAACACGCATTTCCTGTATTTAATTAGTCTGTATTATTGTGCACTAGTATACAGCGTTCTCTGCCTGTCTCTCTCTCTCTCTGTCTGTCTCTCTCTGCCTGTCTCTCTCTCTCTCTGTCTGTCTCTATCTGCCTGTCTCTCTCTGCCTCCATCACTCTGGCCCCGCCCCCTTCTTTTTTTCATCAATCTTGCTCTTCATTACGCCAATCTGCATTCACGAGCGATCGGTCACCGGAGTCTTGCCTCGAGCCTTACCGTCACCGGCGCGCGCGGGACTCCGTTCTCCTTTTAATGGCACGAGCATCGGATGCCATTAACGTCAAACTCCAACGAAAGAGAATTCAATTAGTGTTCGGGAAGCACCCCCCATTTACCCCCCACCCCCCCGCCCCTTTACCCCACCGTCTGTTTCAGTTTTGTCTGAAATGGTCTTTTTCTGATGGCGAAGCAGAAACCCGCGGCGCGTTTTAAAGACTAAAGCTTTATGAGAAATTAATCGAGCCACTTGAGGGGAAATTTGAACATGTCGGAGCAATTTTATTAAAAAGTCCTCCTCCTCCTCCTCCTCGTCCTCGTTTCTCCATCGATCAGATGGTTCATGCCAGAGTTAAGACCTGGATTTAAACTGCAAACCCGCGGCCTGTCAATCAAAACACAAAAACTTCCCAGTGTCCTTTAATTCCCGCCTCTTATGTACACAAACAGTGAGTGTGTGTGTGTGTGTGTGTGTGTGTGTGTGCTACTAATCAGCAATGAATTTTAAACAGTGCAGAGTTCAAAAACTCTCGAGGAGTTAAAACCCGGATTAAAGAGGGGGAGGGGGAGGGGCTTTGAACGGATTAACCGGCTCGGTGTTGAAGGTCGCTGCTCTTTTTGGTGGAAACTGTTTTAACTTTTTAACTCCTCTTTGACCGCGGTGCATGACGGGAACTCTGTCCGTTGTGTAAATATACTGATGATGTTGATAATGTACATTTCAATATACGTCGTTCTCTTTGTTTGTTTGCAGCATTCCACACTCTGATGTGGTACTCTTATCTTTTGCATCTTTAGTATGAATCACTGGAGTGCAGCTTTAAACGATTTAAGGTCCATAGATGGACTGTGATTAATGTTTAGAATTTTAGAGATTTAAAGATATCCTGCATGCACATTTCTAAAGTAAAGGATGCTTTTACTAAAGGTACTAAACATGTATGCTTGATAGTTCCACACTAGGAATAAGCAGAGGTACACTTTAGTATCCTACATTTCGTCCTGGGAGTAAATGAACCGTTTTGTTTTACAGTGCATTTTATTAATGTTTTTTTTTTTTTTTTTTTTTTTTTTTTTTTTAACAAAAGTTGAATTAAAGTAGTTTGGATTTTTAATAATATGGTTCTGTTGCTTTCTGTTCCCATTCCTCAGTTTAACTATAAATCACGAGTAACGAATACTGGTCCGTATCTAGTGTACCGGTCCTGTTTAAATCTATAGAGTACAGGTCCTGTTTACATATATAGAGTACCGGCCCTTTTTAAATCGGTAGAGTACCGGTCCTGTTTAAATCTATAGAGTACAAGTCCTGTTTAAAAATCTATAGAGTACCGGTTCTGTTTAAATATATAGAGTACCGGCCCTTTTTAAATCGGTAGAGTACCGGTCCTGTTTAAATCTATAGAGTACCGGTTCTGTTTAAACATATATAGAGTACCGGTCCCTTTTAAATTGATAGAGTACCGGTCCTGTTTAAATCAATAGAGTACCGGTTCTGTTTAAATCTATAGAGTACCGGTTCTGTTTAAATCTATAGAGTACCGGTTCTGTTTAAATCTATAGAGTAGCCTACAGGTCCTGTTTAAATCTATAGAGTACCGGTTCTGTTTAAATCAGTAGAGTACCGGTTCTGTTTAAATCTATAGAGTA
>JANDJT010000185.1:343722-355986 GCA_024331685.1 Stegophilus panzeri | reverse complement strand
ACAAAAATGTGAGGGGTGTACTCACTTTTGTGAGATACTGTACATACACATACATATATACACACACACTTAAGAGTTTGCATATTACGAGGTAAGATGAAACCACACTTCTAAGTTTTTACTCCCATTGTGCATCAAACAATAAATGGGAACTAAACTGGATGTAGGATCTCAAGTTGTGAGTGAGTAACTGAAGAAATGTCAGACATGTTTGAACAAATCATTTGGATCTTCTGATTGACAGTTTTTGAAAGTCTCAATTCAAATGCTGCTTGTTGAGCTGTCGCTTTGTCACAGTCACTAAAATCTCAGCTCCGTGTTGCACATCATAAATAGAAAATGATGCTCGATATTGTGAGTGTCAAGTTGAGTATATTTCTAAGCTGTTCATGAAACAAGACACACACACACAAAAAAGAAAAAAAAAAAACCTAAACAAGAACAAGTTTCCCCTTAATGATACAGTCTGTAACTCCTTTTAAAAAAGGTAGCTAACTAAACAGCAAGGAGTTGTCTTCAATAACATTTCCACCCTTGAAATAAGCCGAACTTCCTTATTCCCTCCTCACTGAAGCACTTTTCTGACCTTACGAATGCTTCAGAATCCTGTTTGGTAGGAACAATCAAACTCCCAATCAAACTCACATTCAAACTCCTGAAGAGCCATGCTGCTGTTACAGAAGTACAGATAAACTGGTGGGATAGACCTCCACCAAATACATCCCATATCCTTCACTCCAGAATGGCAGCTCCTTTTCAGTGCAGCCATTGCCTCCGTTTAACTTTTCCTTTCATTCTAACCTCTGCTTCTTTCATCACCAGCAAAGGCTGCTCCAGGCTCTTGCACTGCCCCCTCCCTTTCTCGCTTTTCCCTCTCTCACTCCCTCTCGCTCTCCCCTTTCTCTCCTCCCTCGCGCTCTGTCCTCGCTGTAGCAGGCACGTTGCAGTCTCACTCCTGCACACAGACTCCGACACCAACACGCTCCCTGCACCAAAAGCCACAAACCGATCAGCTGGGAACCGACACGGGATGACAAAACGAAGAGATGACCAAGACCGTAAACGTGCAGCAGCAATCTCCGGCATGGCACGATCTCTTTAAAACATCACCTAGTGACCTAGAGTCACCAAGCTCGCCTGCTGGATTGAGACAACAGAAGCAGGAATAGGAGCACAGATGCCAGGAAGCACCACAAGACGTTCCATAAGGGAAAGTATAAGGTGGAGAGCTGACAGAGAGGTAATGTTCCAGTTCTCTGGAGAGGACTAGATCTCTCTTGGGAGGATATAAAGAGCAATGAAAAGGTGAGTTTGGTTTTCCCATCGTGCATTTGGAATGGCAACAAGAGAGAGCTTTTTAAAAAAATAAAAAATGTAGACTGAGGTGCTACTCGATTAGGCTATCACAATACAAAGCAATCAATCATGCAGAGAAACATAATGTACATCTATGAAACTTACAGTAAGTCAGGCTGAAATACATGTGGACGCAAGCACATGCACACACAGGAATGATGTGAAAGCTGGCCTAATTGGATTTCTTGCTTTAATGCATCAGTTTTCATTAATTAATTTTCAACCTCTAAAGCTAATCATGCTGAATGGAGAGAAGTCCTCTTCTGAATGTTTAAAATTCCTGCTTAATATGAATAATTAATGAAGTCCTTAAGCATGCATGCCAAAAGGCTAAAGCACATGTATATAAGCTTACATTCCAAGTCATAGCAGCAATGGCAGGAAAGACAGAAACAGAAGAACAGTAGCTAGCTCATTTACAGCACTCATGTTTAATGGCTAATATGTTGGATTTTTATTTTATTTTATTTATTTTCTTTGCCAGCTCTCATCCAGTAACCAACACGATGGGACCAACTACAGCCCATCTGTAGCTGGGGAGAGATCTCAATAATGCTACAAAAAAAAATGTGCAGCCTTGTGCAGTGATATGGGAATTCTCACACAGATGGAGAAAGTTGTACCTTGAATATATGAATAATAAAAAAAAAAACATTAACAAAAAACCCCCCCACACACAAGGAACAATGAACGGCAATAATGAGCCATGCCTATACATACAAGCTGTATGTAAACGCCATGGATATTTCGGAGGACAACATGGGGAAATGGACATCATGGGAAAAAATGTCTCAGTCACCAGTTAATTGGTTAGATCATCTCCTGGAATGAAGCATGGACGTAATGAAATTCAAGAAGTGAAAAAATAAATAAATAAATAAATAAATAAATGCTCTCCGTTTGGCCTACACCATTGTGTCCCTGGGATTTTCCTTTTACACATCTGTGGGACATCTTGTGGAAAAGAATGGGCAAGGGATCATTTTAAATGTTAAAACACAGACTTCTCAGGTATGAAGAATCTCTCTCTCTCTCTCACAACAGGTGAAATTCCATGACACTATACAGATCTTTACAGAATGCTTACTTCAGTATAGAAAAATAGATTATTCTGTCACTATTAATGAATCTGTCACTAGTAATGTTTAGGAAACAAGCCCTTTCCTTTAAACTTTTATAAAATGTTCGATTTCAACACGACTGATGCATTTAAACATTAAGATGGTGCACACAAACTAAGCTAACTGATTTTCATGTAGTTACTCATAGGCTATATTGACGCCACCCTCGCAATCCCATTTTCTCCGTCCCCTCCCCAAAAATCCCTCTCAGAGTCACTGTGCATGACAGTGGAGCCATTATGTAAGCCTCCCATAAAATCAAATATTCAGAAATTAAATACTCGTAGTCAAAGCCAGAGAGGAGCACACAACACTCTGATATAAGAATCCCATCAACTGCAGCACATTAAATCCACTCAAGCAGCCGAGCTATTGGTGTATTAGTAACTGCAGCGCTTTGATCACAGTCATAAAAAGCAATCCAGCTTCATTACACACAGACAGGGTTATAACACACACCGTGACACAGCACACAAAACCCTGCACGCATACATGCAGGCAGTCATGGACCAGAGCAATGGAGCAATCAGACCACTGGAGGAAAGCAGCAGGCAGTAGAGCAGAGAACAAACAAAAGGATATAGTGCCAAAGTAAACCGACTTCACCTGCGTACACAGACACGTCAATAAATCATTCAATCTCACAGCCGTGATATAGAAGCCATTATTCATCAGACTTGTGGTAGATCACACAAGCCCCTGTCTCAGGCAATCACACATGGACCACTTCTCATTCACATTACTTAGCACGATAGTGAATTATCACTGAAATTGTGTAAAATTACTTGAGTAATTATATCTGTTACTGTACTGAAGTATTATTTTGGGATATTCATGCTTTATAATTCAATATTATTAAAACTGAAAACATGGAGTCACAATTAAATTTTTTAAAACTTGTAACACATTTTTCTTACCAACAGTTTTATTTAGACTTTCAAATGACTCATTAAAAATCTCAAAAGGCCTGTTCTTTTTTCATCCAGCCAATAACTGTACACTATACATAACAATGGGCTCAGGTTATCAACCAATCATTTCCTGTTTAGCATCCAATCAAGTATCGATATTGAGCACCCCGGATCCTACCTCAGTAAAAATTTTAAAATGCTGCGTTACACAAATACTTGTAAAAAATATAAAGGCATGAACTCGATCTAATTTGAAAACACATGTTGAGGAAGGTTTCCCTAATTTGCTAACATTAACTGGTTGTATTTAACTACTAATTGCATCACCAGGCTATATAATTTAACCTGTTTTCTTTGCAAATGGCAGGTAAGACTAGTAGCTAACAAAATTGGCCAGGCAGCAAGTTGAGTTCTTGCTAATGGTTAATATTGGTTATTTACTTTATATTGTACTTCTGATTAATTAATTAGTAAACTATGCAGCATATCTTAGAGATTAATTTTTTTTGTCAAAAATGGCATAATTGATTATTACAGTTATAGATAAGTAACAGAAGTTTGTTTCCACATGAAAATGTGAGATTACATATTCAGTTAAGTTATAACTTTCACTTAAGCACAATTTTGTCATCCTTTTTCCAACCCTGTGCATGAATGCCTAGAAATTCAAGCAATTCGCCAACAAATCCAGGTAGTTTTTCACCATGGTAGATATCCATTGCTAAGTAGTTACACTCTGAACTCGCACACAGTTCAAGTAATCAACCATGCCCTGGATGAGCATATTGGCAAAATCACAAGAAACATTGGTATTAGTGGACTACTGCATTTGTGATGACAATCTGTAACTGGAAGAACAAGGCTACGCATTGCAGAACACCTTAATGGAAGATCAAGCCTATAGAGTATCAGCAGAAGTAATTCAGATGTACAAGCTAAGACTGAAAGTACCTAGCTAGCACTGTCTTAAGTGGTCAATATTTGATTGATTTAACCTAAATTCAAATACAGCAATTTAGGTGCTGCAGGTAATTGGTAGAGATGAAACAGCTAACGTTGTGGCTTATCTTCCTTGTACAGGTCTGTGGATAAATAAATTTATCATGCCAAGTCCAGGACTGCTGTGCATACCCAGAATAAAGGATCTACCACTGAAACAGCTGCATGAGAAAAAATGCATTGGCCCCAAAAAAGCAGATTCCTGTCTTATAAGCCCTTGGTCTTTTCTCTGGTTAGGCCTAGTGAATTATATCCTGCTGGGCTGCTGTCCAGGTGTGTTTGCAGGAGAGACATGGGGAATGGTCTCCATCTGCCCCTTCCACTGTGTATGTCGGAACCTATCAGAGTCTTTAAGCACGCTCTGCGTTAATAAAGGACTGCTCTTTGTCCCACCCAATATTGACCGCCGCACTGTGGAGCTCCGTCTTGCAGATAACTACATCCTGGAGGTCGGCGGACCTGACTTTGCCAACATGACTGGATTAGTGGATCTGACCCTGTCTCGTAACACTATACATGCCCTGCGCCCACTGGCGTTTGGAGACTTGGAAAGCCTGCGGTCGCTTCACCTGGACACTAATCGGTTGACTGTAGTGGGACCTCAGGATCTAACAGGCCTTCTCAACCTTCAGCATCTCTTCATAAACAACAACCAGCTTACAGATGTCTCAGCTGATGCCTTTGATGACTTCCTGCTAACCCTGGAAGACCTGGACCTGTCCTACAACAACCTTCGCAGGGTTCCCTGGGAAGCCATCCAGAACATGGCCAGCCTAAGCACTCTCAACTTGGATCATAACCTCATAGACCAGATTGCTGAGGGCTCTTTCAGTGAGCTCTACAAGCTCTCTCGTTTGGATATGACCTCAAACAGGCTTCAGACCCTTCCCCCTGATCCCCTGTTTTCTCGCTCACAAATTGGGGTAGTCAGCCCAACACCCTACAACGCCATCATCAGCCTGAATTTTGGTGGAAACCCTCTGCATTGTAACTGCGAGCTGTTGTGGCTGCGGAGGCTGATCCGTGAGGATGATATGGAGACCTGCGCCACACCCGCACACCTTGCTGGACGTTACTTCTGGTCCATCCCAGAGGAAGAGTTCATATGTGAGCCTCCTCTAATCACCCGCAACACCAACAAGCTGTGGGTCCTTGAGGGGCAGAGGGCCATGCTTAAGTGCCGTGCAATTGGTGACCCTGAGCCAGTCATCCACTGGGTATCCCCAGATGACCGGATTGTGGCCAACTCCAGCCGCATACACTCATATTACAATGGAACTCTGGATTTTCTGGTAACACGTGCCAGAGATGATGGAGCTTATACATGCATCGCTATCAATGCAGCTGGGGAGTCCACTGCCCAGGTGGAGTTGAAAATCATCCCACTGCCTCACAGAGGAAATGGAACAGTCCCACTTTTTAACCCCCGAGATCCTGGTGCCTCAGATATGAGTCATGGAAGGGGAGGGGCTATAGGAGGGATGGTAACAGTGAGGAATGTGACTGGAGGTGAAGGGGAGGATGGGACAAGCAGTAGTAGCACTGGAACTGAGCAATTGGTTGGAGTGCGGGAAGTGACCTCCAACTCTGCTCAGGTGCACTGGTTTATGGGCAGAACTTCAACACCTTACTTGGTGTGGATGTACCAGATTCAGTACAATAGCACAGCTGATGATGCCCTTGTGTACAGGTAAGAGCATATCCTTAGCAAAACTTAAAGTTGCCACAAATTACATATGACTTGCCATCACATTTCGATATATACAGACCAGTGTGAGCTGATCTAAAGTTTAAGTCACAAATAGTGATGAAAGAAGAAACAAATCAGAGAAGTGATTGTCATTTGGTTTCAGAGACACTAGAGAACATTTCTAGTCTAAAGGTGGGAAAATAGAGTGAGAAGCCCTGCTGACTACAGGGAAGAAAGGATGAACTCTTAAAAGAGCACAAATTACAGAGTTTAGAATCGTGCCACAAACGATCAGGCAGACTGAAATGGATTTAAATAGAGGGAGAAAGGAAAGAGAAGGCAGTGAGACAAGGCAGTGAGACAAGGCAGGACACAATAGGGAAACAGGGCTGTGGTAACCTTTTATGTTAGAGCTGTTCACAGGGGTAGAGAGATTGTCTCAGTAATTCTACACAAGAAGTTACTTCCAAGGTCAGAAACCATCACTGACAGTCTGCTTTCTGCATCCCTACCAGGGGCATGAAATGAGTTCAATCCCAGCCTCAATTTTCTTCATTTATTCTCTCAGCCAGCCAACCCTACCTCCTCACAGGATCTCTCAGGTTCCAGCTCATCACATTCGAAAACACTGTTAGGGTGGTCAAAATAAACCAAACCGCATTTGTACCTACATATAGTCTGCACCAGCATACAAGTCACCCACACTTGTGCCTGCATTGCAATGGAGATGTATGAAAACACTAAAACAGCATGCATAACAAAATATATTTTAAATAGGTTTGCCATTAGAAGGCACTATGACATAATGGCTGGAAATGGAACTACTACAGAGAAATATGCAGTTTGTGTCCTATAATGGGAATCAATAATGCACAGTGAGAGGGAGGGGACCAAGTCTGTGTGACACAGAAATAAATATATGGAGAGGGGGGTTGAATGCAGAAAGGAAAGACAGAAGTGAGGTGAGAAATCTCAAAGGTTTCTTTTTTCCATCAGTTGCTCAGTGATGAAAGGCAGAGTGATGAAAGGATGAGTGGGAGGGAAGGACAATAGCACTCATAATATGTTACTAATACATAACTTGCAAACATTTTCAGTCTAAACACCCAAAGCCAGTCTGAGCAAGCGGAAAACATCTATGACACTACCTGCATTTAACAAACAAAATGTGTCTAGTAGATGCCTCTGATTTTATTCAATTATATTTCAAAATATTTAGAAATGTACAAGCCTAAATGGTGTCATCCAGATATTTGACTGACAGACATATGAAAGAAAAGGATGTAAATCAGAATAAACACATTATATGCTGAAAGCATCCAATCAGTTTCGCTTCAGCAGCTCAAGGACTTCTGTAATTCATAGCAAGACAATATACACTACCAGTCAAAAGTTTAGACACACTCATTCTTTATTTTTATTTTTTCCCCCCATTTTAGAATAATAAAGTCATCAAAACTCTGGAATAACAAATGGAACCATGGGAATTATGTTGTGATTAAAAAAAAAGAAAAAAAAAAAGTTTTTTTTATATATATATATATATATATATAAATAATAAAATAAAAAATAATTTAATATTTTAACATCGTCAAAGTAGACCCCCTTTTTGGCTATAATTTCTTAATTCTTGGCATTTTCTAAACCAATTTCTTGAGGAATCCCCATGAGATGCTTTTTAAACCATATTAAAGGAGTTCCCACCTATGCTGGACACTTATTGGCTGCTTTTTGGAATATTTCGCTCCAAGTCATCCATTTAAAAAAATATTTTTTGTAAATAAAATATTAATTTTCTAATGAAAGAAATGAATATGTTGGCACAATTATATTTTTGTCTACAACACCGATTTGAAACATTTAATCATACACCTTCAAATCAAAAGGTTTTTAAGATCATGAGAAACATTTCAGTCAAGCTTCTCCAAACCTTTGACTGGTAGTGTACATTATGATTCTGTAACCGATGCATCACATTATGATATACTCCTTCAAATACGAATATGAAAAAAAGTCCTTTTTCCTCAAAACAAACCTTCTTCTAGATTATCACTTATCCTAGGATGAAACATTTCTATGCTTATGGGAGTGGCCTCTTCCAAGATAGCAATGTCACCACTCACACAGCACAAGGGAAAAGTAACGGTTTGATGATTATGAATGATGTAATCACGTGCAATGGCCTTCAGTCACCAGATCTCAATGCAACCTAACACTTATGGGAGGTTTTTGACTGCCAAATTCACACCAGAACCGGTACACTTAAGCTTCAAATAAAGACATCGGATCATCCAAATCAGACACCCCCTCAGATGCATTTCCTTATGCACCACTGGCAGGAGAACAAGCAGCAGTGTATGTTCAATTTTAATCTGCTGTAATCTCCAGCATTCGATATTTCAGTTATGAGTAGGTGAATACACTTATGGCTATTTTTTTTGGTTTTGAGAGAGATGTTTAATAATTAATGCCTAGTTTGAGAGCTGCCAAATCCCCCACTGGTGGCAACACCGCACTCTCAGCCAAGCCGATCAAACGCTCACCATTTAGTAATTGCACCTCACCTGTTGCTCATTACTTCCCGAGTTTCTTGTATATAAGCCCCCCAGTTTGTAACTCAAACTGTTAAACTGGATTATATAACATGAGGAAATCTGCTTAATACTCCAACATAGGAGGTGCACAGTGTATAGAAAGTGCGGTTTTGTAACTTCAAATGAGTTTACACTTCACTCATGCTGGGGTGGGGGAATTGGCATACCACTGATGCACCTAGTATAAACTGAAACACTTGTTAAAATGGAATTGAACAAGGTCTTGACACTCTTGACTTGACTCTTCCAGTGTGAATTGGCCAATTGAGGAAATATCTTTTGGAAGAATGGCATTCACCCCCCCAGTACATTTCTAAGCATTCCCATAAGAATAGAATAATAAGAGACATAAATGCAGCGTAGCATGACTTTGCATAGAAATACTAAATTTATTCAATGATCGTACAATCCTTCTTACCAGGGATCAAAGGAAGAGCAGCAAATGCAATTAATCCAACAAAGGAAGTTTGGCATAGCTAGGGAAGGAGGGACAAAAAGGGGAGAGTAGACTGAAGCCAGTATAGAGGAGATTAAAATTTGCTCAAGGCCTTTATGCAATAGCTGAAAATTACCTCCCAATGGCAAATGCACGATTCTTGTTTATCCATGAAGCGCATATTCTTAATGGTATTGTACAGCCACTGATGCAGTGATGCATTAAAGTTTTAGCAGGACACAGAAGGTGATCATTTCAAAACAGTAACTAATGCAGGAGAGGGAAGGCAGAAGAACATGGGTTAAGAGTCATTGCAAAAATGCATCACTGCTCGTCACACTGCCTATTTTCTGGTATCTGGGAGTTCCTTTGAATTTCCATTTTCACATTGTTGCAGTATATTGACTTGGGCAATTTCCACTACAAAAGCGCAGCTCTAGTAACTAGTTTCTTTCTCAGACAAGCTCCACTCCTATTTCATTCATCTTTGGCTTTAGCTTGGCAAGGCCTTAATTCTCAGGCACGTATATGACAATTATATCTTCTCTTTATTCTATTTTTTTTTTTTTGCAGAATTCTGCCACCTACCAGTAGTAGTTTCATGCTGAAAAATCTAGTCTCGAGCGCAGACTTCAGCCTGTGTGTTTTGGCCATCTTTGACGACGGCATCTCCACCTTGGCCACTACGAAAGTGTTGGGTTGCACCCAGTTCAGCACTAAAGAGGATTATCCAGAATGCCGCTCTCTGCAGGCTCACTTCCTCGGTGGCACGCTGACAGTGATGGTAGGTGGGGTGGTGGTGGTAACATTGCTGGTCTTCACTGTGGCTATGATGATGAGACACAGAGTGTGTGGTGATTGTC
Organism: Stegophilus panzeri; assembly: GCA_024331685.1. NCBI lineage: Eukaryota > Metazoa > Chordata > Actinopteri > Siluriformes > Trichomycteridae > Stegophilus > Stegophilus panzeri. The sequence continues at coordinate 346,016 of JANDJT010000185.1, read as the reverse complement.
AAGACCATGTCGGGCAGTCAGGAGAGTTCCTGCCAGCCAAAGGGGTGGATGTTTACGCCCAGACTAACGGAAATAACAGCATGATGATGGTGGCGTTGCCAAACAGGTTGTTGGCCCAGCAAACAAGAGCAGTTCAGGCCAAAGCCAAACATAAGGAGCACATGCTGGTCAAACTGAGCAACGAGCCCCATTACAGTCAGGGCTCAGACATGGACATGGTGAGGCACAAGCCCAATGCCTCTTTCACACCAGAGAGTGATAAAGTGACATTCTACTACTCCCCAGCCAAAAGTGCACACACTTTGCCCCACCCGGCACATAAAGCTATGATGCATGACTGCAAGCTGAAGCTGCGGCGGTCTCTAGAAAGAGAAAACGACAAAGACATGATGCAAGGTGTAAAGCAATCTTTAGCCTCACTGGCCCTCACTCAGACAGGGCAGGTGGGAGAGGAAAGGAGTTCAAACTGGCCTGGAGAGAGGTGTGTTCTAGGGACCAGACGCAGCTGCTCTTTTGATGCAGGCGACATCGCCACCGCCACATGTTACAGCTACGCCAAGCGGCTGAGTGTCATCTGGACCCGCCGCAGTCAGTCTCTGCACAGCATGCTGGTCCATTGCGCGTCCACCACCAGCACGTCCAGCACAGCGAGCGAGCAGTATAGCCACGTACTGGTGCATGGATATCTGCACGCATATGCCTCCAACAATTCAAACTCCAACTCAAATTCAAACTGTAGCATGGACGCCAATCCAGGAGACCTGGAGGAAAGCGTGGTGTAATGACTGATGTAAGAAAAGCAAGACTGAAAGATTAAGCTGGTGGAAAACTATGTTCAGCATGTGCCAAGCTAATAAATGTGTCACCCAAAACACAGAAAAAGTCAATGTTTTCATGCAATGGAAGCAAGGAAAGCAAAAAATTAAAAAAAATTTTAAAAAAATAAAAAAAAATAAAATGTTATCAGGAAAAAAATAAATAAAAAAATAAAATAAATGGTGTAATGATTTCTGTACATTACAGAAAGTCTACTGTATACTTTGTTGGGTGTTAATTTTTAATCTCCGAGAGGCCAAATAAAATAAAATTAAGACAAAAAAACCCCCCAAAAAAACAAAAAAAAAACCAAAAAAAAAACCAAAAAAAAAAAAAAAGAGGAGGAGGCAGAATTTGGTAGAAAAATTATATTCAAAAACACACCTGGTCATGAGGCCCCAAGCATATGGGATTACAACCTGGAGTTTCTGTTTCAACAAGATTAATTAACTAATTAATAGATTGTTCAATAAATCAGCCACGACCCTATACGAGTGCAACAGCTTCTGAACACAAATGTGCCAGGAAGAATATCCGAAATACAAACCATAAAGTTAGAAAGAAAGCACATTATCCACTAAAACATTCTGCAGTAAGGGAAAGGGTTGTGAATGAATATAAGGTTTTTATTTATTTATTTATTTATTTATTTATTTATTTAAATGATCATGTTAATACTGAATTTGTACTGGAAATGCAGTATTAATAACTATGAACACTTAAAAAGGATAAAAATACAATTATTAAATAAAATTATGTCAAACTGACGTTGTGCATTATGGAACAAAGCTGCTATTTTTGAAAAGATGAATCATGATAGGAACTTTGCTTAAAAAGTGAGCTTTTTACCCTTAATGAAGTGGAAAATACCTCACACGACACATGGAATCTCATGACTACATGACAGCTGGTTATTGTTATAAGATTTCTAAACTTTCCGCTGCTAATGTGCTAACATAATTACACTGGAGGCAAATTTATTTAGCAGAATTCATGCTGACACAGATTGAATAATCTACAAAGTAATAAAAGTCTTAAGATCTCAAAGAGGAATAGAAAGGAAGACAAACACTGCAAATGGGGAAGCGTGCATTTGTAGCATTGTACATGAAGACTTCAACATTTTCTGAAAAATATTTGTCTGTCTACATGCCTTCATGAATTCAGACCATCAGTTGTGGATGTCATTTTACCCCCATAAGATATACTACATGACAAATGAGGCACAAGTCAATAAAAATGGAGGCTTTTGATATAATTGATAGAACTGTTTAAATATCTTTAAATAAATAAATAAATAAATAAATAAATAAATTTAGTAAAGTTCACCTCACAGCTCCAGTGTCCCCAGTTCACAATCCTGAGCTCAGGTTCCTGTCTGTGTAGGTTCTCCCCATGTCCCATCAATAATGGATTGTTTTAGGAGGCAATGCACCAAACTGTACTCTCCAACAGACTTTCACCTGCACTACTGTTTA
>JANDJT010000185.1:288589-331089 GCA_024331685.1 Stegophilus panzeri | reverse complement strand
CACCACAAATGGTCTTAATACAAATAAATAAATAAAATGTTAAAAAGGCATGAAGCAACGCTGGGACCGATTTCTTTCTAGCCCAGATTGTGGATGCATGCAGTGACATATCACGCCTCCCAGATGTGTATGCATTTGGGCTGATATTTTTCAGCTCATGTTGCTGACGCAACAGGAGCACGTCGACAGCAGTGCAGTCTACCAAAAGTAGACTGACTGAGCACACAAAGTACAAACCCTACAAAAGGTCAGATGACCGAACCAGAACCAAATGTACACTATATGGCCAAATGTATGTGGACACCTGACAATCATACCCACACATGAGCCTTCCACAAAACAGCCACAAAATTGGGAGAAAAACAATTGTATAGAATGTCTTTGTATGCTGTAGCATGAAAATTTCCCGACCCAAACCAGTTCCAACATGACAACGCCCCTGTGCACAAAGCTTGGTCTATGAAGACATGGTTTGAAAAAGCTGATGTGGAAGAAAATAAGTGGCCTGCATAGAGCCCTGACCTGGAACACAGACTACATTACTGGCTTTCTCTTCTGACCTAACTAATACTCGTGGCTGAATGGGCAAATCTCCAAAGCAACTTTCCAAACCTCATGGAAAGTCTTCCCAGAAGAGTGGAGGTTATTATAACAGCAAAGGGGGACCAATTCCATATTAATGCCCATGGTTTTGGAGTGAAATATCAACAAGCCCATATTGGTTTAATGGGTCAGGTGACCACATACTTTTGGCCATATAGTGTATTTATACAAACAACCAACAAAACGTTTGAACAAAATGGAACACAACTTTTCTGTTTACTGTGTTCGGTAATTAAAGTAAATGTGGCATGAACCCAGTAAAGCATTATGGTGAAACAGTGGTTCTAGCTAATCAGGCTACATCAAACAACATACTTGTTTTATTGTTCTTAACAGCACTGAAGTAAAACTATTTTGACTTACTTTTTTTAAGCAGTTGTCTTACTGTTGAGAGGATTTGGGACAACTGGATTTGACCAATCAATGGTCAGCATCATTGTTGGCTTCCCCCCCCGCATATCCTTGTCCAGTACATTTGGTACTCCAGGAAGATTAGTAACCAAATTCAGGACAGGGACGTAATAATGGTACAGTCAAAGAACAGAAATAACGACAGTGTGCGATCGATTGGTTACTGCATGTTTTGCACTACTTAGTGTAAATTATCATCACCATCACTGTTAAGAGGAAATTGTACCAAGCAGGATTCAGTCAGCTCTAAAGAAGTTACAAGCTCACAATGATGGCACATACACTTCCAATTATGCTTTATTTTAAAAGAGGCCGTGGTGAGAACTTGCCAGTTTCTGGGATTTCTGATTGGGGTTTTTCAAAAATCAAACAGAACATTGAGCACTTTCTCTAGATGTTACTCTATGCCAGGAAAAAAACAAAAACAAATTGGCCACACACCCCCACCACCTAAGTGCAGTCATCATTTGCAGTTGCGTGCTTTCAACCCTGGGCGAAAATCGAGTCGGAGCACTGATAGCAATGTGTAAGAGAAAAAAAAGTGATTGTGATGGTGAGGAGGAATGTGAGAAATAGAGAAAGAGAAACAAAAATAAAAAAAGAAATAATTCACTCCATCATTTATAGTGGTTACATTTGCTTAACCACTGTTTTTGCTTTTGTTATTAGATAAGAGATTACAGCTACTCTGCTACACAGTCATTTCCTACCATTTATAGGATTAATTGTCAGTGTAAGACTTAAGCCTAAAACTGCTGACAGCAGACTTGATTTGAATAAGTGCACAAGTCTATTTATCAAATAAATAAATAAATAAATAAATAAATAAAAGTTGTCTGTACTTGATTACTCGCACGCACCATGCAAGATGAACTGAATAAACTGAAGTCAGCTAGCAGACTCGAGAGTTTGTAATAAGTGTGTGCACAAAAACAAGTGTTGTATGTTCTAATATACAGTATTTTAATGTGGGTGATGTAACTATATTGAGAAATGTTTTCAAATGAAATTTAAAGGTAAAATATTCAGTCCGTCCAGGATTTCACAGTTTTTTTTTTTAGACTGTTGCGGCCAAAAATGTTTGATTCTGCAGCAGCTTTTATTAAGTTGTGATGCAACTTGGGAGCTTTTGTGAGGTTTTTTTGTGGAAAACTACTTTAATTGGTGAAACTGCAATTGCACAAAATTGTTCGTAGTTATGCTTGCTGGTAACTGTGATCTTTTAGCTTTTTCATGTGCGACATGTGAATCGAAGAGTGCTTTGGCTGAATGTACGTTGTGATGGTCACATGATGTCTTGGGCTAAATCTGCAGATATTTTGAAAAATTGCAAGCCCCGCCAAATATTGCAGAATTTGCTTGATTTTGCGTTAATTTCTGCAATCGCAAAAATCCTGGAGGGACTGAATATCTCGTTTAAGTACAAATGTAGCATTTCAGAATGCATCATAGATCTTACGGAATACGTTCATTATTGATAATGTCTTAAACTCCTTGCTGAGTTAAACCATTTATCAATAATTTACTGAGCGAGATTGCTTAATAAGAAACAGCAAGAACCTTATAAAACCAGACAGTATTTGAACACAGAATATAGTTCTATGTATTTATCTCAGAATTTTGAAAATGTATATTTAAAGTAACCCTGAACTGTATCCCTTGTTAGAGTAGATTTCGCGCAGTAGAGTTTTGCTTTCTGGAATGGTTAAATATTGCCCAGGTAGAACTTAATACTATGGTCATGTATTGTCCATAAGTACAAGTCCTCCATCAACTTAAAAAGTTAAAGGTGACATTAAAGTTACCTTTATGAACCATAAAACACTGATTAATCATCTGACTGACAGACATTGTGGTGGATAGAATTCAATTAATTGATAAATAAAAAAAAATAAATCTGCTGTAGTCTAGGGAGCAGACAACATCGCAGACTGTAGATCACAAGTGTTTCACGGTCCAATGGCTCAAAGCCCATAGCTCAAATACAGCCCTCTGCTCCACATACTGACCAGAGCTATTCCTCCTTCCAGAAAGTGTCATTTCATTGGTCATGATCTTCTGGTCAGAGATAAGCATTCCCCCATTAAAAAAAATAAAATAAAAACAAAATCAAGGTTTAACGATGAATTGTACTGTAGCAGAGGCATTAGTATGGTCAAATATCGAATCTTACAAGTCGAAATTTTATTGTATTGCTTCATAAAAGATTCAGCAGTATCATCTAAGAAATATAAAATTGTTGATTAAATGAATCCAAATTGCATCATAGAATATTTAGTGGTAACAAAAAAGTCTCAAAATCATTGTATTGTAGCAGATTCAGATTGTCAGGTATTGTCAAATATCCAATCATTGCCTTAAGAAGAGAAATCATAGTATCATGTGAAAGCATGAGGTTTATACCTAGAATATAAATAGTCAGCGTTACAGAAACTCTTAGTTTTTTCTGCCGTCTTCATGGCCATGTCTCTTTAGGTACCCCAAAATAAATAAATAAATAAATAAATAAAAACCTCTATGCTACATTTAATTGCACTGTAATAAAATATTCAGATCGCATATACAGGGTGTCCCAAAAGTCCCAATACATAGGGGACTATGTACAATACGGCAACTCTGCCTTCGCTAGAAGACGTTCGTGGACATCCAACTCTCGGTTGGTGCGCAACACTTCCAGTAGTTTAGAATTTAACAAGTTAGGCAGCACGTCATGTCTGATGTGCACGTCATGCACTCAAACCAAAAGAAATTTCGTTTATAGCCCTTCAGTGGCTCAAAATACCAAACAAAAGTCGAGTTTGACGTCTCTGCTGTAGATGTAGCGTACACTCGTCTTTAGGTTCCATAAGGAATTATTACACAATGAACCACATCAGAAAGCTCAGGTTTTCTAGTTTTAATGTCAAATTTGATGCGTATTGCTACTTCAAACATTTGTAGACTTATTAAAGTTTAAAGAAAAATGTACTGTGAATTTGTTAGCGCTGATGAGAATACCATCAGGTAGACACACACCTCACTCACACCTACTCACACCTTTACATCAAGGTCAACGTGAGTGATGGCTCCAAAGACCCAACTGACAAAGAATTTAGTTAGAAGGATGAAGCAAGCTTTTCACACTCGCTTCAAGGCCCTTTTCACGTTTGGACCAGCTTTCAACAAACTCTAAACAGCATTTTGCTTTCTTTGTGTTTAAAAGGGATCAAAAAGGAAGAAAGACGACAAGCTGCTGTTCATGGCTTCCCAAGGGCTGCACTTTGCTGTGCTCATTATCTCATAAATGCCTTACACGGGAGAACTCTCAAAGAGACTTTATTTATTTATTTATTTATTTATTTTATTTTTTTAAAGATGCAAGATCAGAGAACAACTGAAAGCATGCCGAGCTCTATGTGAATCACACATTCTTTTCTCCATTTCCCTGTGTTGCATGGATGCAGAGGGAGATTAAGGTAGCCTGTGGCTACTCCTCCTCAACCAGCAAGAGTGCACAATAGAAGGACACAATGTTCCAGGAGCAGGGTTAACCCCTCCTTATCAACCACTGCTGTCTACTTGGTTAGAAATCTGGGCCTTGAACACAATGCTATTACCAAATCCACCTGCAGTGCAGAGTGGCAACAGAGGCCCTCAGGATGGTAACAAGCCTGCTTTCCTAGCCTCTGATAACGTGCATGAATGCGAATGAAATGGAGAATGGGACATCGCAAGCACGGATCCGAATACTACAGAGCTTCTGGTAACCAACCTACAGAAAACCTGAGCAACATGGATAATCACAACACATTTTTACTGGAGATGATATTCAGAGTGTCCTGGGAAACCTACTACTATCTAGCCATCACACCTGCTTAAATTAGGCCTAATAAGTTAAGTGTAACGGCTTGAAGTTTTTACAGCGTGATACTGAAGTCATAGAACATCACAAATATCACAAAGTAGCAAATCAACAGTGAAAACGTTGGTCGTGGAGAAACATGGGACATACGAGGGACATCAGACACACTATGTATAAGGATTCTTTCCCCCTCTTTCAGCTGCTCCCATTCGTGGTCGCTACAGATGATCACCCATCCACATTTTTTGATTCTGGCACAAGTTTCACACCAGATGCCCTTCTTGACAAAACCCTCCCCATTTTCCGGGCTTGAGATCTGCACGGAGTGTGCACTGGCTCCTGCAACCCTCCCATGGCAGGGGATGGTTCCCTGACTGGGAATCAAACCTGGACTGCAGCAGTGAGAACCAATTTCTAAAAAAAACAAAACAAAAAAAAAACAAAAAAAACTGGGAAGTGGGAAGTGGGCCTCATGCAGAAAGAGTCTAGATTTTGATTCCCACTGAAAAATGTCTAACACAATGTGCCTTTATGGCTACAGTTTATCCATACTTGGACCCTTCTAGCATGACAAAGCACCATGTCACAGAACGTGTACCATCACTGAATGCTTCAGGAACATGACAGCAAGTTTTCACTGCTTCAGCAGCCTGCACAGTCCCTAAATCCTACAGAGCATCACTGGGACATGGAAAAACACAATGTTCACAGGAAGGCAATACTACACAGCAGCACAATTTGCATCAGTGGCAAGAAATTTCTTTTTCTTATTTACATTTTATTAATGGGAAAGACTATTGTAGCATCTATCGGAGGGACAATAAAGAACCAATTAGTGTTGTAGAATTAACCTAGAACGTGCTTGCTATGTCCAGTATATTGAAGAATGGATGCCTATGCAAACAGATGCTATTCAGACTGTCTCTCAACACAAAAGACAAAATTATGAAATGCAGGCAACAATGAAAAAATCTATTTTAGCCAGGGACAAAGAAAGTCATCATGTCGGTCTAAACACAGTGCATGTGTGTGTGTCTAGTGACATTTCAACATGATGGTGAGTAATTCTGGAGGACTCAGCTAATCAGTGTTTGTGAGAGTCTCCATCTGGAGAAAGAACCAATTAAAGGTGTGATGGGCCTTGCTCATAACATACCAATGCTCCATGGGTCACACAGTCATACGCTATTTGCTATGATCTTTGCGTGCCAAAACCTCCCACGGTCACTACGGCAACTCAAAAATGCAGGCTGCCCATGTGGCCTTCACCAACCACCACCACCCCCCAACTCTTGTTTATACAGCACTTTTAAGAACAAGTGTTTACCAAAGTGCAGTACAAACAATCAGAATAAAAGAATAAAAATATAATACATAGAACAAGCACAAAACCATAAAAACAGCTCTCATACGGAGTTAAACGCCAAAGAGTAAAAATTAGTTTTAATACTAGATTTAAAAGCAGAAAGTGTTTAAGCCTGCCAACATGTAGAGGCAAATTATTCCAAAGTTTTGAAGCTGCAATTGCAAAAGCACAGTCACCCCTGCACTTCAGCCTTGCTCAAGGGACAACCAAAAGTAACTGCTCAGCAGACCCAAGTGCTCTTGATGGAGCATGTGGCTGTGTTAAATCAGACAGATACTTTGGTCGTAGTCCATTTAACAATTTAAATACTAAAACTAAGATCATCAATTCTAAAATGAACAGGCGCCAATATTGGTGTAATATATTCTCGCTTGCACATTCCTGAGCAGCAGCATTCTGTATCATCTGCAAACATGTTAGGGAGGCTTGGCTAATACCTACATAAAGGCCATCGCAGTAGTCAAGGCGGGTCGAAATAAAAACCATGTACACAGTTGCAAGCAAAGTTATTCAACCCCCATTGCAAGTCAGGTTTGTCAAAATTGACTTTCAGCTGTTTAATGATCAAATCAAACAAAAGCAATTGAAATAGTTTAACACAACGAAAGCTTTAAGCGGTTTCCCCAAATTAAACTGAAAATGCAACTTAATTTCTCCAATTTCAAAATTATTCATCACCTTCATGGCAAATCATCTTCAGTATTTAGCAGAGCACCCTTTTGCTGTTATGACCTGCTGCAAATGCGATGCATACTTTCTGGCAGCATTCCTGAGGAACCTTAGCGCCATTCTTCATGAGCAGTGGCCTCCAGTTCAATAATATTTGTGGGTTTGCGTGCTGCAACCGCTTTCTTCAAATCCTACCAGAGATGTTATGTGGTTCAAGTCAGGTACCTGATTGCCCTGTAGAATCTTCCAGGACTACTTCTGCAACCAAGCCTTGGTGGAATTTGAGGTATGCTTGGGATCATTGTCCCAATGGAACGTCCAATGACGCCCAAGCTTCAGCTTCCTCACAGACAGCATGACGTTTTCTCCTAGGATTTCCTGATACTTCAATGAAGCCATTTTGCCTTCCACATGCTGCAAGTTTCCAGTGCTAGAGGATGCAAAGCAGCCCCAGAACACAACCGAGCCACCACCATGCTCAACTGTGGACAGAGTTCTTTCTTCATTCTTCTTCCTCCAGACATACCGCTAATCCATCATACCGAAAAGTTCCAGTTTTTGTTTCATTGCTTCACAGAACAGAATCCAAAAAATTCTGTGGCTTATATGATTTTGAGCCGACTTTTCTTGGGTCAGTAGTGGTGTACGTCTTGGAGTTCTGGCATGAAAACCTTCTGCACTAAACCCGTAACCCTTTCAAAATCATTTAAAAAAAAAAAAAAAAAAAAGACTTTTGGATAATTGGATAATTGCCTTGACTGAAAAAACTATAATTACTGAATCTGTTCATCCAGTTTAAAGTCACTGCCCATAACGCCACCCTTTTTTTTTTTTTTTTTTTTTTTTTTAAATAAACAGTGGGCTTCACATATGGTTTTATAGCACCCAAATCCCACAACTTCTGTTTTCCCTTCATTGAACTTAACTGAACTTAAGAATTTAAGGCCATCCAGGCTTTAATATCCTCAAGACAGTCCAATAATGGTGCTATGGAGTTAGCATCTTTCCTTTTCAAAGGCAGATAGAGTTGTGTAGCATCTGCATAACAATGAAACAAGATGCCATATTTCTTTAAAATTGACCAATAGGGGAAACATGTACAAGGTTAACAGGATAGGCCCAAGAATGGAGCCCTGAGGGACTCCACACAAGAGAGACGCTGAGGAGGACACAAAATTCCCAAGGCAGACAGAAAATTTTGCAAAAAAACTAACTACAAAGCAACAAACTACAAAAGAGCCAGTTGTATATACAAAGGCAATGAAATGCTAAACAATGCTGCATGTTTTGACCGACTGTCTCCTCGTGAATATGAATAAATCGGGAGAGAAGCCTGAGCAGGTATTTCCTGATGAACACAGAGCTGAAAAATACATAGCACAGCCTTGCTAACGTTCAAGTTTGCAGCAGTGGTACTCTGGAGAACGACAGTACAAGCTAGAAACCTGATTATCGCCTCGATTGCATTAAGATCATGATCTCCACCCTGTTTGAGTGCTGACTCATGAAGTCATCTGTGAACTGCTGCTTTGCGCTGATCGTCAGGGTTTCATTTCACACTTAAGCTGGAGGATTAGCTGGATTTAATTCCACAAATACATAAGTTTAAAAGCCTGTGAACTTGGATTTTATAAGAAAAAAACCCATAAGGAATAATTAAATATGAGCCCTTCATGGTCAGCTAAAGCAGGACTGTCAAACTCATTCTAATTAACAGGCCACATCAGGCACAGTCCGAAATTAAGTGGGCCGGACCAAAAAACATTATTTAAAAAATAAATAAATAAATAAATAAAATAAAAATAAATCACAAAAGCAATAACAAAACCACTTAAACGTGTTAATTTCTAGCATTTATCTGAAAGATCCAGTTTGAACACACAAATGAATTCAACATACACTCAGCCACTTTTATTAGAAACACCAGTACACCTGCATATTCATGCAATTAATCTAAATCAGCCAATTATGTGGCAGCAGCAAAATGCATAAAATCATACAGGTGAGTTAATGTTCACATCCACAATGTGATACTTTGAAGGGGAGGAAAAGAAAAAAAAAAACCATCAGTTGAGTTCAGGTTCATTGGTTAAAGTTAACGAAATCTACAGAAACTCAAATAACCACTCTTTACATCCGTGTTATCACAATCCTCTCACAATGCACAACACGTTGAACCCTGATGCGAACGAGCTACAAAAGCAGAAAGCCACATCATGTTCCACTCCTGTCAGCCAAGAACAGGAATCTGAGGCTACACTGGGCACAGACTCAACAAAACTGGACAGATGAAGGTTGGGGGGAGAAGAAAAAAAAAAAAAAAGATATAGATATCACATACGTTATAGTACAGTGAAACTTATTTCACATATCCCAGCTTGTTAGGAAGCTGGGTTCAGAGCACAGGGTCAGCCATGGTATGGTGCCCCTGATGCAGATAGGGTTAAGGGCCTTGAACTCCCAACCTTCTGATCAGTAACCAAGAGTTTTAACCGTTGAGCCACCGCCACCCATTTCATTACCAAAAACTCATTTTCTGAAATACACAGTTTTACTATACATTTAGTGCATATTTGGATTATATGTCTTGAATGTAAACATAATAGCCCATAATATTAAAGTGGAGAAAAGTATTCACCCCGTTGCTGGGGTAGTGCTAATGGTACCTGAAGATGCTGGTGTCTACAAATGCTAGAGTGCTGTAGTCATTAACAGAAATTTTTTTAAACCAGTTAGAGAGACTAAACAACTTCATAAAGAGATGCCACTGGATAGAAACAGATACTAAATCAGTCCCTCCAGGATTTTGCAAATTCAGGAAAACTCCAGAAAATTTGGAGAAGCTCGCAATTCTTCAAAATTACAGCAGATTTCCTGGAGATTTGGGCCAAGACGCACCATGTAACGTCATCACAACATGCATTCAGCCAAAGTCCCCTTTGATTCGTGTGCGTTGAACATGAGTACAGCAAAAAGGTCTCATTTACCAACAATCACAGCAAGAGACTGTGAAAAACAATTGTGCAATTGCAATTTCACCAATACAAGTTTTCCATAAAAAACACCCACAAAATATCCACAAACTGCATTGCAACTTTTGAAAAAATACTGCAACAACCACAAAAAAACTCCAGGAAATCCTGTATGGACTGCTAAATACAGAGATGTACAAGCAATATGCCTATTCAGCTTTTGGCTGTTGCCAAATGCACCACCTTCTAGATGGGAGAAGTGGGGGGTCTTTTGTACTGTGGAAAATTCAGTGGTGAGATGCATAATTTCCCTTTTGTTGGAGCTCTGCGAAATTGTCAATTTGTATCACTAAAAGCTTCTGCTAATTGCTAATATGTTAATTTCTAAAGCCTGAGCATGTGGCAGGTCATGGGGTTTATTCCATGTTTACAATCTAGAATTTCATTCTAGAATGGCACTGCTAGCAGCCTCAATCTTGGTCATTAAACTTAGGTTAATGAACAAGTTCACAGGAGTAAAAACTGACACTAAACAGTATCTCTCTCTCCCTTTCCCTCTCTCTCCTTTACTGACAGGCTGACACAAACAACTTTAATTAACATGCACTCAACCAAATGTGTTTCCCCCCCCATTGCAATTTTATTCATCATTGAGACTGGTTGAATTTAATCAATTTTTATTTATTCATTTATTTATTTATTTATTTTTAAACATTTTGTTTAAAAACCACAGGGTCTATATAAAACAAAGTCATAACACAAAAGGCAACTGTGTAAAACACACAATATAGTTTTTATTATTTATTTATTATTGAAGCCCAAAAAAAAAAAAAAAAAAAAAAAAAAAAAAAAAAAAGTTATCCAACACCCACCACCTACTAATTGCCCCTTAAACCTGAAATCTGGTTGTGTCAACTTTAGCAACAATAACTGCAACCAAACGCTTCCAATAACTGGAGAGCAGTCTTTCACAGCGCTGTGGTGGAAGTTTGGCCCATTCGTTGCAGCACCGCTTTAGCCATTCAGAGGTGGATTTACTCCTATGGTTTGGATCACAGTTTTGCTGCATAATCCAGTTGTGTTTGAGTTTCAACTTGCAGACTGTCAGCCATGTATTTATCATCCATGTCAAAAGCAGGAACTTGGTAGCTCCTATAAAATCAACCCTGATTCATTAAACTTTGGAAATCATGTACAAACTCTTAGACATCTGATTGTCTGCGCTTATATAGTGCTTTATTTTAACCTTAATGGTTCTACAAAGTGCTTTACACTGTTTCTCATTCAGCCACTCCCACACACCAAAGGCAGCAGAGCTGCCATGCAAGGAGATCAGTCTTTCACTTACCTCTAGGACTCACTGTGGTTCTTGGGAATCCCAGAGCCTTTGAAATAGCTTTGTAACCCTTCCCAGACTGATGCATTACAAGCACCTTCTTCCTCAATCGCTGGAATTTTTTTCAATTCTGGCATAGTGCGTTACTGGGTAAGCCCTTTTAACCACCTTCCTGCTGTTGAAAGAGTTCTATTTAAGTGTTGATTTGATTGAACAGGGTTTGCAATAATCAGGTCTGGTTGCATTTAGTCCAGCTGAACCTGGGCAGCTGTGGCTCAGGTGGTAGAGTAGGTTGTCCACTAATCCACTAGTCATTGGGTTGGCGGTTCGATTCCAGGTCCGCATGACTCCACATGCCGAAGTGTCCTTGGGCAAGACACTGAACCCCAAGTTGCTCCCGATCGAAGTTAGTGCCTTGCATGGCAGCTCTGCTACCATTGGTGGGGGTGTGTGTGTGTGTGAATGGGTGAATGAGACACAGTGTAAAGCACTTTGGATAAAAACGCTATATAAGTGCACCATTTACCATTTACCCCATTATGAGTGCAGCTTCATAGATCTGGGGAATTAGTAACTACAGGAGCAAAAGCATTTTACAATACCTGTTGGTATTGGATAACTTCTTTGCTTCAAATAAATAAAATTATCATTTAAAAGCTGTATTTTGGGTTTATTAAGGTTGCTTATGTTTTATCTTAAGATCTGTTTTAATTTCTGAAAAAATTTAGAATGATACACAAAAACAGAAGAAAACAGTATGGGGCAAATACTTTCACAGCACTGTATAAAGTCATTATATGTTTATTTATTTTTACTAAACTTCATGCATTTCAGCTCTTGACTGCTGGACACATACAGACAGGTGACAATTGAGCAGAGAAACCAAGATTTGTGTAGTGCGTGATAGAATTAAGCAGTTAACATCATTCCATCTTGTGGTATGTATAAAAGTGCTGATCTCTTAGATCTCATAGATCTCTTGCAAGCTTGATCCAAAATCTAAGTGACTGACATAGAAATTGTGGGCAATATTAAATGACAGCAGGGTGAAATTCTTGAGTCAAAAGATGCGCACTCATTTTCTAGAACAGCACAGCTTTGACTGTAGTTCCAGTTGTATCAAACGACTTGGCTCTCGTTCTAATATATTATCAGTTCTATAGTAAACAGCTCACACAGGGACTTTTATGGCAGAAGCTCCATATAATCTAAGGCTAATACATTATTTTTTAAAAAGTGTGCTGTTTAACAAGAGAAAAAATAATAAAATATAATTAAAAAAAAAAAAATCATTCATTAACTGTGATGAAGCTTTGTGTTAAGAGACGTTTATTTAAAATTTATGAAAGGAGTCTTTAGTGTTAGGGTCACATAAGCTGTGTTTGTGTGCCATAAGTTAACTGTAACTAACTTGTCTCGCAGATGTTTCAGAACAAATGTAACTAGAAGCAGTTAAAAGCGCAATGTTCCATTCACTAAAATTAAAATTTGTAATTGTAGGCAAACTGCTGTGGTACAAGTGGAATAACACTTCAGCCCATGCTGTTATACAAAGACAATCCAGAAATGTGTTATTCCTTACTCAATGATCATGATGCTCAGGTTTAGCTTGATCTGCAAAGAAAAAAAAAAAAAAGAGCTACTGTTCTTCCGGTGACTGAGAATACTGCAATATTTGGGAATAATTTGCTTAAATCAAAGTTGATGTACAAAGTGTCTCGTTTGAATATTCAGCATGTAATTAATTTACTGTGTCCGAAAGGTCTAGAAAAAATGGCTAATAAATAATTGTTGAATTGTGTTTATATAGGCATCAACAGTACTGTGAAACACTGTTTGTTTGGGATTGAGAAGACACTTATGTAATGTGACACAGTCAGGTTGGCAAGTGGAACAGACATGAAACCTGTGGTGAAAGGACGGAAATGGTGTTATAAATAGCAGAGACACAATATTTTGCCCCCATGGAGCTTCCCAGTGCCCAGCTTAAGTCACTGAGCTCAGTTATTTTCTTCTCTGCACATCTACTGAGCCACAATAGAAATACATTATACATGGCCAGAAGTATGTGGACACCTAACCATTGGCATGATACAGTTACATGGAGGAAAGAAAAAAAAAAAAAAAAAAAAAAGTACACCAATGGAATTTTTTTTTTGGACAAACATTTGATCTTTGAAACAGTGCCTATTCATAAAGTTAATATACCTGAACAAACCCACAAGGAAAATTAGATTTTTTTCAATCTTTTTTTTCCCCCCCCACAGAAACCTCACTAGATGTGATATTCTTCTGTGGAAATAGTAATTACACCTTTGGCCTCAGAAGCTAGTATTGCCCCCTTAGCAGAAATAACAGTCCAAGTATACATTTTTCACATGACTATGTGCTTGTCGAACATCCCATTCCAGAGTTTGTCCTCCCTTTGCTGCTATAACAGCCTCCACTCGACTGGGAAGGCTTTACAGTATATTTTAAGCAGTGTCTGTGGGGATTTGTCCATTCAGCCACAAGAGCATTAGTGAAGTCAGGCAATGATTTCGGGGAGGAAGCCTGATGTGAAGTCGGCGTTCCAGTTTATCCCAAAGGTGGTGTTCAGTGGGGTTGAGTTCAGCACGCGACTGCAGGCCACTTGAGTTCTTTCACTCCAACCTTGGCACATGTCTTCCGGAAGCTCACTTTTTGCACAGGGCCATTGTTCCAGTGAAGGGAAATCTTAAAGCTAAAGCATACAAAGACCTCCAAGACTTTGTGCTTCCAACTTTGTGGCAACAGTTTGGGGAAGAACCACATATGGGCATGATTGTCATATGTCCAAAAAGTTTTGGTCATATAGGGCACTACAGAAGTTATGAGTCTCAGATTTTTTCCACAAATTCACAATCCAGAAGGAAATCCTATCTTCATTTAAGAGTGATATCTTTTCCAACCTCCATCAAGCTTGGATATAGTTAAATATTGTATCAGAATACATAATATAGTTTAATTCCGTGCATTTTTTAGCATCTATAAAAAGTAACACAAATACTTATTTATTCATTCATTTATACACACACAAGAGCGAGAGAGAGCACGTGTATTTATGCATTACTCTTTATGGATGCACAAACAGCACAGAATTCTACAGTCCTAGCAATCCCTGGTAGAACCAGTCATTCCCCAAGGATTTGTTCAGATACAACTGGTACAAATACCAGCTACAGTTACATTTTTATTAACGGTGTGACATTTAATTTGACTCTCCAAATTATCTTTTGTTTATCAATCAATGTGACACTTGAACTTGTACCACTAATAGGGTTTTTGCCAGACAGACAAAAGTTTAAAGCATTTAAAGCAGAGATTTAGCAATCAAGGAGAAAAACCACCAAGAGGAGAAAGGGGGAGAGGGAAGAAGCAGCAGAAGAAGGAACAGGAGAAGAAGAGGGGAGTAGGAGAAGGAGGGGAAGAAAAAGAAGGATGAGAAAACAGAAGAGTGGAGGGAAGAAACCCAAGAAGAAGAGGGAGTAGTAGAAGGAGTAGGGGAAAGGAAGGGAAAAGGGGGGGGAAGAAAAAAAAAAAAGAAAGAAAAAGGTAGAAGGATGAGGGGAGGGAGAAGAACCAAGAGAAAAAAAGAACAAGTAAAAGATAGTGGAGAAGGAAAAGGTGAAGAAAGAAAATGAGAAGAAGGTAAAGAAAACAAGAAGGGGGAGGAATAATAATACAGTGATTACCTTTCAAGCTCTGCAATTTTCCAACACAAAGATCCTTCCTGATCCATAATGGTAACACTCATGCAGATTTTTTTTTTGTTGTTGTTCTTTGTGGCACCAAAAGAAAATCCAACAAAATGTTACTTAGGAAACCAAAAATAATGGTTCTTCTATGGCATCATTCTAAAAAGCCATTTCTGCCACCATTAATTTTAAGAGTGTACCTGCGGTGCTGTCCATTATTCTGCCTACTGTAGCATTATTAGAATAGCTTTTTATTTCCCTTTAAAAACTGCTCATTGCCTGGAATAAGCGTTTGAGTGCTCGAAATTATGATTACCGAATGTTGGTATAACAGTAGGCAAAAAAATTAAAGAGAAGCTGTCCAAAGCACCTGAACTCTAATCTTCAGTGAAAAGCTTCCAGTTGCATTTTAGTTTTTCATAAAGCGAGAGGAAAAAACAAACAAAAAAAACAAAAAACAAAACAAACATTAACCATTTCCTCTCAATCACTCAATCTCAATTTCATCTTCCATTTTCACACATTTCAGTTATCCCCACACTTACCTTGCTCGTCGCACCTATGTGATAATGTTTAGAGGTATTGAAAATTTGTGACTATAGCTGCTGTGTATTTCTTTCAGATTTCAGCTAATACAGCTCAGTTGAACAAACGTTACACAAATGTTACACACACACACACAGACCCATGACCAGCACTTTGCTTGCCTTTCCATCAGGGCTGAAAAATTGGCCTCTGAATTCCTCCTAGTTTTCACAGATCGAACACGTCACACTGAAATGGCAGCAGCCCAGCCCAGATGCTCCAGCCAAGCAATTAGACCATCAGGGGAAGACACCATTGCTCATTTATTCTGTTCTTCACCAGCTACACCTCCATCACTCTTCCATCTAGCAATTACTACACACAAGCCTGCTCAGTCAACATGAGAAACCACATGATTTGCACGTTTGCAATACTGCAGTAAGAAAGGAAAGAAGAAAGGAGGGGGGAAAAAAAACAAACAAAACAAAACAAAAAAAAAAAAACAAAAAAAAAAAACACCACACATCAGAAAAGCCAGATGCACACTTATGTCAGACATACCATTCTGTGAAGCTATGAATGAAATAAGTAAGCAGATACATGCACACTGTTTTAAACACACATTTAATGCATTATTAAACACGTCATCAATTAGAAAGAGCTCAATTTGGATTGGGTAGTTAAAATTTACCATTAATGCCATGTCAAATTAAGTGAGAGAAAAGATTTAAACTTTTAACTAATATTTAATGTTGCACCTTCTTCACAGTTTAAGTAGAGCAAGACAACACAAACTACACAAATGTCACACCTAACCTCGAAACTAACCCCTATTTCACCTATAGACTGCATCCATAGGAACTAAGCATTTGGTAATGTCCATGGGTTCCAGATTTCAGGCAGTCATTTACATCCAAGTATTAAAAATAATGCTAATATTTATAGTTGTTAGTTTGCCCAATTACTTTTGCACCTGTGAAAATGGAGGGACTAAGCAAAAAAAATGGCTGTAATTCCTAAACGGTTAATACAATATTTTCTTAAAACCCTTGCATTAAAGCTGAAAGTCTACATTTCAAAACCATTGTGATGTTTGTGGCGATGTTTGTGGCAAAACTACGAAAATTGTGTCAGTGTCCAAATACTTAGGGACCTGACTGTATATACACTCAGTGTACACCTGCAATTATCTGAATCAGCCAATCATGTGGCAGCAGCACAAAGCATATCATGATACAGATACAGATCAAGAGTTTATTTTTAAACATTCATTTAATCTCGGTGACTTAAACTGTGGCATGGTTGTTTGTTCCAGATGAGATGGCATCTCAGGAACAGTTAATCTGAGATTTTCACATGCACAACACTACACAGGGGGGGGGGGGGGAAAAAACAAACAAACAAAAAAAAAAAAACCACGTCTTGAGAGAGGTCAGAGAATGGCCAGACTACTTCTAGCTGACAGGAAGGCTAGAGTAACTCAAATAACCACTCTTTACAACCACGGTGAGCAGAAAAGCTTCTAAGAGTGCACAACATGTCGAACCTTGAGACATATTGAGGATGGGCTACAACAGCTGTCAATGCCTGCCAGCTCATCTGTTAAATGTCAAATTGCAGTTGCTCAAGTCACAGCAAGCTGTTGTAGTCCTATTTTAAAGTGTAAATATGGTAATTATAATAATCCAAATACATAAATATCATCTTTAACCCTGTTATAGATACAAGAGGGAAAAAGAAAGATGAGCACACCGAGAGAGAAAGAACTATGCGCTATATGTAATCAATATCAACAATACGTAATCACAGTAATTTATGGAAGAATAGAACATAAGATTAGAAATCAGCAATCGGTTTAGGACACATGGACTTCACTAAAATGTTGAATCTGGTTACTGTCCTGGCTTCTCATTGGTGGAATGAGCTTCCTCCGCCACTTCCAACAACCTTGTATCTCTGCGCCCATCATTATTAGCCTAACTCCTTCTAAAGTTTATGTTCAGATTTACATTTTTTTTCCTTCATATTTTTGCACATTTTCCTCACATTTTGAAGTGATGAAATGCAAATGTGAAACTTTAAAAGGTGTCATGTACCTGCAAACAGTGCTAATTTTCTTTAACTGAAATGTCATCCAACTGTAAATGGCAGCCTATTCACACATCACGTGTTGTCTAGCTCTTCCTTAACATACAATGGGAGGAAAGACTAACCCAAGTTTCCTCTACACCAAACCAGTCAACTTTTATCCATGATTCATTCAGCATGAGAGAACAGGAAAATATGACCATTGCGCAGTTCTGTATTTGTAACCCAACAACTTTCCATATTGACATAAAACCATGGTTTAAATCTTCGCCATGTTGAGAAGCACCAACCGTGTGTTTACAAACTCCCAGACTTTGATGCTTGAGACAAGATACGGCAATGATCTTGGCAAAATGGAGGCGGAAAACCCATTTAACCTATGAAAGTTTTTTGCAAGTGGAAATATTTACACATAAAAGATACGGATCTTTCAGTATCCAATATGGATATCAAATCCTTGAATATTAGCTGGTATGGTATGCATCTTTTTCTTTAAAAACTAAGCTTAAATTTTTCTCAAATAAACTCACAAAAAAAGCACTTAATTTTAAATACAAGTAGAATTTAAAAAAAAAAAAAAAAAAAACATTTATTTCAGAATCTTTGCCATCTTCTACAGGATGTTTTATCAGATATCCAATCTGCCATTTTTTGCTGCCATTGACCCAGTAACAATACTGGGTATCAGATCAGTGCCACCTCTAATGCTGCATTCAACTAAGCATCAAAACTTATAATTCCCAACCTCTTCTCAGAAAAAAAAAATAAAATAAAAACACCCCCCCCCAACTCAGAATTAGTCTTGAACTCCAACAGAGTTCAGCAAGTGACATCAAATCAACATGGGTGCTCACAGCACTGGCAAAATCAAAGTAGCACTTCTTACCTTTACAAAAAATGTTACACCATGTATACAAGTATTTGCTTTAGATCCATTAACATAAAGACATTTCACCTAATTCATTGCTAACAAAAGACAAACATGGAATCGGATACGTTTTCTTCCCACTATGTAGCTCGAAAACTCCGAGGTCAAAACTTGCCAACCCGAGCTCCAACTTCCCACTAAGGTAACAAAGCATAATGTATTTATTCTTATACCGTGTTATATTTATAGTGCAAGTGATTTTTGTGTGAAAGAGCTTAACTTTATTAAAAAAAATCTGCAGTCATGGGGCAGATGTGTAATATTAGCTGATACTCAAGCTTTCAGAATCGGTATCAAAAAAAGTAGCATCCTGCTATCATTAGTTGTGACATCACTGAGAAAGTACCTAGGAACAACTGCTTTAGCTGACTGGGCAAGTCAGAAACTAGTTAATCTTTTTTTAAATTTACACATGCTACAGCCTGCAAGTTAGTGCCTTCTGGTGTTTCAAAAAGACATGGAAATTTTTGAGCAACAGAGACGACAGCATGATGACTGGAGACTCGGGCAAGTCGTACAGGATATGGAACATGTCCTAGACTGGCATCAAATCCTGCGGCAGATCAGCAGCTCGTTCATCAAAAGTTTAATTATGAACCAAAAATTAAGTATTGCCCAAAGCATTCATCGATGCAGGTCCAGTGTGTAAAGACGCACTTAGTTTGAAGATAGAGTGCCACAAGATTGTTGTAAAATTCAGATAGAAACAATTTTTTAATTCAATTTATGAAGAGATGCAACTGATTACATACATTTATACCACAGCACTGTTGAACTCTCAATTCGTTTAGATTTATTTTCTAACACGGCAGCTCTGACAGAAGATCTGTTCCTAAAGTAAATCACAAGTTTATATTAAAGTGCTCGCTGTAATACGCCAATCGTTTGTATAGTAAGAGCTCATTCACAGGGACTTATATGATGAATCCATCGTGTAATCCAATCCTAATAATCAGTGTTAATGACCAATGTCGAATTGAGGAAATATTGGGCACTGTAAAATTTCTGTAAACAGACGTTTATTTAACATTTCTCTAAGGAGTCTCCATTGTCAGCACTTTGTAACAGTCAGATGTAAAAGCCTGTTTACACCTGGACATTTTTTCAGTGCGTTGTCTAAAGCAACGGATGTCAATGGGAGTGTTCACACCCACGCATAAAACGCATAGTCAAAGCATTACTTTTTTTTTTTTTTTAAATGTCAAGGGGTTTGTTTGACGCGCCACGTTAAAAACTGGCCGACCAACGAGATTCAGGCTTTTGCGCACGTGCCCAGAGCCACTGACGTTCCATAAAAAACCATGACTTGGTGTCGTTCAAGTATTTATATTAAAAAAAAAAAAAAAAAACCTTCTTGCAGTCAAAGAAGCCGAAAAAGAACAAGATGCAAGCACTCATTTTAGAGAGTGCATAAGTGACACAACCAAAATAAAATGCTCACTGCTAAATCCTTCTGCCTACACACAAACAAGATGTTAACAAAATTAACGTAAAGTTGTGCAGCGCCACCTTGTGTACCAGGGTAATTCTGCTTTTCAATAAGCGCCATCTACTGTCAGGGAGTGAATTTGCACTTTCATTCAGCATGGTGCCCACGTTAACACGTGGTTGTGAACCAAAAACAAATTAATTAATTCAAACCCACGTCAAAAAACAAAACCATTTACCGTGCTGCAAAAACAGTTTAGACGTGAACCGGGCTTAAAGCTGCTCCTTCAGGTTTTCCTCCTCGGGCAAGTCCTCAAGAGATATCTTCCTGGTTTCTTAGTAACAAGAAAAGCTGCATTTCTTGGTCTTAACTTCAAGATTTAATTAAGGAAACTATAAATGGCTATTAAAAAAAAAAAAAAAAAAAAAAAAAAAAAAAGTATATGCCCTTCATTAATAAATAAAACAATTTTAATTATTGGCAAATTGTTGTGTGGTTTAAGTAAAGAATAAAGCCCCTCAGAATGCGGTGTTCTTGAAAAGAAGTCATCTTCAGGGTGGTAATGGCATCACACCACCCTACTGTGGATTATTTTCCCATTACAGCAGATCCCAAAGTGTTTTATTCCTTACTTAAACCAATAAACTTTAATACCTCAAATACTGAAATGCCACTACATTTAACGTAACGACTTTCCCAACTTGCATCCTTTAAATCTTCTGCTCACATTCATTGTAAACCTGCAGATGTGATAAATTCTTAAAAGAAAAAGCTTAATGCATTTGGCCCAAAGCAATGTGGCAAATCTGTGGTTTTTGTCTCTTCTAGGAGCCCTTTAGATCATACTCTCAAAGAGAGACAGTAATTTTATTTTGGTCTTTATGCATTTAGTTCAACTGCCTTTTGTCTTCATAGATGCGTCAGGCCTTTTCAACACCTTTGGAAAAAATGAACAATTTTATGTACAATAGGAGAAGTACCATGCTAAGCAGCTGAGAACAAAGGAGGTTAAAAAAAGAAAAAAAAAAAAAAAAGTTTTTAAAAAAAAATAATAATCCAAAGCTCCAAGGTATAGATTGTGTGATGGGCCTTGTCTTCATTACTCCTGCTTATTCCTCTGTATGTGAGTACCTATCCCTGTCCTTGAGCTGAAACTTTCTAAAGCTGCTCTTATTTCCCTAGACAGCTATTCTCCCCCCCCCTTTTTTTTTTTTTTTTTTTTTTTTTTTTTAAACAAGCAGTCATCATTTTAGACACTCTCTCTGGATGCATTATTATTATTCTTTATGGTTTCTGTGACCAGCATTCCTGCAATTTGTGCATCCAGCAAAAGTGGGAACTCAAACTTCAGAAATTTGTTAGATATATAGGTATTAGAAGAAAAAAAAGAAAAAAAGACTAGTCATTTCAAAATATGACCGTTTTTACCATTTGAAGGTCCATTAACCTACTGACCTTATTAACACTTGGCTCGTTAAGACCTTGTGTACTTAATGTATAAAGAGTGAAAGTGTCCTTGATTATATTGAATGCAAATACATTGTATTGTAAACAAACATTATATACAGTCTAAAAACACTTAATTAAAAACTTTGTTTCAAATGAAGCTGTGTGAAAGCAAAAGGTGTGAATAGATTAAATCTCTGAACAACTAAACATTTATACTTAAGACAAACAGGTTTATGTTGGTCAAATGAGCAAAATACCCATTTAATAGGTTTGACTTAATATTCAGTTTGACATGCTTCTACCAATAAAATAAAATAAAAATAATAAAAAGACCACAGTTCAACAGCAAATATTAACTATAGCGTTTTTCATCATTTTAAGCAGAAACTAAGTAAAAATAAGTATGTTTATTGACGTACTGACTTTCATAAAACAATCCGAAATTCTTAAAATTGACCAATAAGACCTAATTGTATAATGGACCCAATTGTAATAGGAATTTAAATAAGAATTTACTAAGGTAATTTTAACTAAAAAGAAATAAAACAAATAACTCTACTGCAGTAATACAAAGCCATAATATCAAAAAAAAAACTTGACAAATTGCTTCATTAAATTGTTTTCTAGTTGTCTAAATGTTGCATTTTATTTTTCCCTCTAGCAGAAACAGGACTGCATGTAGTACAAAGTTTGCAAAACAATAGTCTTTTTTTTTTTAAAAAGCATTATACTCTTAACTTAAAGAACTTAAAGTGCCCCTGAAAACAACTGCTGTTTGATATTTGTCCCTTTATAATTAGGGCCACTGAAATATTTGAGGGGGTAAAAAATTGATTGGTTTTAATTTTAAAATTTGTCACTTCCAGGAAGATGATCCAAAACCCATCCATCCATCTTCTATACCGCTTATCCTACACAGGGTCGCAGTGAGCCTGGAGCAGGGGAATCGGGGCACAAGGCAGGGGAACACCAAGGACGGGGTGCCGACCCATCGCATGGCACAATCGCACACATTCACACACTACGGACAATTTGGAAATGCCAATCAGTCTACAGCACATGTCTTTGGACTGGAGAGGAAATGCAAGCACCATGGACACAGAGCAGAGGCAAGATTTGAACCCCCAACCCCAGAGGTCAAAGGCAAAGGTGCAAACCACCAAGCCACTGTTCCATCCAGATCAAAAATATTTTACACTTCATATCTAGGGTCAAACTTTTTCATGCCCTGCCCCTGGAGGCAGGTCTTGTTCTATAGTTTGTTAGCAGTAAACATATGCTGTGTCCCAATTCACCTACTATCCATCCTAAATAGTATCCAATATTAGAATTAGCGTGTCCCAAATCATAGCATATCGAAATGAGTATCCCAAAAAGGTACCCAGATGGTCTACTATTTCAGATAGATTTTCAAAGTGTGGATCTGGGGACACTTTCAGCTAATACTGCCAACAACTCCTTGCACGAGGGATGAGTTTTTTTTAACGTTTGCTTCACCGAATTCAACCTGTAAACATGGCAGACGAGTGTAACGCATTTAGAGAGGTGCAAATGAAATACAAGTCAAATTATATAAGGACTTATGAATGAAAAGCTGAAATGCAACGAGGAGTCTTTACAGTGAAAGTGTGCGTAACTAGGCAACAAAGTTCTCTTCCGTTACATGACGTGTTCGTATGTCCCAATACTCGCATACTCTTATTACACACTAAAAAAGTATGTACTTTTTCTTCACAAAAAGAGTACACACTTTTAGTGCATAGTATAAGTAGGTGAATTGGGATGCAGCAAGTGTTCATCAGTACATTTTTGGCTGTAAGTATTACCACATCCCTTGGTTGAGGGGGAAAAGAGAAAGAGAAAAGAAAAAAGAAAAAAAGAAAAAAAAAGGTTGGCAATTATTCCTTTCTGAAGAGGCCAGAATTTGCACAAGGTCATGGTTATGTGAGGCACTTCTCAGAGGTGTTTTACCAGCGTGAGGCTGTTCAGTGGTGGAATGTGTCGCTTCCTCGGACTGAGTGAGAACACTGTTCCATCTTTAAGCACCGTCAGGGCTTCTCCATCTCTTCGTTATTCTCTATAATGTACCTAGGTTGCTAACTTGGTGTCAGGTTTGTTTAGTTTCTGTGGGGGTGTGGCATATCTACAATTCTATTGGGTATTGTGCAAGTCAATCAAGCACATCCTGTTTCAGACAGTAATGTGTGAATGCATGGAATCAAAATCACAGCCAAGAAGCCATTTCACGGGGACCCAACTCCGTTTATTTTTAACTTCCCCAGTTATTTATTTAGTTTCACCCACAACCTCAAATGTCGTTTTCTCATCCTACTATGCATGTAATTATCCTTTGAACACCACCTGCAGATCATCAGACTGCACACAACTCCTCTTTATTTGAAACCTTAAAAATACAGTAAAATACAGTGTCACAGATTCCAAACCCTGATCCTGGAGAACTGATATATTTTGTTGTTTTCCCTGCTCGAACACCCTTGATTCAACTAATCTAATAATTAGGCCTTTCCAGAGTCATCATAGAGGTAGAATAGAAGGAATGATAATCAGAACCAGAAGACAGCTAAATTAAGAAAGTCACTCAGAAAACTGACGAGTATAGAAAGTAGACAGAAGAAAATGGAAAAAATAACTGAACAATAACTGCACTGCAAAATAACAGTGTGAAAAAAAAAACATTTGTCAAACACAATATAAAAACATGAACACAATGCTGAATAATAGGGAAGAGAATAAATCATTTAATTCTATACATGAAAGAAAATGTAAAAGGCTGATAGGAGAACAGGAGAAAAGAAACAACCCAGAGTACAGACAGAGAGGGGGGTAGATTTCAGGAGTCTGGAAACAAAACTGGGGGGAAAATAGACTATGCAAACATTTACAGCAGAACAGCAAGAATGAAAAAAAAAAAAAAAAAAAGTGAAAGAGGGAATAGGAAAGCAGAGGAACTATCCACAGACAGTGTGAGTGAATGAGGAATAATGAGCAAATGGCAAAAAAAAAAAAAAAAAAAAAATTTGTCTGGGTGTGGGGAGGAGTGCCAGAAGAGAGACTCTAGATTTCATTACCTCAAAATATGGATTGTAATTTTTGGAGCATATTTCATTAGGAGGAAAATGTCAATCTCAGTTAGGCTGCTGAGCTTTCTGCTGAGAGCGAGGGGAGATGGAGAGGAAGCGATGTTCATTTCAGCACACTTCTGTAAATGGGAAATTTTCTGTTTCATTTCAGAGGAAGGCAGAAACATACTTTTTTTTTTTTTTTTTTTTTTTTTAAGTGAGGTGATGCCTTGCTCTAATGAAGGTGTCCAGAATCATATTAGACATATCTGAGACGTAAAATATGTGCTGCATAAGAGCCTGTCCAACGTAGATGACCAGTACAGATATGTTACAAACTATAGATTCTATGGACAGATAAAGACAGAAAAAAGTTCTACAAGAGGTATAGATCACTTTCTCTCCTCTAGCTAAATGAAAGCATATCTTTTAAACAATTCTGCCTCATGGTCAGACATACATGCTGCCAATGAGGAATAAAAGTTCTCAATTAGTTTTTAATATAGGCTAATTTCCTAATGCACACGAAATCTACAAGGGCAGATGAATGGATTAAATGGGTTTAATTTGAATCTTAACCTTAAACAGCTCAATGTCAACTTAATACGTTCTCTATGTACGGTGCCATCCACTAATATTAGCACCCATGATAAATATGAGCAAAGGCTGTGAAAAATTGTGTTTAACCTTTTGATCTTTTGTTTAAAAAATAAATAAAATTTTAAAAAAATAATAAAAAAGTCACAAAAACACTCTGATCTTATGGATAAACAATTGCAAACAGGTTTATCAAAAAAATTACATATAAAATTTATTAAATATAGGTGTGCAACAATTATTGGCACCCCTATGAATTCATAGGGGGAAAATATATTTGAAGTGGATTTCCACTGATATTTTACATTTTAGTACACCTGGGTGACTAGGAACAGGAAATTGTTCAACCATGACTTATAAATATGAGGTAACACATAGGCAAAATTCCCGTAGTCATTCATAACAACAGGTAAGACCAAGGAATGTAGCAGTGATGTGCGGCAAAGGGTTGTTGAGCTTCACAAAATGGGAAGAGACTATAAGAATATAGCACAAGCATTGAAAATGCCCATTTCCACCATGAGGGCCAGGGCAATAATTAAGGTCCAGTCCACTGGAGATGTTATGAATCAAACCTGGAAGAGGACATGTGTCTCTATGTGTATTGTCTCAACACACTGAAGAGGATGGTTTGAGTGACTTAAAAAAAATAAAAAAATAAAAATAATCACCAACACACTCCAAGGATCACAGCTGGGGAACTGCAGAAGTTATTTGTGTCTTGGGGTCAGAAAGTCTCCAAAAATACAATTCGAAGTCCCTTACATAAGTTGTTTGGAAGGGTTTCAAGAAAAAGAGTTGTGAAAGAACAATACCCAATGACGGCAAAGTTGAAAGGACATCAGTTTTTGCTTGTTTTGATCAGAAGTCACAATTGTTCATGAGAAATTCTGCAAGACATCAGGTTCTGATAGTCAGGATCATGAAACCAGAAAACTAGGCCTGCAACAACTAATCGATAATTAAAATTAAGGATTATGAATTTCATTATGGATTAGTTGGGTCTGTGACTGAATAACCCTGTCAATGACCTCACTTCACAACAGTGAAAAACTATTTCTATGAATAAAACCCATGTGAAAATCAGCGGAGGTCACACAGTGAGCTGCTGCGGGAAAAATGCATGATCCAGATCGTCCAAAAGATGAGAATGTTTTATATTAAGCGCTTCAAACAAACTCGTAAGTATAAGAATGTGGCTTGTTGTGTCAGATGCTGCGACAGATGCATGTGCTGTTTAATGTGTTCCAGACATGTTTTCTTCAGTGCAGAAATGACATTTTACCTTTATATCCTTATCTGAAAATGTTAGAAATTCACTGCAGTATTTCCAATTTACATAAAGCCTCATCCTGACAGCGAGCGAGTTTCCATTAAACTTCACTGAATGAGCGCGAGTCCACACATACGCATCAAACAGCATGCAATAGAAAGGAAGCGCAATATCTCTGACTAAAATATTCATTTTGATCAGATATGTCTGATGCTATATTTAGCGATATTTAGAAACAAAAGTAAGTGTTTTTATGAGAGCAGTAACTAACGGGGTTAGAACATGTAATTGTATATAAATGTAAGAAGTGTCGTACATTTACAGAATAAACAAATGTTACTGTGTTCAGACGAGTGAATGTGTGTTACTGCAGAACATTCAACCTCTCACCAGTTAACACTGTGTTACAGTTTGTGCTTTTGTTTAGCATTTTAATAGTGATTTACCTTCTGCTTTAAAGCTTGTGGACAATCAGTTTTTTGTTTTCAAAATACAATATTTTTAAAAATCCTTTTCAGAGTGTATAATATAGCACACAGATAAATTTAATACCTTATTCATAGTCTTCAGTTTGCTCAGGGTTTGAAGGAGAACATTGGGCAGAATGTGAGTTTTTTCGAAAAAAATTACAGGAAATAAAAATCGGACTTTTAATCAAAACTAATCAATTAATCAAAGAAATAATCAACAGTTTAATCAATCAAAATAATCGTTAGTCGCATCCCTACAGAAAATAAAATACTAACCCCTCTCATCGTTCAGCTAGTACACCAGAGTTGTTAATACTAAAGTAATTGAACCAAACAGACTTGAGAATATATTCACTGCAAAAAACTTTTGAAAGATTGACAACTTTTCAGGTTTTTTTTTTGTCCTCACATAAAAGGTGTTATTGAGTGTGTATGTACCCATAACCAGGATAAAGCAATTACTAAATAAAAATGAAGACCAGGGTGCCATGCCTAAGAAATTAAACATTTCCCATATTTTTCCACTACCTTATTCCGTTTAAAAAAAATCATTGCCTTGTCAGGAAACTCCACACGGAGCCACTTTGGCCTTTCAACGTATGCCGACACATTGAGGTATTCTCAAATGTCTGCAAAGGGAACAGCAAATCTTGTAGAAATATTTTTTCTTAGCCCATGGTAAGGCAAAAGGTTTCCTATTTGGTCAAGGCACAAGCAACAAAAGCAACATTAAGAGGCGAGGTGAAACGTGGAACTGCTGGAAGCGGCTTTGGGCGCACCGAGGAGCAGTTTAGAGGTCACACTGGTGTAATTAATAAAGCCAGACATGGCAGGCACCTACAGAGGGACACTGCCGGCTAACCAGTGTCATATCCAGAAGACCCAGGTTCCAACCTTTCTTTTATAAAAACACACAATTGTGTGCATACTGGATTTAAAAGAAAAGTTCAAGCATACGAAATCTGTCTTGGGTATTGAATTCCGCTGCTTGCTTGCTTTAATTGCGTTGCACTTTTCACCGACATCATTACGAGGTGGAAAAGGTTTACTGCCTCATGAACTACTTGCTGACA
The DNA here is from genome assembly GCA_024331685.1 of Stegophilus panzeri. Taxonomy (NCBI): domain Eukaryota; kingdom Metazoa; phylum Chordata; class Actinopteri; order Siluriformes; family Trichomycteridae; genus Stegophilus; species Stegophilus panzeri. The sequence goes on along the minus strand of JANDJT010000185.1, from coordinate 303,263 downwards.
GCGGAATGGGAAACTAGGATAAGAAAAGAGCAGTCCTTCACTACAGGGAGTCCAGACAGTATCTAGGGTTTTACAAAATGACTTTGAATGAACTTGCAGAAATATTTAGAGTTTGAGTCAGAGTCATCCGGGGGCCCTGCGAAAATAGGTTATGAAGAGAACCAACAATGAATTGGAGGAGACATGGAATATAAGGGGCTTTCTTCCACCCTAACAAACTGAAGTGTGGCCGAGTTGAGCAGTCTCATTAGCTCTAGAAAGGCTCTTAAACCTTGGTGGATAACTGTACCGGGACACAAGAGACAAAATCACAGACAGACATGGACAGAAAGAGCGACTAGGTTCATCTCAGCACAATGGCATTTTCGTGGCCGTGTCCTGGCGTGCCTCCAGAGGCTTTGTGCAAACTGGAAGTGATGCCGAGGACACCGCTGGAATACCAATGCACCGAGTGTGTAACAGCATCACATCCCCAGACATCTTGCTTGCACGTTACCATGAAGCACAAGCCAGCTCCAGCATTAGCAGCAGCAGCTCAGCAAATAATATGATTATAAATGGGGCTCCTGTGGGAGGAAAAGCAGGATGCTGTGCTCGACAATAGAGCAGTGTGTACGCAGGCTGCCCTTTACAGACTTCAGCTCACCACTACATGCTGATCAACCAAACACTCTGCGTGTCCAAAAAGTGCCGACAGAGGAGAAAGAAGCAGTTCACATTAAAGGGCTGTTTACTGTTAAATGAGAGCTTGTTACTGTTTCTTTATAACCTAACACCTAGCCTAGTGCAGACCAGAGGGGAGGGGAAAAAAAAAAGAAAATCACGATCCTAGTCACGAGCCGCATTCACACCCGATGAGAAGCGTGTCACACAAACCAGATGAGACAAGCTTGTCTCGCCAGCCATCTGGCTGAGAAAACAATATTTCCTCATTCCCTGTCTAATAAAGATGGACGCGAGATGGCTGTTTTGCAGCCTGTGTGCGCGCGCATGCGAGGTGGTGTGCATTAGCAGGCAGTGTGACAGATGAAGGGCTCAGGGGCATGCAGGTACACTCCAGACATGCCCATTCTAACTGCTCAATGTGCTCATGCTCAAACAATCTCACTCACATACAGCATCTTTTTCTGGAACACGGAATGTCGTACACTGACTGCTGACTAGCGTTGAGAGTCTTCAAACCATCATGTTTTTCAAGCAATATGTTTCACTGATGGTGAGCCAGACTTCACAACTAAACAGAGACTTTCAAAGTAATGAAGGATAAAAAGAAACTGATTGAAATAAACTCTGCTTCTACAGTGGGAACAAATCCTTTAAGGTTCCAACATATCTTGGAAGTAAGGAATAAAACGTGATGAGGTGTGCTGTTCTAGGAAAATAATCCACGCTGGGTGGTGTGACTAGGCGAAACACATAACAGGGGTTATCACCTCAAAGTGGTTCATTTTATTGTAATACTAGAACCCCAAGTATTTTCTTCCTCTTCCACTACAGTGATTGGCCAACAATTATTTTTTATTTATTTACTAAGGAATGATGCATTATGCATTTTAGCCATTTATAGTTACATTTAATGTGAAATGGCCACAAGACAAGTTTCTGTTATTACTATATTACAGAAGCTATGGGCCTGGTTTTAGGTCTTTTGAAAGAAGACAAAAAAAAACAAAAAAAAAAAAAGAAAAAGTGATGTTACCAAGTAACACATTCTCCCCTGGCAGAAAACTTGTTACATTCCTACAGGAACATAAGGCGAGAGCAAGGACAAAAGTAAAATTACAACTGTTTGCTGGTTGGTTGGTTTGCTTGCTTGTTTGTTGGGGAGGGGGCATGGTTGCTTAGTGGATAGCACGTTTACCTCAGACCTCTGTGGTTGGGGGTTTGAATCCCAACTGCGCCCTGTGTGCGTGAAGCTTGCATGCTCTCCACTTTCTTCAGAGGTTTCCTCCAGGTACCCAGGTTTACTCCCCCATATCCTGAGATGCTGACTGGCATCTCAACATTGCCCATAAATGAGTGTGAATGCGTGTGCAATTATGCCCTGCGATGTATCCCAGGGGATTCGCCTAGTGGTCAGAATCCCTTGAGATAGGCTCCACCAGGACCCTGTGTAAGATAAGCATTATGGAAACTGGATAGATGGAAGGGTTCTGGATGGCAGTGGATACGAGAATGACCAGAGGTTAAGTTTTGAAGATTTCACACAAAAAAGCAAGACTTGCACTCACCATCAAACTCTTGGACAATCACTGAACCAGGACAAACAGGAAAGCTAGATCAAGTGCTGACACTGGAGTCTCCTTCCATACATGTTACATAAACATGTCCTTAAAGAAAGATTTCCAATAAACAGATTGTTAACCTCTTATGAAATTAGATTAGATTATGTGGACCCCCCCAAGTCCCTGTGAATGAGTTGTTACTATAGAAAGATTAAAACGATTGCATTAATTTAAACCTGCAATTTGAATCACTGTCAGAGCTGTGCGGTTACTGAAAATTAAAAAACACCTTATGACCAATCAGATTCCAGAATTCAAAACATCACTTTAAACGTGCATTACAAACAGACCTTTACCATGAGTGCACTCAAGATAATTACATTCAGTTTAAAGATGCTGATGATGACAAGGATGAGGATAAAGACAAAGCCAGTGCTTGGTGTTCACGATCAAAAGCACGCACACACACACTCACACACAGCAGATGGAACGAGCCCTGCCAAGAGCTAAAGCAGCTATTCATCATTTCATAGCCAAGCCCTAATAAAAGCTCTAACATGCACAGATGGAGTCCAGGATTTTAAACAGCATTTGACAGGGAACATTACAGGGAGCTGAGGCAAGATGGTGCTACGGATGTCTAACTGCTACCCTGACACTCATGGCGCTGACTGTCTCCACTTCATTCCCTCTTTCTCTCAGCAACTATCTCACACCCAGAAAACATCCATCACAAGAAAAACAGCCTTCTATTACACTCTAGATCTCCAAATAGGACCCTTTCAGCCCCTATTCGCTACACTTATTTACTCAGCCGTTCTATTTACCCATTATAGCCTTAGTTACCCTTTCATAACTAAAACCTCTGCCACTCCAGATGCACCCTGCCTTGCACCATACCACATATTTCTGAGAGCCAGAGAGATAGGGGGACTCTCTCTTCCCTTCCCACTGGCTGATTTTCATATCAGACGCTGCTGTTCCACTCCTGTCTCCTCGAACACGTATCTTACGCAACATTTCTAGGCTGTACTGAAACATGGGAGGACTGGAGCCTTGCTCAAACACCTATACAAGCACTAAGAGCATCATGTCTTTTTTTTTTTTCCCCCTCTCTCTGCCACTTCCTCCTGGGCTTTTCTCTTTCCTTATACCTACCACCCAGGTTCCTGTGCTGACCTGCATGAAACATTCATCCGACGTTTCAGCCATCTGGCCGCTAAGGCCATTTATTGATTCGTCAATATTTATCCATAATTCAGCACGCAGTCTATTTTAATGCTTGTGCCAACACCTGCCAGAGGATCCCATCCGCACTCGTATCATTTTCCTCGCAGTCTTTCAATCCCTTCTTATATCTTTTCATAAATCTATGCACATCTGATGTATCCGTGCTTCTCTGCACAGGTGGGTACGAGTCCCATCGTTTAATATCTGATAAGGGTAGGATCTAACAACATATTCCGAGCACACCGAATGTTGATTTAAAAAAAAAAAAAGAAAAAAAAAAAAGAAGAAAGGCTGCTCTGGGAGGAGCGTGTTATTGGAGTGTCTAGCTGCTGAGCAGGCTGAATGTGGGTAATTGGTCGGATAGCACTTTGTTAGAAGCCAGGGGCCTATGAACAAGGTGCTCTAAAAATAGTATAGCCAGAATCTCACCATCAGGAGCAGTCAGAGACTGAAGATAATTCTATACCATACTCATAACCAGGCTCTTTGAGCAGCAGTGATGCAGCGAGTCACCCCAGGGGCCACATGGGAAGCTTTTGGGCCGGCGCGCATGAGCTGGCACACAAAAAATGTAAAGTAGTTCTAAATCAATGTAAATGCATGATCGTACAGGGTGCAATACACATGTTTCTAGGAGCTGTAATGAAACTTGTATTACAAAACAGCATGCTGGTTGCCAGTCACATGTTTTAAACAACTACAACTGTTTTATTATGGTTTAAACACTCCTTGAGCGGCAGACAAAAACAAGAAGGTACAAAATGGCATTTAGATAAGCAACAGCTCCATGTCCTCAAAAAGTATCCTCAGGTTGTGTCCACATTAATGCAGATAAATTTGAAAACTATGTTTTGGCCTTCCATCCATACAGTGTGTGTTTGTCTGGTGAAAACAGCTTACTGAGAACACTCCCTAGTAGATCAATTTGAAAACTAAGTTTTCGCATTGTAGTGTGGATTGAGAAAACATTCAGACACTTTAGTCACGTGATGCAGTCACATGACCCATTCAACTCAAAACAAAGATAGCAGACGATGTCATACTGCTGTTTTTGTGCCTGCTATCCAGTTTAATAGCGTTAAAAGATTGTCACTTTGTACAACCTTCAGATTCATTTTTAAATAAACACCTGACAGAAATTAAGCAGGCCAAAGCTTCTTACAGTTTTACATATGCACAGTATAGGGATGCAAGCCTTTTCAGATGTTTCAGTGTGAACAAGCAAGGAAAACCTTCGAAAGCACCACTGTAGACAGAGTGTTTAAAAGAAAAATGCAGTTTTCAGATCTACCTGAATTAACGTAGACGTAGCCTCAGCCTTTCTATGCAGCTCGTCTCAAATCAAATCAATACAGTAAAAGGAATTCAGCATAATTTTTTTTCAGAAAAACAAATCTTTTTTGGGTGGTTGTGGTGGTGGTATTGGCTGTTTTTAGAGCTAGAAATTAGCTCTACTACTTAACAGCCTTTTTGAAATGACCTCACGTTTATAATGGAAGTTTAAAGGCGGCAGTTGAATTTCACCAATAAGCTTTTTAAATGTGACACTGCATCATGCAAAGACAGAACTAAAAGAGGTATTAGGATGAGAGACGCGAGCAAATGTCAATTTTACCCAACTTTCCAACAATATAGCAATATTTATTTATTTATTTATTTTATACAGGTTATACGCAATTTCCTTATGGTTAGTGGTATACATGCATACTGTAATGAGACTGAAACTGAGGCATGAACTTGCTTGTATGTCTATGTTGGTAACCCATAACCACAAATTCCTCAGAAAAACAAAGCCTCATATTTACAGCTTATTCACAAATTCACCTGAACATTCATGAAGTTTCACACAAGCATTAACTGACTTTCCAAACAACTGCCTTAAGACTCTTGTTAAAAGGGGTAAACCGGTGTTCCGTTTACAGGGAACCATGCAGAAACTTTTCATTTCATACACCATGTCATCGATTTCAACCCTCTTCAAATAGCACTGATGGAGCTTGACTTTATGCTTTAATTCACTATCCTGCTGCACCAGAGTGTATGGCAGGCTGCTGAAGATAACGATACTGGTTCCTTTAGTACTATACTGGTCCTCAAAGCATAATACTTCCAACTGGCTGAACTGTTGGCTTGAAATATACATGAACATCACCAGCTCAGAGTACATAAACTCTTAACGATAAGCCCAAGTTTAAGATTCAGTTCATCACTCTGTAAAACCCTCCTTTCAGCAACAGTCCATGCCTTATGGTTTTTAGCCCACGCAAGCCGCTCGACCATGTTTTGATGCATAAATTCATGTTTCCAAGCTACTAAACAAGCCATCAGCTCTGCGTCCCAAACGTTATGCTCTGCTGAAGCAGACACATCCTCGTACTGAAACTTTCACTTGTGCTTTTATATTCTGTTCCACATGCTGGAGATCCTTATATACCTACCAGATTTTGTTATTGATCTACCAGATCTTTTCTTCTTTCCAGAAGCCTTTTCAATACAGCTTATAGATATTTTCCTTAGCATGAAAGCAGCTTGCCCCCCCGCATCATAGGCTGACTTTTGCTTTCAGTGATGACAGCTCAGTGTCTTAAGGGTTTACACTATAATTTTCAGTCCAATTTTGCCATAGCAAAAAAAATAAATTTTTAAAGGCACATTGAGATGAGATTGGTGAGCTCTGCCAATATAGTGCAATTGTGACCAAAGCCAGTCGAAAAAGTTCTGCCCAAAATTGTGACTTCTGCAGAAATGCTCATCTAAAAAGACCAACAGGAGAACAGCATGGGAGGATGTGAACCTCATAAGACGGCTACAAATAGAGTAGTGGCAATGGCGAAACAAGAGAAAATACTGACTTGCTCACTTGCAAAGCTATCACACATACTAATGGAGAGAAACATTATTACTTCAAGCTCACTTTGAAAAATAGACATTCCATGTTGTCCTTTACCCAGCAACAAACAACTCCCAACATTTATTTTTGTATCTTTTAGAAGTTGTTTTCTTTAGACATAACATTTCCACAGAAGCCCTAAGAGGCCATGCATTATTTTTTTTTCCTCTCTTGTTTTGTCCTGATCTCCACATAAAAAGTTGCTCTCTTGCAATCCTGACGTAACCAAGTTGTTTTCTCACGATGTAATTTTATCACGAGAAAATCTCATGCCTTGTAAATGGGACTGGTGTTGCATGCACGTTGGCGTCTTGGCCATCGCCAGGACACTAATGAGGAGGTTTTTAACGTGGAATATTTCGGCTTGAGTGAATCTCTGGCCAAAATAAAAACAAATTGGTTCATCCATGACGCTGCGTGATTGCACTAAGCATTTGCTGCCTCCAGAACAATAAAAACAATCATCCATGGCCTCTTAGGGCTTCTGTACATTTCTAACATTACACTGCGGCTTGTTTTTGTTTATGTGACCCCATTTTCTGCACTAGCTCTGCTCATTCAGGCCAAATGTTGACCAGCAGAACGTAATTTTCCTTAATCACATCTCTAGCCTTAGAAAATCTTAATCATATAATTGGACATTGTGAACTAGGCCAAGATTTTATTTAGTTATTAAGATCAAGTTAAGTTCTACGTTTTTGCATTTAAAGCTACGGCATCGTTTTTGGTTAAAAACGAACAAAAATCAATTATTGAGCAAGTACAAGTACAAAAAAACAAAAAACAAACAAAAAAAAAAAAACCTTGCGTGGCCTTTGACGTCACCACGTCTTTGTGTGGTTAAGTGACATCTGTAAACAGAAAGAAGAGCCAGCTACTATATCGTGTGTGTGGAGGTGCTGAGGATAGTGGAGTGTTTGTAGCTTGTCCTTACAAGAGATGCTTAGAGTTTAAACTTGTCATTTAAGATGGCTGCTTTTAATCTGGATCGATCTAAACCCAATCAATCAAGTTCTAAATGCAGTTTTGTGTTCCAAACAGAGATGGTGATAGAGAGGCAGAAGTTCAGTATTGCAGCTTTAAGAAATGGTTGCTCTCACACCCTAATGGAATGCTTTATTAAAATGCGCCTATTATGGTTTTTAAACATGCCTAATTTTCTTTTAGAGGTCTCATACAATAGGTTTTCAAGTATCCAAGGTCAAACACTTTCATTTCCTCAATTTACACTGCAGCATTACCTTTCCCACGTATACAACACAAAACATTCCATTTGGAACACTTGGTAGAAAATATATACAAATAATTAAATCATACTTACAGGTTGTGATTCAGAGGCACAAGATGGTCCAAATAAAGTGGTTACAGTGCCAACTTTAATGAATAATCATTTCACAAATCCTGTATTTACTTCAGCTAGATTTGAAAAGCAGTCGTGAGTGAAACGATGGAAACACAAACGAAGGTCGGAGTTGAACTGCTGTATCGTTTTAAAATGAATTCTAACCACTGACACTTTACATCCTCATCATTTGGGAGTCCATGCAAAGTGGTTTTGCAGCACAGAAAACATCTAGACATTAACCTAACTCTCAGGACGCAACCTCAACTGTAGTGTCTGAGGGCTGGTCAAATTACACACTGGTTGTGAGCAGCCGATGAAGACCAGTGGCGGGTTTTTGTTACAAATCTACATAGTAATTCCAGATTTACTTCCTGTACAAACCTAACGACTCGTTTCAGCTGTTCAGAATCGGTTCCTTCTTTTGGGAATCAAAAACTCATGTCATACGCTTTGATTTTTGAAACTTTGTACACTTTTTACATTCAAAAACAGCTATATAACATTACATGAAAGGTAATATCTGAAAAACCATAATAGGTGCACTTTAAAAGGCATCTGCACTTAACTTGAGGATACAGTTATAGTTACAGTTAGACTCTGTGCTAGTATCAATTGCAAGTCAAATACTTGCAATGTTGTGTGTTACAAGTGCCTAATTACAGCAACAACAAAAATGACAGTGACGAGTGCTCCACTTTCCCCAAGCTGACCCCACTCCATCTGTTGAAACTATAAATGCCTCATGAGGAAAAGAGCAATGCTGAGCAGTTGTTACAGCTCTGGTTGGAAGTCATTTTCAGGTCTGAAGAATGCAAAGAGAAGCCTGAGACCACAGCTCTCAGTCAAAAGTTGTTACCCAAGAAACTTTAATGACTATAGCAGAGTTTGTGTTTGTATTAATGCATTTAATTATGTTAACGGCAATTGTTAAGCTTATTGATAGCTGATGGATGTATAAATTTGTATTTATAATTTGATATTTCCATCTGTATTCACAACACACTCCTGCCACACATGACTGGAGCGGCAGGTAGCTGTGCCTACCTCTATTCTCCCTGTGTCCGGCTGGAAGCCCCGTGCGGGATCCTCAGTGGTCACACGGCACTGGATGGCAGAGCCATTGATCTTGATTTTATCCTGCTTCAGACCCAGCTCGGGCAGACTGCGGCCTTCACACACCCGCAGCTGTGCGTGCACCAAGTCCACACTGCCACAGAGACAGAGAAAGAGGGAGACACACACACACACACACTTATTTCATTTAAAATCTTACTATCTGGTGTCACCTACAAGAAGATTGGTTTTCCTGTTGCCCTTTCTTGAGTCTGGTTCCTCTCAAGGTTTCTTCCTGATGTGGTCTTAAGGAGCTTTTCCTTGCCACAGTCAACTCTGGCTTGCTCATTAAGGATAAATCTTATGAGCTGCTTTGTGACAATTAAAAGAACTATATAAATAAAATGTAGTTAACTTAGTCATTTACAAACTATCTTATATATGAATTCAGAGTTTGGGTGTAACGCGTTACTTTAATTTTTCCTGATAACACAGTAATGTAATGCATTACATTTTTAATTTATGTAATTTGCTTACAGTTACTGAAGTCAATAAAGTAACATTACTTGTGTTACAAATGTATTGTTAAGAAAATATTAAAGTAAACGCATTTTTAAAATAAATCACGTTCTCCCCGAAGATTTTTTCTTTAGCCCCAAATAATTTTCCACTTGGAGCTGTTCATTATGTAACTGAACATCAGTAAATGACGACCAACTGTAATTTCATATTTTCAGTGAACGGGACACCAATCAGACAGGGTTTACAAGTAAATACTTGGAAATACTCGTGTCTTATTGGCTGACAGTCTCAATTCTGCCAAACGCTAGCTCACAGTCAGTGTGAGGAAAAATGGATATGGATACAGATTTTTTTTTTTAACCAGTAAAGGAGTTGAAACAAACACTAACATCCTCTGATGCTGAGCAGGAAAACAAGGTGTGTAAGTGTATACGAGTTCCAGTTTACAGGAACATATGAGCAAATCATAAGGAAAAATAACATACTCTGCATGGCAATGTAGCAGCTATAGACACATACAATGATAGCTTAGCTGTGTCTCCCCTTGGCTAGTGACACCAAATGAGCCTAGTTCGAAAAGTTTTATATTTTAATCGCTCTGGTAGTCCTACAGTGACAACACCCGAGGCAAGTTTTATGATAAATCCAACTTTTTCTGAGCACGTCATACATTGACACACGCTAAAATTATTGTAAGAACTACGAGTTTCATTTTGTAGTGTATTTTTGTAGGTTTGATAGGTTTTGAAAGTAATCCGATTACTTTTTACATGCAGTAAACCAGTAATGTAATCAAATTACAATATTAAGCTAGTAATTAGTAATCTGTAGCGGATTTCTTTGAGTAACTTACCCAACACTGGTAGTAATAAGAAGCGTTTTATAGCATGTTTGAAAATTAAAACCCAGGGAAAACTTAAATCCTATTAGTTTGGCATTGCTTTTGAAGTCTTTTTAAAGTGCTCTATAGCCCAAAGGAAATGCCATAAACACAGAAATCAGACACTTCACACTCCATTTGGTTTCTGGAAATGACCAGGGTGCTGCTGTCAGCATTCTAGACAGCATATATTTAAGAATCGTGTCACTTAGATAAAGACATTTGAAAATGCTATGGAGTTTAAGATGTATTCTGAAAGTTAAGAGTAAAAGTTCAAGACTCTTTGGGAAAAGTAATTAAATGCACTGGAATTGGAGCAGTTTATTCCAGAGGTGCGCTTTGGGACTGGGATCCTGTGGGACCCAGTCACAGCAGCAGCACTTTTTACTTTCATGTAGATGGCTGGCAAATAACATGGACGCATAAAGGGTGCACATTTAATGCTTTTATTCGCTCATCTTCAGTATTCATTTTGTCATTATCCTGCTCGGGGATAATGGCGGCTTAAAACTCCTAATTTGTTTACAATTAAAGAAATAACCAAAATATAAACTAAACAGAACTTAAGCTCATCAGAAAATATTGCTGTTTGATACAAATAACTGTGGAAGTGGGTGGGACTGGTCAAACTTTCAGTGGGAATGAGCAGGATTGGTGAAAATTTCCTTTAAACCATGATTAAAATATATCATGATTGGTGCTCTGGAGTGGCACAACACACGATTTCCACTTTGCAAGTTTAAATCGGTACGATGCCACAAACATCTGTGAACAGGAGTCCTAATGAACAAAATCTGCTGTGCTGTCTGGGTGGGAGGATTGGCATATGATCTCTTGCCTGTCAATCAGAGCAACACTAGCCAATCGTCAGCACCTGCAAGTTCATGTATAAGGGAAGAGAGCAGACAGCATTTTCCTCCGAGTGGGTTACGCTGCCCTATGATGCAGCATCAGGAACAGTAAAAAGCTGCAGGAGCTGCCGTTGTGTCACAGAGGAAACATTTTAGCCTTCACCCTCCCGGTTAGTAGCTGTTGTGTGATATGGAAGGCTAAGCAATGGGTGAGAATTGGCAGATGACCAAATTGGGGGAGAAAATGGGCAAATAAATAAATAAATAAAGTGTGTGTTTTTATATATATATATATATATATATATATATATATATATATACACACACACACACACAATTTTTTTTTTTTTTTTTTTTTTTTATTTATTTATTTATTTATTTTTTAAATACTTCTATTGTGTATTGCACTTGACACAAAAGTATGTATAACCTTTTCAATGTCTGGCAAACATGCTGTGTATTTTGAAGGTACCGGCAGTAAGCTAGGTGAGGTGATGGTAAGCTAGTAAGACAGTAAGTAGTGAGTTTCAGCTGTAGACACCAAAAAACAGCATTCAGGAAATGAAATACTACTGAGTAGACAAAATAAAAATCACTACAGACCACTTCCTCCTCTCACCTATAGGCCTTGTTCAGAAAGCATATAAGCCTTGTTGAGGGAAAAAAACAAAACAAAAAACATCTAATAAAATATGAGAGTCTGCTCCATGAACAGCAAGTTTCCAGCATCTTGTTTTGCAAAATTCTCACAATACTGAATAATTTAATTTAAAGAACAGTACAATCATGATCGAATGACGTATGTGATTATAGGATGTGGCTTAACACCAGCTGTAGCTGTCATTGCACTGTAATCATCAATGAATTACTTCAGCTTGGAATGGCACTCATGATTGAATTTCTTTCACCTTCTAACGAGATCCCAGTGAACACAGCGTGGAGACATGAGCCACAGCAGTCATTCTGCCAAAGGATCCATCATTTTATGATGGACAGAAGTAATTAAACATTCTCTGGATACAATCAGTGTACAAATGGTCAACAAATTTCAGTTAAAAGGTGACATCTGCTTGTTCATCCAGCTGCCCGAAATGATCATGGCACTTTTTAAGTTTGTCAGAAATCAGTGTGGAAGGCATTTTGGGCTAGGACCCCCCCCCCATTTTTCTATTCAATTAGGTCAATTGCCAAGTCCCACCCACCCACCAGCCTGCTCTTCCCTATCACACAACAGCTACCAGCTAGTGTTGCTGTGATTGACAGGGGAAAGAGAGTATGGCTACTCTCCACAATTTTGGTTCCTTGGCTCCCATCCAAGGATGACTATGGCCTGGGCTAGAATTTTCTAAGGAAAGCAGAGATCAAAAGTAAAAATGACAAGTTACTGTAAACCCAAAGCAGTATGTATAGGCCCTATGCCATTCACACATCCTGTAATTCAAAAAAATAATTCTGAAAGCCTCGTGACGTTCACACCAGCATTGCGAGTGCTACAGGGAAGGGATGCCGTCATGCTCCAGTGGCTCCCTATTATACCAGTCTGACAGCCCCGCTCTCTCACTCTACAGCTCCTTTACCTGGCAGAGAAAACCAAGGGACCCGAGAGAGACGAGTGAGACTGACAGATCCACAAACAAAGAGGAAAAAAAACAAAAAAAAAAACCCAAAAAACAATACAGATACATACAGAGAGACAATGAGAGTGAGATTATAATGTTCACAATTACTGCCTCAGGTTCACACTGATACAGACGACAACATGGCATCAACACCAGGATCTGGGCTCACTTCAACTGTCATTTCTACACCTCAACCTATTTGTTGTAAAGAGCTCCCCAGAGCATCAGTGTGGATTTAAGCAAGTAGATCACTATTTTCACCTGATAGAATCCTATAAAACCAGTCAACGTATCCCATAAGCCAGTGGCTGCAGAAAACAACAAGTAGAGAAGGAGCATTTAGTGGAGAAATTGGTGATTAGTAATTGTTCTGAATTAGCATATGTCCATCTCCTGATAGTGACGTATAACTGTTTCAAGCCATTTCATTACGGGTATTCATCAAGCTATCAAGGTGCTACGTTAGAGATCAACTGATGTATGAAAGCAGAGACGGCAAGGCAGGAAGACTGCTAACTTCTGTTTAAAGCTCACCTACAGACAAAACCAGGGAGACTGACATGGTTTATATACACAGTACTGTGCAAATGCACATGCAAAGAAATGCTGTAGAGCAAAGATGCCTTCAAAAATAATGAAATTAAGTTTTACTCCATTTAAAAAAAATAAGTAAAATTAAAAAAAATAATAATAAAAAAACACAGTAATAAATGCTTTTAAATTAAAAAAAAAAAAAAAAAAAAAAAAAAAGTCTCCAGTAGAATTAGTGCAGATTTGTGAGGAAATGAGCTTTAAGTTTTTGCTTCTTATTTTTGCAGCAATATCCAGCAGCCATCATTATGTTTTTTGGCTGAAAAGTGGTCTCCTACCACTTAATATACTGCTTTCTTTACTGACATACAAAGATTTTTCTGTAACATTTAATTTTGTGCTGGAAAACTAAAATGGTTTTTGTACCAACTCGAGTTTGGTTGTACTAAAATAAAAAATAATTAAAAAAAAATAGGGTGCTTAAGACTTTTACACAGTAGTGTATATGTTTAGAATGAGGAGAATCCATATTCAACATCAAAACACAGACAAGACATGTACAAGTCTGGGTGGTACATGATACTCAAAAACAACAGGATATAAAATGGCATACTAATAAAGAACTAAAACACAGAACAGGTGAAAGTCAGACAGCAAACCAAATGACAGAACAGGGGCAAAGACAGACTGAAAACAAGACAAAACAGACAAGCACAATTTATTCATCGCCATGGGAACAATGAATGGGGACACCCTGACAGTATGACTGACTTGTACAATACATTAACTGATTCTTTTGTCTTTACATTGCTCGTTTGACATTTTACAGCTGAAATAAAAGTGATAAACCATGATTCATAGGGTCGTTAGATATTTAAAATAATCAAATGTCAAAAACAAAATAGTTTTTTTAATGTTTTAACATGGATAATGCTACTTTCTACATAAGTTATAATTTATTATAATCATGATTGTGTCATCTAATTTTTCAATTTGTGGTAAATTTATTGGATCAGAAGCAGCAAATTGTTTCAGCACAAAGGCCGCTCAGTGGTAGATCACGTCTCCTGCGAGTCCGATGCCTACAGTTTTGGTTCGGATATTAGACGTCATCTTGCGGGATTTGATGAAGCCCTGATGTGCTGTTCTGTAATATTGGATTGAGGACAGAAAACAGGAGTCAAAATTGCAAAACTCGTCCCATGTCATCGGCGTTCACCCTATTCCTTCATAACGCGAAGCAATAATTTGATTAGCAATATACTCGGGGAAGGATGCAAAACGCTTCGAGCCGTTTATATTCTGATTACACAGTTCTCACAAGACAGAAGAAGAAAGATAAGAACAGAACAATGTTTAAACAGCTTCGAGGCAAAATTTAACAACTGCATCCTCCATCAACCTTCTGTCTCTGCTAAATAAACAAACTACAAGAATGTGTTACAAAGTGAGTGTGTGTGTGTGTGTGTGTGTGTGTGTGTGTGTGTGTGTGCGCGCGCGCGCGCGTGTGTGTGTGTGTGTGTGTGTG
>JANDJT010000185.1:271318-288489 GCA_024331685.1 Stegophilus panzeri | reverse complement strand
GTGTGTGTGTGTGTGTGTGTGTGTGTGTGTGTGTGTGTGTGTGTGTGTGCGCGCGCGCGCGTGTGTGTGTGTGTGTGTGTGTGTGTGTGTGTGTGTCTGGGCACATGCCCGGCAGGTTAATGAAAAGGCAGAAAGAGGCAGGAAATAGCGTATCTTAAACAGATAAGTCAGCAAGAGGAAGCAGAGGAGTTGTTCTTGCTTTTGTAGTTTATCAATAAATCAAGTTATGGTCCACTTTTTCTAGATAGAGTCAACAAATTAAGACTTCTTAAATTCACACACAGACCTGTCCTTTTGAAGCATGTATGAGTATTTGTGTAAATAAACATTTCACACCATTAATTCTTAAATATTCTATGATTGTGAAGTCTCTGGTGTGACTCCTTCACACATTCTTACCTGTCTCTACCTTCAACATGAAACCTACTGTGCAATGTATGAAATACAGATGTGCTTTCATACCAGTTTGTGCAGGATCAGCAGGTGGAAATACATTGTTGAGAGAATGGCTAACTGGAAAGGCTACAGTAACTCCATCACTCTATGACCACGGTGGGCAGAAAAGCATTGAAACGTCAAGCCTCAAGGTGGATGGGCTACAACAGCAGATAGGTTCCACCCGTGTCACCCAAGAACAGGAAGCTAGGGCTACAATAGGCACAGGCTGACCAAAACTAGACAACTGAAAAGTGGAAAAAGGCCAGTCTATACCCACCTCAAGGCTTGATGTCAATTCTTCCACAACCAACAAAATTCCTGAGTCATGGTAGCTTCCCAAAAAAATAAAAAAATAAAAAAAAATAACAATTTAAAAAAAAAAAAAAAGATGTACAGATGGTACGTTTAGTAAGTCTTCCAAATTATATACACCAATCATTCATAATATAAAAACCACTGACAGGTGAAGTGAATACCACTGATTCTCTCATTACAGTGGCACCTGTCGAGGGATGGGATATATTAGGCAGCAAGTGAACAGTCAGTTCTTGACGTTGATTTGTGGAAGCAGCAAAATGAGCAAGATTAAGGATCTGATTGACTTTGACAAAGACCAAACTGTGATTGCTAGACAACTGGGTCAGACCATCCCCAGAACAGCAGGTCTTTTGGGCTGTTCCCTGGTATGCAGTGGTTAGTACCTACCAAAAGTGGTCCAAGAAAGGACAAACAGTGAACCAGTGACAGGGTCATGGGTACCCAAGGCTCACTGATGTGAACGGGGAACGAAGGCTAGCCCTTCTTAGAACTGGACCATGGAGCAATGGAAGGTGGCCTGGTCTGATGAATCACGCTTTCTTTTACATCATGTGGACAGGCACCAGGATGCACTATAAGAAGGCAAGCTTGCGGAGGCAGTGTTCTGCTAGGAAACCTTGGGTCCTGGCATTCATGTGAATGTTACTTTGACACGTACCACCTACCTAAACATTGCTGCAGACCAAGTACACTCCTTCATGGCAACCGTTTCCCTAATGGTAGTGGCCTCTTTCAGCAGGATAAACCACCCTGCCATACTGAAAAAAAAAAAAAAAAAAAAAAAAATTTTCAGGAATGGTTTGAAAAATGTGACCGAGATTAAGGTGCTGACCTGACCTCCAAATTCCCTGGGATGGGGGATGATGACAAATCTGTGGGATGTGCTGGACAAACAAGTCTGATCCATAGAGGCCCCACCTCACAACTTACAGAACTTAAAGGATCTGCTGCTAACATCTTGGCACCAGATACCACAGCACCTTCAGACATCTTCTGGACTCTATGCCTTGATGGGTCAAGAGCTGTTCCTGCAGTGAAAGGGGGACCTAAACAATATTAGACGGGTGGTTTTAATGTTAGGGCTGATAGGTGTATAAAACATCTTTTGGGGGAAGAACAAAATCATTTATAGGATGAGACACTGCAGCTGTATGTAATGGAAGGGTGTTTGAGCATGTAGGGGTGAGGCATTGGAGAAAGTCACGGGTCAAGCGTACGTACAGAGGAGGTTTGCGTTAAAAAGACACTGATGAACTTGTAATAGGAACAAGGAAACCAAAATGTTTCTTTGCTGCATAAAATAACTTTCATGTTTTAATTATCTGACACTTTTTTCCCCCCAAAAGCCAAACATTCATTTACACATTGTATTTACACCTACAGGTCTTCCACAACACCACAAACTCGATCGGACAATGTCAAATTATAAAAAATTATAAATTAAATAAAAATAATAAAAAACCACCACCTCATTACACTGCTCGAGTCTAAATTTATACTCCCACTTTTCTGAGAAATGAGAGGTAGAACATGCATCTTACATGTCTCCATCATCGGGTTTGTGAATTAAAGTAGTACAATAGGCTTACTTGAAAATCTGCTTCAGTGCTCAGCACAGGAAAATAAAAAAAAAATAAACTCTGCGTGGAGCCAATTCTTGCGCTTCGGAGATATTGATTTTTATTTGTTCAACACGAATACTTTCATTACTGCAGTGTTAAAATCCATTTCATCATCATTCCCATGGGGACAGCACAAAGCATATCCCCATTACCACTATCACCATGGGAATATTTTCAATTTTGTCCCGCAGATAACTGTGGTATTACTACGGTCCCCATCCCTCTACAACACTCTAATTAAGATAAGGGGTGTAGCTCTGAAACCACACCACCATGTAAAATAAATGAAAACGCTTGTACATTGCAATGACTAACAGCATGTTTTTGAGCATTCCCCCCCTCCCCCCCACTCAGGTGTATCCTAATGTGAAGAATATATAGTATATGAAGAGAGGTGACATGTAATACTGTTTATAAAAAAAAAATAAAGAAAATAAAAAAAATCCATCTGTAGGACAATCTCTGCATGCTGGGGTTCCCTAGACATGCATGCAGAGCTATTAGCAAAACAAAAATTACAAGGCCGTCTCCAGGGAAAATAGATCATGTCTCTGCATTCTGCACAGCAGTCTCATGTAGGTCTTAATTTATGCAGCTGTGCTCCTGGTTAGACATACCTTAGCTTGCTGTGTATGCAAATCATGCTTTTGCAGACAGAACATACAAACACACACCCCCAACTTATTGTCCCTCAGCATTTTCATTTCCAGATCATCCAAGTTTGGCACAAAAGCAAACTTGCAAGACCGAGAAGGAAGGGAATGAGGATGCTAAAATAGAAAGGGGAAGACAACAGCAAAACAAAAGTGATTGCAAATCTCAAAAGGTGTGAGCAGGAGCAGTGGTGCACGGAACTAGGAGGTGGAGGTTCGGGGAGTGCGCTCTCTATGTTCACTCAGATTTTCTATTCCGTTTTAATTGCCAGAGAGAGGCACATGTGGTGGCACAGTGAAAAACTCCAGTCTCCACATACGAACACAAAATACAAAAATAAACGGATAAGCTTTTTGCAGCGGGTATAGACTCCTCAGGTCCCCACTTCCCACATTAGACTATTTTATAAAGGATGTCAGACATGGTAACGTGCTCAGAAGTATACAGACGATTGCACTTTTGCTTCCTTGGGCCTTTGGTACACTCTGCACATGTGTCTAATCTCTAGCCATGAGCATATAGCAGAAGACTGGTTTGTTTAAACAGCAGCGTTGCCCTCTGTTATTTACTGATCACTGGAGCTGATCTGCCAACAAATGGCAGCTGTATCAAACAAGACCCAAGAGCATGTGTATACATAACAAGGCCAAGCACAAATGAAATCACAACCCAGGAGTGAAGCAGAACTCCTAGGTGTCCAATATGGCAGAAACAAAACAATTCAATGATATAGAGTCAGTCACTTGTATTCATGCAATTATCCAATCAGCCAATCATTTATCAGCAGCTCAATGCATAAGATTATGATACAGGTCAAGATATTGAGTTAACGTTTACAACAAAAATCAGAATAGTAGGTGTGTTTGTGCCAGATGGATTTGTTCGATTATTTAAAAAATTGCGATTTTCACAGCATTCTCTAGAGTTTTGTCAGTTTGGGTTTTGGTGTGAAAAAAACATCCAGTGAGCGGCAGTTCTGCTGGCACCAATGCCTTGTTGATGAGAGATGACAGATGAGAGAGGACAGATGAGAATGGGCAGACTGGTTCAAGCTGACAGGAAGGTTATGGTAACTCAAATATAACCATTCTTGACAACCATGGTGAGCAGAAAAGCATCTCTGAACGCACAACATGTTGAACCTCGAGACAACAGCAGACCACCATAGAGGTTTCCACTCCTGTCAGTCACGAACAGGAATTCAAGGCTGCAGTGACCAGACTCACCCAAACTGGACAGTTGAAGCGGTTTTTCCAATATTTAACTGTAAAGTTGAATATTCGCTGCCCGAGTTAAGAAACTGTGGTTATGCGTTAACTCTGGGACAGCACAAGTTACCAAAATTAATCATTCTGCTCGTTGCTCTCAGTATACAAAAAGGTTATGTGAGCAGAGCTCAATTTGGCCAGGTACCAGGAGAGT
Organism: Stegophilus panzeri; assembly: GCA_024331685.1. Taxonomy (NCBI): domain Eukaryota; kingdom Metazoa; phylum Chordata; class Actinopteri; order Siluriformes; family Trichomycteridae; genus Stegophilus; species Stegophilus panzeri. The sequence goes on along the minus strand of JANDJT010000185.1, from coordinate 284,035 downwards.
AGTGGCCTGTAGCCATAACACAGATGAAGAGTGGGGATTAACTCCATCACAACAGGTTCAGGTAGAAAAACTCCTATAAATCTTCCTTATCAACTCCCTGACCTGCACTTTAAATCTATTCATTACTTACTAGCCTGGTATTCCTTCACCACGATTCTCACTTAATCAACTCCAGACAAAATCATCTACTGGATCCAAAAATTTCTGGGCTCCCATTCAAAATCGAATCAATGTTCTAGTGTAAACGGTTTTGACGTGCTAATGCCTCACTCGGTGCCCCATAAGACTTTAAGAGCGTCCAGCCATCTGTCTCGTTCATCTTTCTTAGTCCTGCTCTCCATCTCCCACCTTCATATCCATCTCCCGTCTTAATGTCCTTGTCTAATCTTTCCCTGACAACAAGCGGCCCGGTACAAACGAGCACCTGCAATTTAGTGGCAACTCTGAGTAATTACAACCCCATTAACAAGGGCACACGAGAGAGCCCACCCACAATTCAGCAAAGAAAACACGCATGCAAAAATCTGTAATAATTTTAAAATGTTACAGCATGTACACAGACCATGGGGAATGGATATGCTTCTCTCTTCAGATAACTGACGCAGTCTTCTTTAAAACTAGATACCGTATACAGAAAGATTATGCAGCGATAGAGGAGTGGATGAGGGACAGAGACGCGTGAAATACTCCCTGAATGAATTACACAGTCAGAGGTATTGCATTAGTGGCACGGCAGGTTAAACACGACTGAAATTCATCTTCCACTATGCACAAAGACAAATTTGCGGTCTGCAAACCACCCTGACCTAAAATCTGCTTGCATTATAGACTATTCCATTTGTGTTTAACAGTGCAAAGCACAGCCTAACTTTCACAATCACTACCGAGTCTTAAGATATATAGATGTGTGTATAGCACTCCTGTCTGCAGAATACACACAATTGAAACATGGAAGTTTGCTAATACAGGTCTTTTTTTTTTTTTTAATACCCAGTATTCATAAAAAAAAACAACAGATATAACATCTCCCATGTGTGTCCTTTTTTAACATACATAAAACTTTTTTTTTTTTTTTTTTTTTTTTTTTTTAAACTAAAACGCTACTTATCAAATATTAATTAAATCTAACATTTAATAATTTCATTTATTATTGTGTATATGTATATACGTGCCACTTTTCTATATTTGTAATTACAAAGCCACTTATGAAATACACAGCCAAGAGCCTATGATTGGATCATTGTTGCAGTGATTATGTTTCAGCTGGCAACAATTCCTTTAACCCTAACTGATGCAATGTGTAGCTTCTTATTCATTAAACAAGCACATTGTAGCTATTGTTTCTGGAAAAGATATTACTGTGATGTTACTGGCCTGCAACATGCCCAAAAAATTCTGAAATCAGGTTAAGAACTGTCCAATGCATTATTAAAGCCTGGAAGGGTGGTGGCGAACTCAACTTTGTGGAAGAAATGTGGTCTGGGGGAGGGAGGGAAAAAAAAAAAAAGGGAAAAGAAAAAACCCAATAAACTAATAGTTAAAGTAAGAGCATTGGGATAGAGACTAAAACAGCTTTATGGTCAAAGGAAAGCCACTTCTTAGTGAGGCTAATCAGGAAAAAAAAAATTACTTAAATTTGCATCAAGATTGGACTGTGGAACAATGGAAAGGTCATGAGGTCCAGTCCAGATTTACCCTATTCTAAAGCTATAGGTGCGTCAGGGTAAAAAGGGAAGCACATGAAGCGATGTACCAGTCATGCCTAGTGCCTACTGTACAAGCCTCTGGAGGCAGTGTTATGATCTGGGGTAGCTTCAGTTGGTCAGGTCTAGTCTCAGCAACATTATACAGTAATAAAATGAAGTCAGCCGAGTACCTGAATGCACTGAATGACCAGGTTATCCAATCAATGGATTTTTTTCTTCCCTGAAAGCACAGGCATATTCCAGGATGACAATGCCAAGACTCATTGGGCTCAAATTTTGAAAGAGTGGTTCAGGGAGCATGAAGAATCATTTTCACTCATGAACTGGCCACCACAGACACCTGACCTTAACCCCATTGAAAGTCCTTGGGACGCGCTGGAGAACACTTTACAGAATGGGCCGACTCTACGGTCCTCAACACAAGATCCCAGCTAAAAATGAACACGATTCTGGATGGAAATAAATGTTGTGAAGTTGCAGAAGCTTGTCAAAACAATGCCACGATGAATGCGTGCCATAATCAAAGCTAAAGGTGGTGCAACGAAATATTAGAATGTGAGACGTTTTTTGGCCCGATAGCATATGAGTCAAATATAATTAATATCACAACAATAAAGTTATGATGTTAGTTGCTGCTTTGCTTGTTAAATATACATTTCAGATTAACGTCTATGGTCCAGGGATTGTTTAAAGTTTGAATCATTGGCATTCTTGTATGCGGAAGAGGGTAGATGGCACTTCAAGTGTGTTACGTACATTACACATCTTTAAAACCGCTCCAAAAATGGTTTCTACCATATGTTTTTGTAAAGGGGGGAAAAAAATTTTTTAAGAGAATAACTTATTCTACAGTCTGCAAAACATACCACATTCACTGAAGTAGTTAAACAAGTAGGCAATGTTGCCTTCATTTAGTATCTCAGATGCAAAAGATTCTGAAAAACAAAATGTTAAGTATTTCTTTCATTACTACAAGTTATGATAATTTCAGTAAAATTTGTCAAATTATGACTGATGCTGTTGCCAGTTCCACTTTTTCCAAACCAATATTTTTATAGGCCATTCAGTCTTCACTGCTGTTCCTCATAAGGCCTAGAGAAAGGAGATTTTTAAACAGACCCAGTCACTGCCAGTTAACAAAGCCACATGTTTCCATCTTCAATGATTATGCACAATAAACAGACAAATGGGAGTTTTAATGAATTAGGAACGTTATCCAATTTTATTTGGCTCTTACATTTTGTTCGTAAATCAACAGTGTTTAAATTGACTGGTAAAAATCAGAGCATAAAAAAAAGAAAGTAAATAAATAAATAAATAAATAAATAAATAGCACAGATGCCCATTTCTGAGACATGCTGGTTTTTAAAAGGATCGTATTAAAGCTCCAGGCTCAACCTAGCCGATTTTACCCAGATTATTTTTCAGGAAAGGAGTGTAATGGCTATCGTTCACTGGCACGCAATATAAATGTTTCGTATGATTTAAAGAAAATTTATTCTCTCAGGTCCACGTCTATACAGAGTCTGAACAGCTGTGGAGATCTGGATTATGATTTTGGAAAATAGAAACTCATTTGACATTCACTAAAAGCTGAATCCCCAGGAAAACCATTTCAAATAGTTATGCCATTAAATAGTTAACTTCTGTTCCGGTACACCACTGCTATCTAACGCATGTTCAGCGCAGCAGTTCTGGCCAGCCTTGAATAATTGAAAAGTCAAAAAGCGAGGCAGTCAACCTCTGAAAAGAAAAATAGTCATTCCTAGTGTAATTTTTATCAATCACAGATGCTTTTAATAGGACATTTGTCAATCTCTGCTTCCTGAACAACCACTGCTCATACCGATCACTCCATCCAAATGCAGTTAATGGCATTTTTCCTCGTTTTGAGGGTATAAACCTGGATTATTACCTACAAATATAGGCACAACTCAGTGCTGATCTGCTGATGAACTGATATTTGCCTTGAGTGTCTGGTTATGCCTGGATGTCTTATGTTTATAAGCATGTTCAATTCAATATTTACAACAGTGTGGTTGAATTCTCAAATCAAAAAGGTATTGATTTTTCAATAGCAGCAAGGCTCTGACAGTAGCTCTGTCTGTAACAGAAGGGACAAGTTTTTTACTAATACAATAGCATTCCTGTACTACTTGTATAATGAACACTCCGTTGTTTAAATAAGAAAAATGTTTAATCGTTGGTGCGGTGAAGCTTTATGTAAGTACGTGTTTAACGTTTAAACAATGAGTCTCCAGTGTCAGGACTTCATAACGGTCAGTAAGTTTCCCCAACATCTTCAGAAGAGATTTGTTCACGCTTTGCAGTTTCTGTACTGAAATGCTACGTTTTGTTTAACTGAGATTATAAAAATAAATAAATTAAAGCAGCTGGTGTCATAGCTGTTAATGTAAGCGATAAACTATTTTATCTTAGAGACATTCCATAGCATTAAATGTAAACAAGTGGGTAAAAACATGCAATATGTTGGTCACAAGTAAATTAACTGTTGCCATTGTTGGGAAACTGCTGCGTATAAGCGGAATAACACCAGCATGGTGTGAATTAGTTTTGTATGTGATATTCTACACAAAGACAATTGTTCGTACTGACAGCCAATAAAAATAAATTTACATGAATACTAAAATGGAAGGCAAAATGTCACAGTGAAACAATAACAGCCATAAAACCTGAACACCATTCTAGGTGCTTAAAATACAGAACACTGCCTACTCAGCATATATACCATGCAGAAAGGGAAAAACAACAGTTTTATTTAGGTGATCTAAAAATAAATAAAAAAATAAATAAATAAAAAAGCATGTTGGATCAAAATGACCCTCGCATAGCTAGTACTCAAAATTCAGACAAGCCAATTTAGAAAAGAACAATCTTTGGTACACGACAAATGTACCATGTTAAGTAGCACACACTGCAGTTATGCACCTGACATTTCTGCATTTCAGCTGTCTGGCTCAGTTTCATTTACCCTACTTGCAGTTGATAAACTGTCCTCCAACTCAGTCATTCCAAACACTGTTTTCGTCTCTGAAGTACAAAGTGGAGTGTCAGATCATTCATAATAAGCAGCCACATTGGATACACTGGATACATAACTATCCCACCAACCCATATTACAATACTTGGATTTATTTATTTATTTTAATACATTGATAGCTGTAATACTGGAAATAGCAGGCTGGCAGAATAGAAAAGCAGGGCAGCTGGGAGAAAATAAAATTTGTAGTCAGGGAATAAACACAATGTTTCTGTTACTAACAGGACAAGCAAATGCAAGATAAATCCACTCCACCTCAAGCTGATTCTACGATTTCATTTCATTCAAGTGCAGCACTCATGAGTGAACAAATCAAGAACATTTCCTCAGTGGGTCAGCACTTGAGCTGGGTGGTAGGTTTTACCATACTGTAGCTATAAAAAAATTAACTTTATTACTTTTTTTTTTTAAATCCAAGGCTAAACTAACACTAATAAGCTTCCTAGTGCATTACTTTGTGCCCTGGAGCATGTTGCGAAAAAATTAAGACCATGTTAGCATGGGTCGACTGGATTGATCAATAATAAAGAAGACATTAGTTATGTGTATGCAGCCTAATGATATAATTTTAAACACTCTCATATGCACCTGAAATCAGATTAGATTAAACTGACTGGGTTGATCCTAAAACAATGTCTATCCAATTAGAAGAGGATGCTCATCGATTTAGTAGCTCGCAGTGGGGTCTGTGACTTTGTAAAAAAGTAGAATAAGAAGTTTCTATTAAAAAGCAGGGCAAAGAGAACCTTATTAGATGAGCTAAAAAAACTTGAATCAGTTTAATAACTTAATATTTATTAGGAGATGCTTAGAGTAGTCTTTTAGCCAATAGTTGCCTCTGCAGGAATGTCGACTGCTGGGTGTGTAGTAAATTAGTTGTGTAACCTCTTATATAGGCTACAGTTGTTCTTCAAAGTTTGGGAAGCCTTTAGAATTTTCTGCATTTCTGCACACATGACCAAACCATCATCAGATTTTCACACAAGTCCTAAAAGTAAATAAAGAGAACCCAATTAAACAAATGAGATTTATTATAAATGTGGTCATTTATTTATGAGAAGAATATTATTCAACATTCCATATCTGAGCTGAAAAAAAAATATGTGAACCTCTAGGATTGGCAGTTAATTTGAAGGCAAAATCCTATGTATGAGGTTCAAATACTTTTGTGACTCATATGTAGTATAGGATCATTTTCCTTTTATTAAATAATAAAAAAAAAAAAATAAAAAAAAAGACCAAGTACAATATTTGTCTCATTTGTTTAACTGGGCTCTCTGTCTGTGGACCTGTGTGAAAATCTGATTTTAAGTCATATTTATGCAGAAATATTGAAAATTCTAATGGGTTCCCAAACTTTCAAGAATCACTGTCTATCTATACATCACTGTGTATATATACACACACATACTGGTAGGAAAGGGGTTTAAAAAGAATTTCTATGGACTTGTATACCAAGAACATACATATCCTGAGTCTCGTCTTCATGACCATCGACTTCTCTATTTTCAACATATTTGCATGTCTCTAGTAGGTATTACAAGCTGTTTCAATATTTTTTGCATGATCACTAATGTTTGGCCCCCTTTAACCAACAGCTAAATTATATTAGTTCCACTGTGAAGAGAATTAACATTGAGCAGTTAATAGAAGGACATTGAGAAGTAGATTGAGTCAGACTACATTCACAAGTAGACGTTATAATGCATTTGTTGTTGTTATTTTTTTTTTTAAAATAAAAAGTTGCAAATTTGATGTATACAAGGAATAAAACACTTTCCTATAACCGAATGCCCTGAAATCAACTTGGTTTTTATTTCTTATCTGTTAGGCTTGTGTGTAGAATTTTCTGCCTTAAATCATTCAGAATGAACTGAACGTCTTGCTGTTCCTTTCCCTCAATATACAAGCAGGTCATTTGAGCAGAGCATATGTTCATAATATATCAAGAGAGAAAGGAATAAAGAGGTTTTAGAGTGATAAGAGAACCTGTTTTGGACATACCCCAACAGTAAAAGTAGCTATACTATATAGTAAATGAATGAAAAGAACAATAAAGTAAAAATAATTTTAGCTTTGGAAAATGCTGTTGTACAGTAGGAATATGCTTCAGGACATGCTGTTAAAGGAAACTAATCAATGTCTAGCTGGTAACAGTAACTGGTCCTCCTGTCGGTCATCACACCAACCTGTTGATTATTTTCTTATATCACATCACACATTCAGTATAAAATATAACCATAAACTCTTTGGTTTGGCTTCAGATTTGTGACTATGCATCAACTGAATACCAGGACAGTTAAAAAGAGACAGGTCTTCCTTTTTTAAGATGAGACTTTTTGATGCTCATCTTGTAACCTTAGGCTTCGCTTAGAACTGCCTGTCAAAAGAAAAGGGGGAGAAGAAAAAAAGGGGGGGGGGGGGGGGGCTTAAGAAAAACCCACCACACTTGGATACACTTGAGAGGCTTAACAAACATGTCCATGTAGCTTAATATTCATTTGGTAATATAATCTATTAGTTTACCCTTCTCTTTTATGGGCAGGAGGAGTTGTAAATGCCAGGCTGGATTTGTGACTAATAAAACGTCTGAAATTACACATGCAAATATTTTCCAGGCAGCTCTCATCAGCGCCGGCTGCAAGATGAATACAGCAGTCACGCATATGTAAATGTACCGAACGATGGAGCAACACGATCCGTGAGAGATGTTGGACCTGGCATGCTTAAACAGGTGGAGGCAGTAAAATTAGTTATTGTGAACACATGATGGGAATTTTCTGGGCAGCTGGCATCAACCATTACCACTCCATTGGCAGAAAGTGACGGAGTAGCCGAGGGTAATTGTTCTTAATTATTGTAACCAAATGAAGGTCATACCACAGACGTGGTAACAGCCACGGAGGGAGGAAGAGGAGGCCATAAGCATACAAATACACCTCAGGGTCTGTGTGCAAATCTGATTTCTGAATGCATATCTGCCATCAGGATTTACCTCTTTTTGTCATCAATGGGAATGATTTCCAGAATTTCTAATGTTTAAGCCAACGTGATACTTGATGCATTTTAACTTTACAGTAGCCAAAAAATTTTATGTAGTAAGAGACTCATTTCAACCTGCCAACTGTTACCTTTTTTCAGTCTTAAACCGTTTGACAATATCAGCAAGGCTAAAGATATATGGGAGACCTGGCAGGAGACCCAGTCCTGTTAACCTAGCTGGCTCATTTGCTAGCTAGCTACCTATTGTTCTGATGGTTTAAAAAATTAAATAAAAATAAAAAAGGTAACCCGACATTAGATCAATTATAAATACAAATGACAACTGAAAGAGTTACAGCTTTTATGTTGACCATCAGGAACAGCTAACATGTGAGGCAACAATATTGCTTGCTGACAAAGCATTCCAATACTTCGCTAGCAAAAGATAGCAAGCTAGCTACATACAAAAGCTACTGAATGATCGCTTTAATAAACTTGATTAGATTCTTTTGTTAGGACTTTTCAGTCTTTCAAATGCAAGATGTGAGGTAAATTACAAGTATAAATTATAACTGAATGAGCTAGGCTAATGTTACATCCTGCATGTAGAGCTTAATGAAGGGCAACAACTAAAGGAGTTGGTACAGTACATTACAGGACTTGGCTAAATGGCTAAAATAGATTCTGCTAACACCAAACTTATTTTACTTTTTTTTTTTTTTTCAATAAGCTGATTTTTTGGAAATTAAAGTGTCACAAATACAGTGGAAAATGCTTTTCCACCAGACAGGTGTACAGATCAGTAGCTCAGACAGTCAGGACAAGCAAAATGTACATCTGAAGTGATGGAAGTGATGAGTGCCCGCCCCCAGCCCCCGAAAAACCACCCAAAACAAACAAAAATTATTGACTTTTGCAAAACAGACATTTTTCACTGTATGCCATGTGTAAACAATACACTTCACAATGGTGAAACACACTTCCATGCTACAGTGCAAGCAAGTAGCATAAAGCAGTCATAACTCTCCTGTGACAAGGAGAGAAAAAGATGACAGCCATAATATAATTTACATGTGAAGCGCAGACGGAACACAACAGATCATACCCCAAAATGTATGTCAGTTTTTACACCTTTTTTTGCTCATTTCTTTCACTTAGTACTAATGCATTTAAATAGCCAACTAGCCTGACATACGTTGCTATTAGGGATGTCACGAGAACCGATACTTCGGTACCAAGTCAGTACCAACATTCTTAAAACGTGACAGTACCCTTTCCCCCCCCCTTGCAGTAGCGTAGGTACTGAAAGTACCAAGGTTGCAATTCTTCCAGAACTGAAGGGGGCAGCAAATACGCGCAAGCGTTTCAGTCGGTCCACAAGTGGTGAAGAAGAACGCCTACAATCATGGGAAAAAAAACTACAGAAGTTTACCTCCGCCCCAACTCGTTGAGAGTCATATTAGTCATTGTCAGACAGTGTTTGATAAAAAAAAAAAAAATCCCCCTCTCTCTCTTTTTGCCAGTATCAGCCAGAGGAGGATGTCCTCCAGGAGATTTTTAAATTTATTTATTTATACCACACTCTGGTATTGAGTATCGTGTACTTTTGGTGGTATTGGTACCGATTACTAGATTTTTGGTATCATGACATCCCTAGTTGCTAAGTTAAAGGTTTTTTTTTGTGATTGCTGCAGCACTAACTTAATTGTTTTGCACGGCCTTTCACAGTGATGTTTGTTGGTAAATGAGACCTCTTAGCAGTACTCATGTTCGACGCACATGAATCAAAGATGGCTTCAACTGAATGCATGTTTCGATGACATCACATGATTCATCTTGGCAAAATTGCAAGCACCTCAAATATTGCGAAGTTTCCTTGATTTTGTGTTAATTTCTACGATGGGGGGGGATGGTGGTAAACAATCCTGGAGGGACTGGTAAACAGTACCTGCCAACTCCAAAATATAATAAAGTTACAGTTAAACAGTTGCCAGAATTACGTGGAGAAATTTCTAATAAAAAAAATATAAAACAAAAAAAATTCAGAATATCAGCATGAATGACAAATACAGTGGAAAAAAAAAATCCATAATCCAAAAGATTGCCTTGGTTTTTAACCTTCCATGCCAAACTTACTTTTTTAAAATTCTGATGTAATGGCCAAGGTTAAAATTTTATTTGAGCGCGCAGATCTTAAACGAGCATAAAAGACCTGCCACAACTTCATGCTTGTATAAACCCAGCTGTCAGGCAGTTTATAGAGTGAGTCAGTTGGGAAAAATGCAAGCACGGCTAGTGGTTAAGGGCAGGGCGTACAGGTTGCACCTTCAGCTCGAGGTGTGGAAATGAAAACATTCTGTGACAGTAGAAACGTGCTCATTGGGGCTCAGACTATGGCCATGGAATGCCAAATTCGACGCGACAGCTTCAATTTCAGGTGACAAAAACATCTAGAATGAATGAAGTACTATTGCTTCTGTACATAGCCGGTGAACTCGCTGGGATGGGGAAAAAAAATAAATAAATAAATTTAACAAATATATATTTAAATAAATAAAAGAAAAGTGAGCTCTGCAGGGATGTGTATTTGCATCCTTTAAATAAGCCTACTGTTGACTCATCTCCCAAAGAAGCAGGTCTGCCTTAGTTTAATTACTCCTACTCATAATCAGGTATTAAAAGGTGTGCTTACTTACAGGGAAGAATTGAGACAATAAAATGGACAGACTAAAAAGGAATACTAAATTGTTCAAAGGGTAATTTACTCGTAAAAATGCTCAGACAACAATATTCCATAGCACATGATACTAGGTGAAATAAGCCTAGTGTAGATTGCTACACTAATGAACAGCATGAAATGATCATGATCTGGATGCATTTCACCATTAATGATTGCAATCACCAAAAAAAAAAAAAAAAAAAAGCAGATAGCAAACTGTGCTCTGAAAATATTAAGTGGAGTAAACGGCATGTTCCTACAAATATCTTGATAAATATCTTATTGCTTGTAAACAGAATCTTTAATAGAAAGCACAAGGGTGGCCAAACTGCATCAGCAACATGGTATTTAAATATAAGTGCCAAATAAAAATAAAAATAAATAAATAAATAAAAAGAGAGCGCGCCAGAGAGCTTCAGTTCAGCGAGCACTGAGACATCACTTGTCAGGGTCTACTCTGACCGAGTCAAGGCGCAGTTCACAGCATGTTGTGCTTGCTGATACTACTCTACACTAGGGCTGCACGATTATTTTGATCGATATTGAGAACACGATTATTTATTGATTTTAAGAACATTTTTGAATTTAAAATGCACTTTCACATTTAAATAAACAGACTGCTGCTTTCACCTCCATGTTGTGCTACATTCCTGTACAAATCTTTGCATCAAATTAGACTGGTCCTTAAAGTGCATCATCTCGTAGAAGCAAAATATACATAAAACTGTACCCAAAATATAGGATAAGTACAAATAAAAATGCCATCAACCAAATATAACAATATGCAACCAATTGAAAACAAGGCAAGCCTACGCAGAAAAGGCAATAACTGTTCACAGGAGGAAAAACTCAGCCAAATCACCCAAGAGTGGTGCATGTCATTTTGTACCAGAACCTGGAAGTTTAGCATCACACCAGTTCCCTTGACAAAAATCCAATAGGATTTTCACATAGGCTTTTGGATTATTGCAAAAAATAAGCTCTGTATTCATCAAAAGTTTACAATACTAACATGTTGTGCATCAAGAATTTTCACAAATGAACCCAACTTTTATGAAGTTTAAAGCCTAAATACAATCACCAGAAATAAACAGCTAACCGTATGCTATAAACGAACTACACCACGGTCGCTAGACTTCAACGTCACCATCACCAAACATCTTCCATAATACAGATTTATTCTGTGGATGAATCTTCATCCAAGTCCCCCCCGGATGTACACAGTATACCTGAACCACTTTCAGGGGTCTAACACAACAATTTCTTTTAGGATCACTTGTGCTCCTGATAAACAAGCATAAAATTTATTTTAAAATATCTTAGAGTCCTAATTAAAAGTAGATTAACACAAACATGACCCATATTAGGAAAACGGCTAATAGCCTTCTAAGGAGATGGCTAACTAAGCTTAATGTCAAATTGATATTAAATGCAACCCACAATAATTAAACGTTATTTCATTTCTCATTATATTTATATATTTTTTTTAGTTAAATGATTTATTTATAACTAAGCACATTTTTTTGTCTTTATATTTTATTAGTTTTTTTTGTTTGTTTGTTTATCAGTTGTCCCTTTTAGATCGGTTCCCCCAGTACAGTGTTGCCATGTCTTCTGATAATATTGCATTTTTGGGGGATTAAATCAAAACATGAAAACTGAAGTTGACTTTTCTAGTGATATCTAGCAACAGTGAGATTAAATGAAATGAATGCGCTGTCTGTTAGAGCTGGTGAAAGGAGAGCGGAAGTGTACTGTATGTTTACAGACTGAACAGTTGCTACTCTTGATTATGATTGGTTAGGAATGATTTATTAAATAAGTTTGAATTAAACCCACCTTGTAGCTTTAGCATTATTAATTTACTGGTGTCCGATGCCGCTCTGGCTACACGAGCAGGTCACAGTCGCAGGTTCAGGTCATTTGTGTGATCAATAAAAGACAGCGGTTTTTGATTTGATATGAAGCGGAGTTTTCTATGAGCAGAGGACGAACTATAAAACGTCAGTATCGCAGTCGATCGTGTTCATGTAAACGTGGGCAGTAAAAATTGTGGCCGCGATAGATAATCGATTAATTGTGCAGCCCTACTCTACATGCTCTTAATGATCGTGTTGAAATGCAACACCTTAAACCCCACTGACGTCAGTCTGGTATTAGGCACCACCAGTGCTGGACCTGGGAGCTCATTTAGAGGGTATAGGAGTTCAGGGAACTAAACAGGCGTGACCGGGTATTGTTGTGTGTTT
>JANDJT010000185.1:240381-264390 GCA_024331685.1 Stegophilus panzeri | reverse complement strand
ATTCTGCATCACTGCCTATATTTGGATAATGCTCATTTCTCAAATTATATTAGAACTCTGGGTTTTCTAGCTCGGTGTCTGAAAACACGTGGCGTTGCTATGGTAAAAGGGCAGATTGATTCAATAGGTGTAAACAAAGATCTAATGAGGAGACTAAAAAAAAAAAAAAAGAAAATGATTGGGTTGAGGGGGTGGTCGAGGACAAGAATGAGGATGAGGACAGATGGCGTTCCACAGAGGGTCATAAGAAAGGGGAACGGGGCAAGGGAAATGAGTAATTACAAGTTTCACAGCTTGATACGATTTGTAATTACCTCACAGCATCCACAGCACCAACATTTCTGGGTGAAGTCAAGGGAAGTCACATGGAGGGATGTTCAACTAAGACTGAGCAAATAAGTGAGAGAAATAGGGATGTAGAGAAGAAATAAAAGGAAGATGAACCAGGAAGACAAAAAAGCCCAAAAAAAGGTATCACCAAGGTCAAAAGAAGATTTAAAAAAAAAAAAAAAAAAAAAAAAAAAAAAAAAAAAAAAAAAAAAAAACACACCTTCTTACATCCTGTTCATGCCCACATGGCTGGAGTTTGTCTAGTCACACACGTCAAAACAAGGGAGCAGAAAAGAAGCAAAGAGGTGAATGCAAGCCTGGATTGAAGAGTGCTGAAGGATCCATGTCAAGGCTGAGATTCCCCAACCTGTGCACAAGACTGAGGGCTGCAGCTGTCACCATAGCAACTAAAGCCACAATACAATAGTCAAAAATCGACTTCCATTAGAACCCCCCACCCTCACCCCACCGTGCTCCAACCTCCACCACCTATGTTTTGAACGTCATTTAATTACAAGCTCTAATTTAATTCTGCCCCTTGTGGGGGGGGTTGAGTTAATTATGAGCAATTAAATTGTTTTGCTAGAATGGCAACAAGTGATGCAATTTAAGCTTTACCCCCTCCCGCCCCAAAATAAATAAATATAGAGAAAACATGCACAGAGTTCAGATATAATTGGTGCGCTTGTACGCGAGACATTCATCTTGCTCACGCCACACTGCACTGTAATGCAGTTACCTCCTCGACAGGGACACAATAGCACCATGAGCGCAAATACAGGACTTGTAAATGGTGCATTTTTCATTCCACAGCTTCATGAGCACTCGTTTTCTTTTTTTTTTTTTGCCATGCTGCACCGAGACGCTAGGAAAACGCCAGGCCCATCTTGGGGCTAAGAGATTAAAGTTGGTCTGTGCTACATCAAATTTCCTGCCAAGTCATTGTACCACAGAGCGGCAAAGTCAATTAAACAACAAGGCTCACCGGACAGACTGGGAGAGAAACACCAATTGGAGGGGTAATAAAAGCAGGAGTAGATCATTGTTGAAGGTCAGAGGGCTGTGTAATCCCCATAATATAGCATAGAGCACCCATACTTGTAAGTAGCACTAACTGAGCAGACAGTTCTAAATCCAGGAACATATGCTGAAATCCTGCATTAAATCCACATTTAATACAGTTGTGCAAGACAGCTGCATTCAAATGTGGTGCCAGCCCTCTGCGAGTTCAATATAGAGTTGCAGAAATTAATGCAAAATCAAGTAAACACAGCAATATTCAGAAGAGCTTGCAATTTTTCAAAATTACTGCAGATTTGGGCCAAGATAAGTCATGTGACGTCATCACAACACGCATTCAGCCAAAGCCCTCTTCAATTCACATGCGTTGAACAGGAGTACAGCTAAACAGGTCTTATTTACCAACAGTCACTTCAAAAGACCGTACAAAGTTTTATGCAATTGCAATTTCGCCAATTCAAGTAGATTTATGCAAAAAAAAGGGCACCCCAAAAAAAAAAAAACCCCACACAACCACACTGCAAGTTGTATCGTAGAATTTGGAAAAAAGCCACAGCAAAATCTAGCCTTTTTGGCTGCAACAATCACAAAAAAAGGCTGTGAAATCCTGTAACGATTATAGAATGAACAGATTCTCAAATATGATTGGCTGAGCCATGTTTGAAGGCAGTGTACAATAAGCAATGCATGCACACCTATAAAAACATCACTGCAGTTTTGAAACCAATACCGCTGGTACCCTAGTAGTAAGGAGTAGTTACCTAGTAGTTAACTGGCACCACAGTCAGTCAATGTTCTTACAGCACATTAAAATGGAAACATGATTTTCATGTCATTTATGGTTGGAAATCTATGAAAATGGTGTGATGAGTTAGACAGAACTGAGGAAAAAATTAAGATGCCTGAAAAATAACAAGGCAGAAAATGTCTTTGTTTAAAAAATAAATAAATAAATAAATCAAAAGCTTGCCCCAGAGTTGGTGCTAAAGGATTATATAATTATATAATGAACTAGCTCAAAAGGCTCCTGAGTACCATGAGAATACGAGTTTGACAACACCACAGCCATCCATGACTGGGAGACAAGGAAGTATAATTAGTTGGGATGGCTTGCATCTCTGTCTGCGGTCAAGAAGAATGATGCTAATTGTGAGTGGCTATGCGCTCATGTATGTGCAAGAGGGCAGACAGCACTACCCTCAGAGACTGCTGAGCCGCTCTGACATAGCATGAGCAGCAGTTTATAAAGATGAGGTGACTGGCTTTACAAGTCTCACAGGAAGCATGTGTTAGCCTTCATCCTAGCCCACGTTGACTCAACAGATACATCACTGAGACATGACGGTCTGTCTTGGTGTATTATTAAAGATTCACCACTAGCAACAAGGTTTTAGTTGGAGTAGGGCAAACATTTCACAAAGAGGGTCAAATCTAGTCAAGTCAACACACCACCAAGCTAAAATGGGCAAAGACTTTATTAAAATCAAGCACTGTGAAGCTCGAAGTACAAACACAACTGGGGCTAGTGCATTGTGCCCAAGAGCACCCTCACGCATGATAAAATCACTAACACACTCTTGTGGCTTATAGCTTTAATTAAACATGGTGTTCTGGTTTCTCTGAGATGATGAAACCTGATGAAGGTTGTATGTAACATCACACACAGATGCAGACATTCTAAATTAAAACAAAATCTAAGATAAAACAAAGGCAACCTGAGAAAAACACCATCATTTAAAAACTGTATTTTATGTTATTTACTGAAGCAAAAAAGAAGTTATCCAATACCAACTGGGCCTGTTTGAAAATATATTCGACTCCATAGTTACCAATTCCCCAAATCTATGAAGCTGCATTCATAATGTGGTTCGCCGGACTAGACGCAGCCAGGCCTGATTACTGCAAACCCTGTTCAATCAAATCAACACTTGAATAGAACTTTCAACAGCACAAAGTTGGTTAAAAGGTCTTACACAGTTAAACACTATGCCAAAGTAGAAAGAAATTCCAGAAATGATGAAAAAGGTGACTATCAGTCTGGGAAGGCTTACAAAGCTATTTCAAAGGCACTGGGAGTCCAAATAACCACAGTGAAAGCACTTTTCACTAAATGGAAAAACTGCACAGTAGTGAACCTTACCAGAAGTGGTTGATCTTCCCAAATTCCTCCAAGAGCACAGCAACAACTCATCCAGCAAATCACAAGAGAGTCAAGGACAATATCAAAAGGACCTACAGTCCTCTCTTGCATCAATAAAGGTCACTGTTCATGACTCCATGATCAGAAAGACATTGGGCAAAAGTGGCATCCACAGAAGAGTGGTGAGGTGTAAACTACTGCTAACCCTGAAGAACATTAAGGCTTGTCAGAATTTTGCCAAGACACACCTTGATGATCCACAAACCTTTTAGGAGAATGTTCTGTGGATTGAAGAAAAGTGAAAGTGGAACTGTTTGGAAGACAGGGGTCGCGTTAAATCTGGCATAAACCAAACACCGGATTCCACAAAAAGAACATCATACCTACAGTCAAGCATGGTGGTGGAGTGTGATGGTGTGGGGATGCTTTGCTGCTTCAGGGCCTGGGCAACTTGCATTAAATTGAGGGAAACATGAATTCTGCTCTCTACCAGAAAATAAGAGAATGTCCAGTCTTCATTCTGTAAATTGAAACTCAAGCACAACTGCAATATGCAGCAAGACAATGATCCAAAGCATAGTAATAAGTGACACTGGTCTCCAGTTATCAGTTGTTGCTGCTAAAGGTGGCACAACCAGATTTTAAAGTTTGAGGGGGCAATTAGTTTTTCCACATTGGTGATAAGTGTTGGATAACTTTTTGCTTCAATTAAAAATTAATAAAAACTACCATGTTTGCGCGCTCAGTTCGCCTTTGTTTTATGTTGTATTTCGTATTTCACAGCACTGTACATGCATGGACAGGCACACAGGCCATAGATAAAGTGTACCTAATAAATTGGCAATTCAGTGCATCTGCAATCCAGCACTAAGTATTCTAAGAGACGCAGTCTTCTTTCCACCATAAAATAGCCAAGCTCACAAAAGCATGAATCACATTCACTGATTCAACATAAGTCAATACTGGACTCAATACGTGATTCATTGTTTTGACACTTATTTTAGAGAAAACCATTTCCTGCCATGCTGAAACATGACCGAGACAGATTTCAGGGAAGTACTGGCTACTTGGAATTGTGTTGTTGACGTATATGTGGCACTGATGTTACAAAAGCTGCTCATAAACATTCACTCAAGATGCTGACACTACAACAGACAGGGGTGTAAACTTTCAAACAGGGTGAATGGTGTAAATTGTCATTTTGTTTAAAGATCTTTTTTTTGTTCCCCATTTGGTACAGTCCTTCAGAAGCTACATAAGATATTTCCCAGCAGAAAAATAATTTACACCGATCATCCTGTTCAAAAGTTTACAACCCCCTGGGTCGTAATGTATCGTTTTGCTTTCTTGAGCATCAGTGATTATTTGCACCTTATGTAATAGTTGTGTACGAGTCCCTCAGTTGTCTTCAGTGTGAAAAGATGGATCTGAACATCATATAGCCACTGTTAAAAGGAAAGGGGTCAAATATGTAGAAGATGCAGGAAAACCAAAGAATGTGCAGGACCTGGAGGATTTTTCTGAAGAACAGTGGGCAGTTTAACTGCTCAGGACAAACAAGGGGCTCAGGAACAACTATCACAAAACATAACAACAGTCAGTGATCATCCAGGTAACACACAGTATTAATAATCAAGTGTATGTAAACTTTTGAACTAGTTCATTTGTGTAAATTCAGTTATTATTGTGTCTTGGGGACTATATGTAAGTGTGAAACAGCTTATTCAGGGCAGTACTAAATACAAAACATGCAATGTTTATGATTCCTCTTATTTCATTATTAACATTTTGTAATTTCTGCAAGGCATATGTAAACGTATGACCTCACCTATAAGAATGTACTTTAAGATACATTTTGTACATTTTATATATGAATACAATCAGGACTGAACTACAAATTTACTATTCTAGAACATTATCGAGTACTAACACTATTACAGTTAGTGTAATAATTTTAACCAAAAAAAATAAGAATAAAAATCCCTCTAATGTCACCTTTAAAACATACCAAATGGTCCATTTTGCCTTCCATTTACATTTATTCATTTAGCACACGTTTTTATCCAAAGCGACTTACAAATGAGGAAATACAAGCAAAGCAATATATTAAGCAGAGAACAATACAAGTAGTGCGAACATACAAGATTTATAATTGGTTATTTAAAAGTTATCCTTGCAGCCTTCTGGATTCTCCTGATTAGCAGATATTCTGGAATGCAAGGTTATTTTTGTCTTGAGATTTAGCCCATGACAACAACCATGAGACAAAGCTCGTTATTGTGTTTTCGGATTGCTGTGCATCCAAAAATAAGTAAATATATAAAATATCACTAAACATGTGCAGTTTGACCTGGAAACCTGATGGACTGGGATGTTTTGGTTCTCACGTGCCGTCTAGTGGATGTCGCTTTTAAATCTTGCAGATGCACATAAAATATGTAGCAAGTGTGTGAACAACAAAATAAATAAATAAATAAATAAAAAATAAAAATTAAAAAAAAAAAAATCTCACGTTACCACTGCTCCTGCATGCAAAAAAAATATATAAAATCACACGTCAAGTGTAAACGTTTTGGGTTGGGACGCATCATACTACCCCAGTGTGGATTATCCTATAACCATACAACGCCTCCCACTAGACTGATACAGTAAGTCAGTGCAAAGAATATTGATTTCAATGTCTTGACTCACTTTGTTTAATATCCACTGGACAGAAAAAAGTAATAAAAACCATCCTAACCCAGAACTATCTGCATTCTGGTTGTGCGTGTCAGTTTTCCATCACATACCTCATGGAAGAGCTTCTCAGGAGGTTAGTAGGTGGCAACTAGTGAAACACGAGAGGTTAAATATTACTCCAAATAAAAAAAAGAAACCTGTAATAATTAAACATGCCATCTCCTTGTGCCCAGAGTTCCTTGGGATAGGCTCCCCTGCGACCCAGTTTAGGAAAAAGGGTACAGAAAATGGATAGATGGATGAACAGACTGTCCGAATGATTCTGTAACAATTGCATTTAACCATTAAATGGCTCGCATGGTGAAAACCGTGACAAAAGCACGATCATGGGTAACCTGGTGTGTAGAAATGTGCTGAAGCATCCAGTGGAAAAGCGCTAGATGTTCTCCCAATGAGGAACTGTTCCTTTAAGGCTTTTCCTGTGTTTGAAAACCTTCTCCATTTAACCAGTGCTGTAGCCATAATATCTGCTACTTTGGTAAACTACTCAGAGCTTCGGTCATCGAACCATGACACAAGTGATGAGTAATTAGCCTCAAGAATACTGAACCCATCTCGTTAGTAATGCAAGTGTTCTGAGGAACAGCGCTGAAGAGGCTTCGACTGCCTGAACATGGTGTCAGCACTGAAATCTGCAAAGCCTGGCCAAGTGCTCTCTCCATCCTAACTTTCCACTTCCCTCTCCACTGCCATATGACTGAACAGATGGGGGAGGAATTTCATCACTCTCACAGTCTCTCCAAATCCCCTCATTTCTCACTTATGCAAAACACATGCGCGTCCAGGCACACTTGCTCTCGCCGCTACGCATAGCAGCGTTAATGGAGAGGTGTTTCTCAGCGCTAAAATCAATCAACAGGGGAGACTGAATGTAAATGGGAATTTTTTGATATACACACACACACACACACACACACACACACGTGTATGCATGTACTACTTGGGTCAATTGGTTTCTCAGAGAATGGAGATAAGCACAGCTGCTTAAATGAGGTATACACGTACACACAGCGCTCATATTGACTTATTCACTGAGCCAATTCAAATAAGGAGTGTTCAATTATGCATTGGTATCTTCACCTTCTATGTGTGTCTACTAAACGCATAAATGGCTGTTGATTTTCGTTCATGAGCCTAAAAACATTCCTCAAAATGTGTATGCACGAGTCTGATCTGTGTCTGAACTTTCGTAAACGGGTGCGACCCATATCTGTTTAGAATTCAGCAGGATATGCAAGATGTCTTGAGAAGAAAGGTATACGATTGAATTTCTGCATTAATTTACTGTGTGCTTACCTACATTCACAGCTCGGAGTCCACACACACACACACACACACCTCAAAATGCTACCCCCACACACGTTGCTCTGGTTACATCTTGGGCATCACCACACTCTGCTCTTGACATTTTTAATTCAATCATTACCTTGTACTGAAGTCAACAGATATCATAATCAAATACTGCAATATAGGCCTAAAGAAAAGAATTGTGATTGTTGTCATGGTTACATTCCAACACTGAGCTTTAATCTAGAGCAGTAATTCACTTTTTGATTGGATCAACATTAAACACATCCTAAAATAACACCTGCCAGCTAGTAATGCATTTTGCATGGCCATGGTTTAATTAATGCAAAAATCACTGAGTTTCAGTAATTATCACACTTGCTGCAGCATACTGTAGGATCATGAAACACTGCAGACTAGGAGAAGATGATAAGCAGCTGAGTTCAGTTCAGTGTAATACATTATGTCATGGGAAATGGTTAATATGTGCCAGAATGTGCAGAACAATACCAAGTTTGTTAACATACAAAGAGAATCTTTCATTCTGGTGTGACAGTCTGGGGAAAAAAAACAACACAAACATACTCCCTTTCACCGCATCGGTCACTGAATGAACAGAAATGTTCAATAAATGCTACAGACCGTGACATTTCCAAATTGACAAAAACCAGGACATCGAAATGAGCTGATTAAATGAGGAATGGGAAGCCCATTAAAAGTAGCGCAGACATTTTAACAGCAGAGTTCACTCAAAACAACCGTCCTTCAGCCTCCTGCTCAAAAGAAGCGCCTTTGGTCTGGAGTTAATGAATTCTTCCTGGTAAGAGTGGCTTTACAACAGGCCCTTTTTAAAAAGTAATGCACTGACATTTTATCATTACATAAGCTTCATTTACTGATCATTAGAAGATTACCAGAAATCGGCTGCAAATGTTAAAACGGGCAACATCAAAATGACACTTTTCAAAAGTGACTCATCCAACAGATTCTGAAAGGGCTTTTCAAAATTGCCAAGCACAACAGCTCTTCAAAAGTGATTTTTTTTTTTTTGTGAACAAGTGCTGTGCACACAGACCAAAAATTGCGGAAACTTTTTCAAGAAATTTTTAAAAGGATGACTAAACCCATTGCACATAGCATCTTGCATGTCCATTATTTTAAATTATTTAAAACCTGCATTTTGAATAATTCATTGTTTAATATGCTTTTAATGCACAGGAAAGTCTAAACTGTCCTAGCAATATCTCAGAGGTGGACAAAGTGCTGGATTAAATGCCAGGACAAATGGTTTCCGTATTTTGGTTCATAAATGGCCGATAAATGGGTTCAAACAAACAGAAAAAGTAGTATCCTAGTCCCTAGTCCTGTTTACAATAAATAAATAAAAATTAAATACATTTTTTTTTTGGGAAGCTGCTGATCTAGTTCTTCTAGATTCACACACGTTTCTAAAGTTTACACCACAGGAATGGTGCGAAAAAACAAAACATCCGATGAGCAATGGACAGACAAACACCAACTGCTATGAAGGCTGTGTTAAATCAAATAACCATTCTTTACAACCGTGATAAAGCAGAAACGCATTTCAGAACACGCAACACAACGAATCTTGAGGCTATGGCGGTATTTGAAACCATCATTTCAGAATTAGGAACATGCAGGTACATGGAAACACCGGTAGAACCGAGCAAAGTGTAACAGGCATTATGTGTGATGAGGACAGAAAAACCCACAGTTCTTGGCCTAAACGTTGGTCACCAACTTGCTGACATTTTGTCTAGAGCACAAACATGATGTGCTTGGTTAATATTTATACACTTCAAGTAGATAACTTACTAACCATATCTTATATCATTAAATTAGCTACCACTTTGTGCCTTGTCAGTTTGGTTTCCTGGAGCTTTTACTTGCCTAGTGGTCTAACTAAAATTTATCGTTTTATCATTTGTCCACCCCTGATCCTTACACCTTAACCCTGATAAAGAATGCAAGAATTTATGAAAATGCATATCAAATCGGGAACCAACCCCATTTCCGCCAGACGTCCCAATTCCATCCACGTCCTTGTGGTTACACTTAATTGTGGTATCCACATTACTGGAAACAGCCCTCTATGCAAGAACTGCAACCCTGACTCGTTCAAATAGATGACCTCAGACCACCAAAATCAGGGAATTAATCTGTCAGAAGAGCAATTCTCAGTTATTTATCTGGGTTTACCAGCATCCACCGAACAAGATCAACAGTCTAAATGTTAAGCCAGCTGTAATGTTGAGCTGTTGTAATTTGGCTTTATTTTCCAAATCAGGCAAAAGGCATCACAAGTAATGTTTCAAAGCTAGCACATTTATCTCCTAATAAGTTGCATAATCGATCCATGCTCAGTTTAAGCAGAGTCTATTTTGCATGAACATCACAAGCTCGTATATCCTCAAATCATTTTGCTTCGTGCTTGTACTGTGGAGAGGGGAAAGAAAAAGAAAGACCCTCATTAAAATGGGGAAATTTAAATTTAGCACCGCTTTAACAAATTTGACCTAAATACCAACAAAAATCTATATTTAAAATATGGCTCAGTCATGCAAGACTTTTTTGGAATTATGGGGTATATAGCAGGCAGGTCAGTACTGACAGCTCTTCAACAACAAGTCAATAAAGATCTGAACTCCAGGGATAGCCGCCGACAAAAGTACTGTGCCTTCAGAATGGTTTCTTAACCCAGCGATAGAGTTAGGCAATATTGCTATGGGCAAATTCCAGATAACTGACGAGAGAGTTGTACGTACCAGTTAAAGGTTTAAATAAAGCCTACCTATTACCACCTTTCCATGGCAGAAAGATGCTCTGTAGTGCATAGATGTAGTATATAATACAGTACATTGATCTATAAGTCGCATTCATTAAATAGCTATTTGATTTTTAAAGGCTTGTTTTGTTTTTAAATGAAACAGTCCTCAGGGACCCCTGGCGCTACAGTCTTGCTCAGATGTTGCCATGTTTCCGGAGCTGGAGCCTTGTGTCAGTTCTGATGTCAGGTCTGGAAAATCTCTGCCCATAAATACATCCTTATGTAACTAAAATCAATATTAAGCAAAGTTTAATGCTGACATTTTGTAACTTGAGACGTTTTATTTTATTTGCACAATCACTGCTCCTACAATGGATCATTTATGGTAACGTGGCTATTTTATATTCGATGTTATGTTAACACCAAGCTCTTAGATAATAATAGTATTCATTTACAAACATGGCTGCCCTACCATCCCAGGTAGACAAACAGGGAAGCTGTTCTAGTCCCAAGCTGGGTGGAGGGCCAAGGAGGGTTTAGCAGTCCATGCAGTTTACATGCAGAATAAAACCATCTGAAATACAACTATTTTATCCAACTATGATTCAACTATGTTTATGCATCATTTACAACTCATCAAATAACATTCCCAGTTTTGTAAATGGATTGATCTGCTGCATGTGTGCTCCAAGTGTTTTGATATCCACTTAAACATTTTTAGATGTAGAGGGTCTGTCTATTTACATTCCCTCATGCAAGTTTGCCAACATGTAGAATTTGTCAGGCATACAAAAAAGAAAGGGCTAACTCAAGAGAGTATGGCAAAGTTCTTAAAGCAAAATATATCACATTAGAATGAGTTATAGTTTCGTTATACCAAACATCCCTTAAAATTTCACAGGTTGTCTGTGTGCACGCTTATCTTTTTACCCCAGCGGTTTGCCCCGGGCCTAGCCTATATGTATCGGGCCTGCCATGTGGGGTGCCAAGTTACCATAATTGCTTGATTAGCACACCATTTTTAAAAAAATCCTAACAAATACATAAACTACCATAACTCCTGGAATAGCACGTCTACCTTAATAAAGCCTACAAACAGCCATTTAGAAGTACGACAAATTCTAATACATATTGTTTTGCAGTTCAAATCCTAGCAACCTATGCTAATGGGATGCTACTATAAGAACATGCCACACCTGAAGTGTTACATTCAAGTGTCGACTCCTGCCTTTGAGTAGAGTTCATAAAAAGAACCAAAAACATGGTGAGGTAATCTAATAAAAAGCAATAGAGGACTAGATGCTGACAGGAATATTTAGCATGTGTGGTGTAGTAGTAGTAGTACTATTTGAGAGTCTTACACTAGGCGTGTGTACATCTCTCTACACTGGCATTCTCTACACAAGCTAAAGCGACCGAAGTAGACACTGACGTGCTGTCACCAAAATAAAGAGCAATTAGTTCAGCGAACTGGTCCAGTGCACCACATCTAATGAACAGATAAGTATCAGACAGCAGCCATGTGGCAGCACAGCACACTCTACTACACATTCTTTCAGATCTTGGCTCAAAACAGCCTTTCTTAGGCACAGGATAATCTGATATCTGCGAGTAATGATATTGATTATCAATTCTCTGCACACATTGTTCGATAAAAGCTTGGCCACACGTCTTGATTCAGACTCTAATCAGCAGCTGATATGAATGGAGCACTTTGATCCCATTTTTATTTGGTGTCTGATTGCTACGACGTCACAGCAGTGCCATCTAGTGCATATAAGGTACATTACAGACACAGTCGTTCCTTGTGTCCAAAAACATCTATTTAATATGGAAAAAACTTGGTATTCTGCTAGCGTAATGTTTATTAGACTTCTACATGTGATTACAATAGCCTTAATGATAAAAACAATTTCCAAATAAATTATCCATATTATTTGCATCATCATCATTATAAATGCAATATAATAATAAACATTCATATATAATTAAAAGAATCAAATTGTACCGTTTATATTATAGAACTAACTTATGGTTGTTATTGTCATTATCCTTGTTTGTATTGTTGGTCTAACACCCGTCCATCCATTTTCTGTACTGCAAATACAACGGGTCACAGTGGAGCCTGGAACCTATCCCAGGGAACTCACACCGCCAGGGCAGAAAGCCAGGGACACCTTGGATGGGGTGCCAACCCATCGAAGGGCACAATCACACACAATCATGCACCCAATCACACACTATGGACAATTTAGAGATCAGTCTACAACGCATGTCTTTGGACTGAGGGAGGAAACAGGAGTACCTATTGCTATTAGAACTGCAACAGCTGTGACAAGTGACAAGTGACAAAATTGATAATCGATCACAAAAATCGTTGTCGACAAATCTCATTATCGATTAGTCGGTCTGCACGTAGCACATTTACTCATTACATCAGAGATAAATACTAAAGTTGTGTCCCAAATGTACACTTACACTGTGCACTCTACCGTGTAGTGTATGACACTTTCTTTTTTTTTTTAAAAATTTAAAAGACCTTTTTGTATCAACCGGAAGTATAAGCCGCTTCCTAGTCGACGGCGCATGACGTCATATGCATGTAAACTGACGTCGCTAGCTTTAGCAAATACCCAGAGTCACTGACAATAACACTCTTCAGTTTACTGTTTATGTCAACTTTGCCTTTTATAAAAAAGTAATACATACAATTCATCAAGTATTTATGCATTATTTTTTATGGCTGCACAAAAAGCACGGAATTAGTCCTAAATGAATGATATATATTTTGGTGTGTGTGTGTGTGTGTGTGTGTGTGTGTATATTGGGTTCTTTACTGTTTTTGCCAAATAGTTGCAGAAAGTTTTAGTCTGAAGTTTATTTCTAACACTCAGTTTGTGGATTTTATTTTAATAAACGAGAGAAGAAAAAAAAAAAAAAAAAAAAAAAGGAAAAAAAGGGGGGGTAATACTGGAAGTTTGCCCCCCCCAATCCAATTAACCGGCCAACTAATCGATTATGAAAATCATTAGTTGAAGTCCTAATTGTTATAATTGTTGACATTATAATTATTGTTGATGTGTTATTGCTGTTAACATCCTACTGATGGTAACCTGCCAATTCCTCTCATCTCGATTATTAGAACAACCATTTAAAATAAAACATAGCATTTTCACATGACCGATGCCGATTCATGAATTGTGCCGGAATCACAGCTAATTTCATGCTGTATGACAATTTCAATCATATTCCACTACACTTAAATGCCATTTCCAGTGCTCAAGTTTATATTTCAGTTCTATGAAAGTCTGATGAATAAAAGCCATTGTGCGCTAGTGGAGACTTTAATTACTGATGGCTGAAGGCACAGCTATAGCTATTAAAGAATCGGCACAAATCAGCCTCTTAAAACAGCAGAACGGAGCACTGGTTCATTTATGCGGACTATAAAATGTCTTAACATAAAAAGAAAAGCATCAGCTGTTGATACTTAAAGTCTTTAGTAACTAGCCTAGGGTGAGACATCAAAAGTGTAACCGTTTCAAAGAAAACACCCCACCACACTGACCATTCCAACAAAGAAAATGTGTCTCAAACTTTTTCAATAACGAGAATGTGAAAAACTGAGTCAGGGTTCCTTTGTCACCGCGAAGAGAAAAATGACCTTTGGGGTTTGGGGGGGGGGGGGTTGTAAGCATGACTAATGATAAAATGCTCGTAGGAGTGTGTAAGGGTCTTAGATAATACACTATTACAAGGACATTTAGAGTGCTGAAAGAGTTTTTATGTCTGTGGGGGTGTACTTAAATATCAGCACAGCAGCTTTGTCATGCACTTATCCAGTGTTACATCATGTTTTGTTCATGGATTTTATGTGTTAATGTGTTTAGCGATACCTGTTTGGCCAGGTTGACTGAGTCTGCCGTTAGTCGGTCTCTGAGGTGGGGGTCTAACTGTGAAGCTGGAGCAATCTCCACCACCTTCTGGTGTCTCCTCTGGATAGAGCAGTCCCTCTCGTACAGGTGAACCACGTTCCCGTACTTATCACCTGCAGAACCCAATGTGGAACAGTTCAGTTCGTTTTGTCTCATTAGTGGTACAGTAGATCAGCACCATGTTCTTTCTTATATTTCTGTCAAGAAAGGAAAATATCTACAATTGAAGTCAGTAAGTTTATATACACCTTGCAGAATCTGCTTCAATGCATTTACACCCTCTTCAATGCATTCATATCATCCTGTTCAAAAGTTTACCCCCCCCCGTACATTCCTATTAAGAATTTATAAAAAAATAAATAAATAAATAAATAAATAAATAAAGTTATGTACAAACATTTAATGCTGAAATTTTAAACAAAAGACAAAATTAGGCTACCACTTTAAAAATATATAATTAAATAAATAAAAATCACAGCACCTGCTGGAGACTGCAAAAACAAATCTGGAAAATATGCTGCAAACAAATGATGGAGCATCATGACGGGCTGACTGCATGTTACAAACCGATTCATTAGAACAGGGATTGTTTCTCCTGTCTTAACCATCTGCGAACAACTTGTTAAAGCATCTTGCAAAAATGACAGTTTCCTAACCACTAAGAGCGCTCATCTGTCAGTCAGGGAAAAGTGCAAATATTAGCGAGGCTTACAAGCAATATGGTTTATATTGTATACATTATAAACAAACAGCTGGGTACAAAATTTTGCATAAGTTTCTTCAAATGACAAGATGAATTTAAAGCAAGTTCCAACCCCCCCCCAATGTTCCTTCATTACTCCAACAATATGAAGTGAACGTGGACTTTTATTCCACTGAACGCTAAAGACTAGTCATGTCTGGGTTTTGTTTCATTCCGGGTTTCATTTTAGTACAGATTTTGTTTGGTTGCGTTTCAGGTTTCATTTCATTCATAGATGGCCCAAAGCTATTTTTCATATTGGAATAGATTGGGCTATTTTCCTGACTATTCTCTAGTCTTTGGTAGTGCCTTTGAGTCTACAAGTTGACATTTCTCCGCCCCATTTAGTGGCTTAGGGATTGGGGGTTCAAATACCGCCGCTACCCTGTGTATGCGGAGTTTGCATGTTCTCCCTGTGCTTTGAAAGACGTGCTGTAGGCTCATCAGTATTTCCAAATTGCCCATAGTGTGCAAACGGGTGTACGATTGGCACCCCATCCAGTCTTCTTGTGCCCTGAGTTAGCTGGGATAGGCTCCAGGCTCCCCTGCAATCCTGTGTAGGATAAGTGGTATAGATTGACCAATTGATTAGCTTTACAAATTAACCCGTTATAAGCAAAAACCAAGTTTTACCCGGTTGCAGGAGCGGCTGAAAAGGGTCTGCTCTCATTATGCAGCACGAGAGTGGCCTCTAGAGGCAAAATAAATACTTTCAATGATTAAATTTCGTTTTATTTGAAGTGTTTTTTGATTAATTTTGGATGCATCTATTTTTCTTGTTTGGGGTATTACATTTTGACTCAGTTTAGATGTACATCCATGTACATCCAGTTTATTAATTAAAATATTAATTTCATTTAAAAGTACAGTACATTTTCATAGTACAGAGTACTGTTTATTTTGTAATACAGTTCAACAATATTTTGCTTTGAGTGTTGTGTTTTCATTCAGTTTTAAACACCATCGGTTGATTGATTGGTTATTGGCAGGTACTGCCCAATGTAGTCATCAATATATTCCACTATCGGTTGACCTCTAATAAGCTGTATGGAAAATGGTACAACACTGATATCATATCCATCTCCAGGTAAATACGGTGCTGTGAAGAAGTATTTCCTGATTTCTTCTGTTTTTTGTATCTCTCGTACTAAATAGTTTTAGCTCTTCAAACGAAATACAACAAAACAAAGGCAACCTGAGTGAACTAACTGAAGCAAAAAAAATAATAGTTTTCCAACCCATCAATGTTAAAAATTAATTGCTCCCTTAAACCTGAAATCTGGTTGTGGCACCAAAAGTGGAACTGTTGAGAAGACAGGGGTCCCATTACACCAAACACTCTGTAGACCTTAAACAGGCAGTTCATGCTCAAAAACCCTCCAGTGTGGCTGAACTAAAAGTTTTTCAAAGAGTGGGCCAGAATTCCACAACAGCACTGTGAAAGATTGATCTCCAGTTATTGGAAGCGTTTGGTTGCAGTTATTGCTGCTAAAGGTAGCACAACCAGATTTTAGTTCAATAGGGCAATTAGTTTTTCACATTAGTGATAGGTGTTGGATAACTTTGCTTCAATAAAAAAAAATAATAATAATAAATAAAATAAATTCAACTGTATTGTGTGTTTACTCAGGTTGCCTTTGTTTTATTTGTATTTTGTTTGAAAACCATGAGACACAAAAACAGAAGACAGACATACTTTTTTCACAGCATTGTAGCTAAAACTATACATTATATGTATTCTGTTACACTAGATAATATTTCAATTAACTGAATTATTGAAACCATCCACTTAAAATGCAAGTTGACCAAAATCATACTAAACTAACATAGGAAGAGTAATATAAAGTCAAGAAATCAATTCACATTACCACATACTGTACATTTTTCTTAATATACACTTCAGCTTTGCTTGCACAGCTGATTGAGGCTTTTTTGGCTCAAATGCAATGTTCTTAGCCGCACTTTTTGAACTAAATTGCACTTTTCACCACCTCTAAAATATCTGTCAGAAACAGAGACGCCTCCAGTTATCTGTAAAGCCATAAAGCACAAGCATAAAAAAAAAGTCCACTCTATTCGCCGAGAGCAAGAGTTATAACTGAAGGATAAAGGACAGACCCATAAGAGTCATAAAACAGATGAAACCAGAGCTGGTTTAAAAGCTTTCTAAGCCGTGTAACGAGAGACTGCCTGAGGATTATCTACTAAACACCATTCAACTCACCCAGGATTTGCACTTCAATGTGCCTCGGCTTCTCAATGAATTTCTCTACAAACAAGGCTCCATTGCCAAAGGCAGCCAGGGCTTCAGAGTAGGCCCGCTGGTAATTCTCTTCCAGCTCCTACACAAACACACACACACACACGCCACAGTAGCACTGAATAAAACTATACATGGTATAATAAAACATATTTAAAAAAAAAAAAAAAAAAAGATTTATTCCAGCAGAATATAACATCTTATAAAAAGTTCAAGTTTTAAATTGTGATTGGCTCAGCCATGTTCAAAGCTGTTGTAAAATACTCTATAGGACCGCATTACAACAATTGAAAACAACTGAATTCTGTATTAATGAACCAGGTCGTAAACAGGTAGACCTTTACATTACTACATTTTGATATATGTAGCATCAGCAGGGCTGCTGTGGCTAAGGTGGTAGAGCCTAATCGTAGGGTTGGCGGTTCGATTCCCAGCCCGCATGACTCCACATACCAAAGTGTCCTTGGGCAAGACACTGAACCCCAAGTTGCTCCCGATGGCAAGTTAGTGCCTTGCATGGCAGCTCTGCTACCATTGGTGTGCGAGTGTGTTTGTGAATGGGTGAATAAGACATTGTGTAAAGCACTTTGGATAAAAGCACTATAAGTGCAGACCATTTACCATATATGTGGCAGCACACAAAAATAAATAAACCAAATCAAAATGGACCTCAGAATTTATTTAACAGCAGACGAGTAGCGCGAGAGTTGAGCAAAATGTAACAATAAGAAGGCTAATAATCACCAATGGAGTTCAGAAAAATGAAACAAAAAGGGGATAACGTTTCGCTGCACAGAAGCTGGCATTAAGTGTATACACCGACCACTTTGTGAAGAACACCTGTGCAGAAATATTCTGCTGATTGGGAGGCAAAGGAAATTATGCTTGTGAAGGGCCACTAAAGCGAACCGTCTCTACAGTCGCACTGGCACCCAATCTGTAATGTGCAGAGATGCTGTAGCAGGAATGGGGGTGGTTTAGAAAGCTCTTATCCATGATAAGAATCACAGTAACAGACATTCTTGACTGGCTTATTGCTTTACTAGCTGTTGACATTGCATTATGCAAATCTGCGTTACAAGAATTGTATTGGAAGCATTGAAGCACACATGGCCTCCCCAGCTCAACTCACCTCGTACTCGCGCACCACCCGCATGCCGCGGCCGCCGCCTCCGTACGCCGCCTTGAAAATGATTGGGAAGCCATACGTGTTGGAGAATTCCTGCACTTCCTGCAAGGAGGAGATAGGAGCGTCTGTTCCAGGGACCACTGGTACACCTACACAGAAAGGATACAGACACACACAGCGAAGATTGCATGGCTGTTTATCCACAATCTGCCTGGCAAGCATAAGAAAAGCCGACGCAAATCATTTCCGCTATTTGAATCGCTTCTAAAATGAAAAAGCAAATTGACTGTACTAGAAATATGCATTATTCCTTTTAGGGAGGAACATAAGAAAACAACTTGCTGACTTTGATCATTTTGGCAGGTTTAGTTTAGTTCCTGTTACACAGTACTGTGCAAAAGTCTTGGGCACATGCAAAGAAATGTAAAGCAAAGATGCCTTCAAAATAATGAAGTTAAATGCTTCTACATACAAAAAAAAAAGACTATAAAAAGCAGTAAACAGTCAATATTTGGTGTGACAACCCTTGGCTGTCCCAGAACAATTAGTGCAGTTTTGGAAGGAAATTGGACTTTGAGAATCTGCCACAGTCCTTCCAGACTCTGGCTGACACTTTTTCCCCCCCCTGAAGAAATTTTAGAAAAAGTAATGTTTAGAAATGTAAAATGTTTTGTACTGACTCAATAATGGAGAAGCCATAAAATAAAAGTCCAAGTTTGTATTACAAGAAAAATAGAGTAGCTAAGACCTTTGTACAGTACTGTGTATAATATGACCATCAGTACATACAGGATTTCACACAGCTTTTTTGCGATTATTGTGGCCAAAAACGCTAGATTTTGCTGCGGCTCTTTTCAAAATTTGTGGCGCAATTTCTGCAGATTTTTATTTATTTAATTATTTTATTTTATTTTATTTTATTTTAATAGACGGAAGAATACTTGAATTGGCGATACTGCAATTGCAAAAAATTGTTTTGCACGGTCTTTCACAGTGATGTGAGTTAGTAAATGAGACCTTTTAGCTGTACTCATGTTCAATGCATGTGAATCCAAGAGGGTTTTGTCTAAATGAGCATTGTGATGTCAACACGTCTTGGACCAAATCTGCTGAAAAATTTCAAGCTCCTCTGAACATTGCAGAGTTTGCTCACAAAATCCTGGAGACACTGAATATAAGTTACAACTCAAGATACTGATATTGACTTTTTACTCCCCGAGATAAATGAGCCATTACCATTTAACTATTATGTATTACAGGAAGGAAATTGGTTTTGTAATATTCCAACATTTATAGGTCCTTGCATCAGGCTAAAGGTGTAGAAATGTTCCTACATATCTAGTAGTTTCTTAAGCGTCAAAATACATATACAAACCATTATTCTACACGCCATTTTAATGGTTCAATACTTCCAAACATGTTTTAAATAGTTTAAAACTGCACGTTCAGGGGTATTTTACCAATAGCAAACAATATTTAAAAGTTATGAGTGGTCACAAGGTTAGCTTGGAGCCTTTTATAACTGGAAGTGTAAATGGGGAAGAAAAATCAGTAAAGGCCCTTGATTCAAAGCAAAAAACAAACCGAGTATAATGCCTCAGTTCATCTGAGCAGATCAAGCAAGCCAGGATGAATTCCCCATATTGCCTTTGGTGAGGAGTCTGCCAAAGAAATTGACATCTGCCTACCAGCATGTATAGCAATGGCACGAGCCTCCACCTTGTCCCCCATATTACGGACAACTTCAGGAGTAGGGCCAACAAAGCGTACGCCAGCATCAGCACACGCCTGAGCAAAATCGGCCCTCTCGGACAGAAAACCGTAGCCTGGATGGATAGCATCCACATCATTCTCCTAAAGGACAGAGACAGGAACCATTCATCTGTTTAGCATCAGATCTTAATACAGCAAGACAGGCAGAAACAAACATAAGTCTCCACTGAGTGAACAGTACACAATTTATTTATTTAAAAAAATAATAATAAATAAATAAAAAAATTCATAGCAATTAAACAAATAAATCCCAGATGGAGTTCCTCTCAGTGCACCACTCCTTGCACCAGGGAGAGGCTGACCTCTGCCTGAGACTAAATTAACTACAGACATTGTATTCGTTTTAAAGCTTATTGACTAATCTGTGTCTGGAACCCAACCCTACAGAGCTCATGTGCAAGTCCTCAGTAAACTTTGACATGCATTCTACATTACATGCATTACATCATTCCCAATCAGCTTACTTACAAAGCATACAAAAGGCAGCAGTCTGGATTATTATTACTGAACAATCCCACAATCTCAACATCTAGTGAAGCTTCTATTGTTTGTGAAAACTGGCAAAGGTGAAAGCTGCTTTTCAAAAATGAGACCTTTTAAACTTGATAAACATGAATGGATTACACTTTGTGAGAACATGCACACAAGTCAAGAGAGCTGCTTAATTATATTATATTCCATTACTTACACACAGTTATACTCATTTACAACCAAAACAACAATGGATACATTTTAACACGAGTTTAAACACTATAGCAAATATTTTTGTTATAATGCTTGTTAAAGATTTAAGCAACATCTACTTGATCTTTATACCACAGTGCTCTTGAATTCTTGAGTCTGATTGGTCAGGTGGTGTTCATTTTCGATAAAAGCTGTAATTTAAATTTAAAATGTTCCTTCAAATGTGTTATCGTTGTCATAGTAAAAGACTTGAACAGAGACTTGTACATTGGATGTACCACATCAACTGATAAAACATAATTGTTTTCTGTAAAGAGTTGTTTAACATTTTTGGAAGGAGTCTCCGGTTTCGGTGCTTTGTAATAGTCAGAGGTAAAGCTGTAACTTCAAGCTTTACGACAAAGTCAAGTCTTGGAGGCGGAGAGCTTTCCACTTTGCTGTGATAACAGGGAACTGCATCTCGGATATTCCACAAAATTAAATGTATATAAGGGATAACATTCTTAAGGTATAACTTGGTGATACAAGAGTGGTCCAATGTCTAAGGAACCCATGCTCTCACCGCCGCAAAACCAACCCAGCCACTGCATCGCACCGCACAAGTGCGGGCCCCAAGCCCGGATAACATGAGACGGTCACGTCAGTTAATTGGATAAGCTGTTGTTAAAAAGGATAAGCCAACATTAAGATTAGTAAGCTGTCTATGGGAGAAAAACAAGCCATTTTGAAGCTGAGAAGTGGTGTTTTAACAGGCAACGTGGATCTTTACCTTTCAATACATACATAAGAAAACCAGAATATTTTCTGAACAGTTTCTGAAATTCGTGTCCCCCTTGACAGCCCTATTGTAAACAAAAGAGATGCACAGGCACTACATTCAAACTGTCCATTAAGAAGCATCTTCCTGACCTTGGCCACTTTGATGATGTCCGGTATGTGGAGATAAGCAGCGACAGGCGGCAGGCCCTTTCCTATGAGGTAGGCCTCATCTGCCTTCTGCCTATGCATCTGGCCAGTGTCCTGCTCGGAGTACACAGCCACCGTCCTGATGCCCAGCTCTGTACAAGCCCGGAACACCCGGATCGCAATCTCTCCTGCAAACGGTTTTATACATCTGCTCATTAGAGAAAATAATCCACCATACTGTATGTAAACTGTCAAAATAGAGTAAAATATCCGAATATTTTCCTCAAGTATAGCATGAAACAAAATACTTGCAGACTGACCTCTGTTGGCCACCATGACTTTTTTAATCGGCTTGTACTCCAGTGTCTGTGGTGCCGTATGAGTGGAGCGGAACAGACAGCAGGCCCTGCGTACCGCCAAGACGCCCAGAGCAGTACGCATCCCTCCAACTTTCAGCAACATCTATACACAAAGGGAGGAAACAGCAGAAAAAGCATGAAAATTTTGCACTGTATGTAGCAACCTGTAGTGCAGTATCGTACCTTTCAGCTTTGGCATTTTGTCAGAATTCACAATTTTGTATATAAGTCATGTTTATCTATGGTCAGTCACTACAAGTAAAACAGCATGCATCACAAAAATATATCCCTGCTGAAAATAAATTTATAGAATTTCTAAGTTGTTTTAATGGTTATAATGGGAATTGTATTGCTTTTAAAGGAAACTGTAATGGTCCCTGTGGGTCTCTACGGGTAATTTTATGCTTTCTATTGGTGGCACATTATGTCCTTAATAGGTCCTACTATGTAAGGGAAACCATTTGCTAATAGTTAACAGCTGATCGTTTGTAATGGTATTTGTAGTAGAAACCTTCACAGAAATTCTAATGGATTCCATCATACCCCCTTCTTCCATCATGGATCATACATGTATTGACTCATAGATTACAACTTTGACAGATGTATGAACACATTTGACACGTCATTTTCAGCATCTAACCTGAAATTTGACAATGTAACCGCAATCATTTATATTTGCATTCGCTCATCCATACGCTAAACTCTTCTGCAATCCTGATTGCATTTTCCAGCATCGGTGAACGTCCGACAGGGATGAATCATGCTCACACACGCAAAGGAAATGCAATTTCAAATACTAGTCACTTTCCACTTTCTAATTAGCAGTTGCATAACGTCCCGAGTTTGCTGCCATGCAGCAGCTTTTAAAACTGCTGCCTGGTTTATTTCCGATAAGATAAACTAATAGTGAACTTGAAAGAGGTCGACGAGATCATGAAGGCCAAATGCAATTCCAAGTGTTGTGAAATGTTAGACCTCAAATACCTAAAGTTCACACAGATGTTCTTTACTAAATCAAAAAGTAATGTCAAGCCATGTTCTGGTATTGACACATTTTGTACAGTTTCACATACAGGCAGAGCTGAAGTACTAAAAGCCATCTTACAACAACAACAACAACTCCCCACTGTGAGAAACCAGGCTGAAAAGACATACAAAAGAGGAACAGGGCAGCGAGGGAAAACAATGGCACACCTGAATAAACACGCGTTATTAAACGCCATAGGGGACAAAGGGAGAAGACAAAGGGAGACTGAACGCAATGAGACATTTCCCAGAAGGCACCTCTAGAACCAAGTGTAGACATGAGAACACAATGAATTCCCATTTTAATGACTCGAACCAAAGCTACAAGGATAAGCTACATGGTGCATCATAGATATCATAGAACAGTTTGAGAGCAGTATGACCTTGTGCCTGCTTGGATGTTTTCTTTTCTCTTTTTCTGCTCTCTTATCATATACACTACCTCACTTTAATGATTTAATTCTTTTCTTCGCATATCCCAGCATGTTGGGGTCATAGCGCAGCCATGATACAGCATCCCTGGAGCAGAGAGGGTGCTCAAGGGCCCCAACAGCTTGGCAGTGCTGGGGCTTGAACCCACGACCTTCTGATCAGTAACCCAGAGCCTTAACCGACAAGCCACCACCGCCCCACAGGGGAATGTGTGTGAATGCACAATGGCAAAAGTAAACACTGCCAAAAAAATATTCTAAGGTTCCCCAGCTATGAAGAGGTAGGGTATATCACATCACGAGACTTTGCTATGATATACAGTACTGTGCAAAAGCTTCCGGCACCTGCAAAGAAATGCTGTAGAGCAAAGATGCCTTCAAAAGTTATTATTAAAAGGTTCCTGAATTAAAAAAAAAAAAAAAAAAAAAAAAAAAAAAAAAAAAAAAAAAAAAAAAAAAA
>JANDJT010000185.1:204320-214984 GCA_024331685.1 Stegophilus panzeri | reverse complement strand
CTAGCTGACTTTGCTGCATTCTGAAACTTAAACAAACAATCTTTAAAAATCTGAAAGGACACAGTTAAATGATCATGAATATAAAGGAACGTTTTATGGGTTTGTATTGATTTATGTCTTTCAGCCAAGAAATAAATAATTAGGATTAACATCTGCTCTTCAACAGTCTTGATGGAGTCAGCATTTTATTTCTCTATTCCAGTTTAAAGAAATTGTGGGAATACACATTTAAAATCATGGTAACTGAGGCTATCACCTTTTGTCTGCATTGGCTCTTGCTGCCCTTGTCCCATTCTTTGAATTGGTGGCCATTGTTTATGATCATCACTACTTGAGTTAAGTGTAAATGCAGTGCCCTAGGTTTGGATTTTTCTTTATCTCTATGATAATTAAGTTGTCTGAGTTATATAGCTATGCTGATTGGATTAGGTCTGGTGAAACTCCAGAGCCTGGGGCGGGTTCCTATAACTGTTTACTTCCTTTGCATACATTGTTTAAGGTCATCACCTGAGTACTTTGTCTCCACCTCTAAGCACTGCCCCATAAAATGTATGTAAAACTACAATTTATAGCTCATTGCTTTAGACTTGATGACTGCATTGCAAGAGAGCATGCTCTGACCTGTAGACTGATGCTCCTGATGATCTACAATAAAGAATCCTGCTGAAGCTTTACCCGAGTCTCCTGGTCTTCACTTCTGAGTTTCCTACAAAATACTCCAGTATTTTTCAGTCTAGTCTCTATCTATTGTAATAGTAGATACATGGTTACCATAAACATTAATTTCATCACTTTTTTTCACATATTTTGGAAGCCTAAGAACAGTTGTAGGGGCAGATCCTGGTTTGATCCTGAATACTGCCTGTGTGGAATCTCCCATGTTTTCCCATTGTTTATGTGGTGAAAGTTCTTAGATTTCTCCCCACCTCCCAAAAACATGCCACGTTGGTGGATTGCCTGAGATAAATTGCCCCTGGGTGTGAATGAGTGTGTAAACATGTGTGTACCTGGTGCCCTGCGATGGACTGGCCTCCCATCCAGGATGTATCCCCAGTTTACGCCCAGTGTTCCTGGGATAGACTCTAGAATCACCTGACCAAGATAAAGTGCTTATTGAAGATGAGTGATGATGAATTTATTATTGTGGAATGCTTCCATGAGAATTTGTAAATTAAGCAATCATCTCATTCATGCAGATATGGTACTAATTTTTCAGAAGGAAGAATTTGTGGTTATGTTTTGCTATCACATGAATACCACATAACGTCCAGAAAAGTGCAAGTAACCGTAATTTCTTTATATTTTATTGGTCCGTTGTTAAAAAAAAACAGGTTTGGGAGAACATAAAACCATAGAGATTTTTTCTCATAGTGTAAGGTTGTAGCTTCAAATTTTATGTTAGACATATAGTTGTGTATTTTAAACATTTATTGAAACAATTCAATGACTACTCTTATGCTTCTTTACTCATATATTTCAAATTAATAGTTTTTGGTCTCAGTACAGGGCATATGTTGAAATTCCTGCTTGCGGTTATTGCACCTACATTCAGTTATGATGGATAGAGATTTCGTTGGAAAACACTGGAATATTCCTTTGAGTGTCTCTCAAGTGAGGAAACCCCACAGGAAAATCTATGCTCAAACTTTACTCAGCGGGAAAAACAGGATGACAAACTGATTAAAGTAATGGACCATTAACCCTATGACGTACCTACCATGTATAATATGTCCTAGCAGCACATATCCCAACCATTAAAATTGATGATATAATTTAGCAGTACAGCCTTAATGTTTATGATAAATGCTTATGATAATTGCTCATGATTTTTAAAGCTGTTATTCTGTACTCTTTGTACTGTAGACCAAATACAGGAATTATATCTTTCTGAAGGAGTAACTTAAGTGCAGAGGTGGAAAAGTACAGAGAAACTGTACTTAAGTAGAAAAAAAATAATATGGGTACTGTAATAAAATCTTAATTAAAAATAGGCAAAAATTTACTTTAGCGAATGTTCAAAAGTATCTACATTTAAACATACTCAAGTATTTATGGGTAAATAGTAAATATTTTGAACTGATTAATTGATCATGCCCAATCCTGCTTGACTAGCTAGTTTGCAAAGCAATCAGTCATAAACCAATTATTTTCTAACTCAGACAATCCTAGAATTTGGCTGACCAGTTAGCTGTTGTTTAATGAGACTTTTTGGTTATTTGCACTCTTGTCTAGCTAGGTAATTGAACAATTTATAAAAACTTAACTAGGTAGCAAATCTAACTAGCTAAATTACAAAACCTAGCTAGCTAATTTACCAAACTTAAAGTTAACATAACTCAAAATACATCTTTAGTATTGATATTGAATTTTAAAGGCTGATATTTAATTTTTGCATTGGAGGGGAATGAGATGCCTCATCCTGTATGAATTGGTAATGGCAACAAAAGGCATCATATTACTGAGAAAAAAAAATAGGAAAAATTGCATAGCGTTTAAGATTGCTACAGTTATTTAAATGTCATAATGATTTTTTTCTCTCTTGGAAATGTATTTATTAATTGAGTAATAGTACAAGTATTCAATTTCAATATTACCTGATTAAAGAATAAATCTGTACTTAAGTACATTAACAAAGTACAATTACTCCAGAATGCAGCATGGCCCACATATGTCAATACTTCACTTGCTTTTGCTCTGAAACACTAAAACATGTTATCACTGTTTGCCCGGAGCATTGTTCTGTTGCTTTTCATTAAAGCAAAGCTGTTAGTTTGTTCTTTCTGTCCTGCAGTACAGTGTGTTAATGTTATCTCATGTTAGAAATTAGATGACTAAGTATTGTGGTCAGTGACCTTGGTTCAGATCTGATTAAATCACTCTCTTCCCCCAAAACACATTGACTGTTAAGATATAGTTTAATTCCTCAGTTTAATTATTGATTTTTCTTTGTCAATACTAAGCTCTAGTACTAGTTGATTAAATATTTCTCTTTAAATTTCAGGATTTCAGGAATCAGCACGCGTATTTTAGTAGGTTTGTCAAAGGCTTTGGTTTGTCCTCATGCCTATTTCATGTATTTAAACAAATATTAGAGCCTGCTGGTTAGAAAACTTTTCAGTTCACTCAGCTCGACAGCTTATGGACTAGAGCACAGGCTCTCCCAGCCCTGGTCCTGGACTACCACCTGTACAGCTAAAAAAAAAAAAAAAAAAGTACTCCCTTGCTTTAACTGGTGTGAATATCATATAGTGGGGGGGACGGTGATTTAGTGGTAGACATGTTTGCCTTGCACCTCTGGGGTTAGGAGTTCGAATCCTGCCTTTTCCCTGTGTGTGCAGAGTTTGCATGTTCTCTCCATGCTTCAGCGGTTTCCTCCAGGAACTCCGGTTTCCTCCCCCAGTCCAATGACATGCGTTGTAGGCTGATTGGCATTGTCCAGGGTGTTCCCTGCCTTGTGCCCCGAACTCCCTGGGATAGACTCTAGGCTCCCCTGTGTAAGCAGTATGGAAAATAGATGGATGGAATATCACATAGCCTTTAAGGAAGTTTGGGATAGCTTTGGTAACCTGCTTTTTGCAACAAACAGATCCTAGTTAAATCTGACTACCAGTTCCCAACCCTGATCCTGGCATACCCCCTGACTGCTCTGCACATTTTAGTGTTTTTTTTCTGCTCTAATATCACCCACTCTAACCCAGGACGATATGTTCATTATCTGGTTAGTTGAACCAGGCATGTTGGGAGCAGGAATAACACAAAAACATACAGGAGAGTCATTGGCTACTCCAGGATCCGGGTTGCAAACCTGTGGACTAGACTATGGAGACCTTGTTTGCTTTGGTTTTCAGATTTAAATAGGATCTGTTTACAAAAGGCAGGTTACTAAACCCAGCCCAAACTAGCTTAAAGGCTATGGGTTATTTAAATTTCAGTTAAAGCAAGTGGTGGTACTTTATTTACAATTCAAAATGTGTACAAAAAAAAAAGAAAAAGTGGCTGCTAAAGATCATGAGTAAGCAGATGGCACTGCAACCTGGTTGTGGCTATAGCTGCTGGCAATGTAAACAGCTGAGCCTGATATAACCTCTACCCATCCGCTACATAAGAAAAGCTGAGACCGTTGAGCGCATGAAGTGTCCATCATTCCACATTTAGTTTGAATGAGTGCATCATCTTACAGCGCACTTTGTTTTTTGGGGGTTTTCAGTGTGAACACACTAACCACACTATTCACACTACAAAATGGCGTAGAATAGTCCACAAGTGTACGATTAGGGACTCACAGTGCAATTTGAGTATTGAGAAGCACCCACTGAAATTCTACCGCTGTCCAGCAGAAGGCAAACCATTTCGAGAAAAGCCAAACACGCAGGAAAGGAAGCGGAAATAGATTTGTTCAAGGCGGGATCAGGAAGTTGAGTTTTGAATGCTAGCTAGTTACTGTTCAGAATATTGCAGTGGACTACAACGGCTAGAATTTTCACTGGTTAGGTAATGAACAAATAGCTTTCTTTATTTTATTCAAATGATTTAAAAAAAAAAAAAAGGAAGAAAAATATTGTTTTGAAATATGTCTCATATCTGAAGCGGAGCCAATAATTCGTTTATATGGTAATACATCTAAGCTGGTGTTATAAAACGCTGCTCTGCCTGTGTGCTAGTTAGCGTGATCTTTGCGATAACTGCATCGAAACTGACTGCTATAGAAAATATTCATTTAGTAATGTTCATTCATTTGAGTAACGTGTATTCTGCAAGGTGTGCATGTTAAATATCACCTTTCATTTGAGTATGTTTCAGCTTTTAACGTTTTAAGCCGTTAGCTAGCTAAATTGCTTATCTGTACCATTAGCTACCAAGTTAGTTAGCTTTCACATTCCTCATAAGAGGTTTCGCTTTCACGAATCCCTACTGATTATTAACGGCGGTTGCTGCGAAATATATCACGTATTAAACGGATAAGTGCTTCAAGTTATAATGTTAGAAAAAACCCAACAACTAGCTTTTCACGACAAATAGATATCTTTTATTTAAAGCAAATGAAATTTTCTTCGTTATCAGGTTGATCTTACGTCATATAAATCATTGGG
This sequence comes from Stegophilus panzeri, assembly GCA_024331685.1. Taxonomy (NCBI): domain Eukaryota; kingdom Metazoa; phylum Chordata; class Actinopteri; order Siluriformes; family Trichomycteridae; genus Stegophilus; species Stegophilus panzeri. Next base: position 209,894 of record JANDJT010000185.1, on the reverse strand, counting down.
CTAGACGATGTGTGTAAATGCGCGGGTGTGCTAATTTGTTTATTTATTTATATTTTTAAAGAATATTTAATCTTTAAAACTCATCTGAGTTACATATATGGACCTGAAAGACATTTGTTATCTCTAACTTAATAACTTTTTCTTTGTGAATGAAAGAGGTTTTGTTATTATCTATTAGAAAAGACAAATTGATCAAACGACCCTTTGAGTTATAGGTATTAGTAATGTGTCGTTCGGCTCTTTGAATCGATTCTTTTGAGTGAACTTTTGAGAGCCGACTCTCACACATGAGTCGAATGTTTTTTGTTTGTTTGTTTATTTCTTTGTAGGTGTTCATGCTATTACTCATTGGGACAAAGTCACTTGAATTAAAAAATGGTCACTGATGCCCTTTTGAAATATTTTCTATTAATGAAATGCCATAAGTATTACGTTCATGCTTGATTATTCATGATTTAATAGGTAAGTACATAAGTACATAAGTATTACGTTCATGCTTCATGCTTGATTCATGCACGTTCATGCTTGATTATTCATGATTTAATAGGTTTTATTATGTCACACACAGTGGTTAAACAATTCAGTGGTGTGATGTATTGTAGACGTAGTATGTGGTGTTACAATGTAAATTTGGTCATAAATTGTATTGAAGAATATCTGTACACATATTGCCGGACTGATTTGACTCGAAGGGAAATCTGGCCAGGTTTGCATTCTAGTCAAGAATATGAATGTACTTCTGTTCTGGCTTTGTGTGAAAGTTGACTTTGGAGAACAAAGAAACTAGGCATGTGTCGGCAAACTGATTATTTATTACTTCTGTTAAGGTCACTAGTAAGTTTTATTTATCTAACACATTTAAACACAGCAAAGCTGACCAAAATGCTGAACAAAGTAAGAAAAAGTTAAATAGAAAACAGAGTAAAACCAAATAGAGACAGACAATAAACAATAGTAAAAACTTAGATTAAAACGCCTGGGAGAAGAGATACACTTTCAGCCGCTTTTTAAAAATGATAATAGAAGGTGCAAGGCGGATATCCAGTGGCAGTTGATTCCAGAAACTAGGGGCAGCGACTGAAAAAGCTCTATCCCCCTTAGTGTTTAAACAGGATCGAGGGACATACAAAAGAAACCTATCAGAAGATAGCAGATTTGTAAGATCTTTGAGAAGAAGGAGCTTGATCATTAAGAGTTTTAAAGACAAACAACAGAATCTTAAACTGGATCCTAAAATGGATCGAGAGCCAGTGGAGCGATGCTAAAATTGGGATGACATTTGCTTGGTCAACAGCCTTGCAGTTCCATGTTGAACCGTCTGGAGACGAGCAAGAGATGACTGAGGAAGACCCAAGTACAATGAATTACAATAATCTAAACATGATGTGATGAAAGCATGAATAACCTTCTCCAAATCTTGGAAAGACAAAAATTTAAGTTTAGAAATAATCCGTAATTGATAATAACTATTCTTAACCACCAAATTTATTTGCTTGGTTAAGCATAATTATTATGATACCAAGGTTCCTAACCTGGGAAGAAATTGAGGGGAACTGATTGCGAAGCTCATTAATGAGACCATCGCACGGGACCAAAAACAATTATTTCGGTTTTATCTTCAAGTTGGAGAAAGTTATTTGTTAACCATTTTTTTAATATTGTCGAGACAGTCCAGCAATGGTTGAATAGAGTCACCAGCTTTCAACGGTATGTACAACTGGGTATCATCAGCATATAAATGAAAAGAGACATTGTGTGCCATAATAATGTTCCCCAAGGACGCATATAAGTTAAAAAGAAGTGGGCCTAGAATGGAGCCTTGAGGTACACCACTAGTAATAGGCTAACTAGGAACCAACCAACCAGGAACAATGAATAGATGTGTTTTGCAGTCATGTTATGGTTTTTCTCCTTCTGTGTTTTCAGTGTGAGCTCTTGAAGGAAGGGAAACGCACCTACATCAGCAATGTCGTCGACATCACAGAAACACAAGGAGTTTGTGGCCGAGCCCATGGGTGAGAAACCAGTGATGGCACTCGCTGGAATTGGAGACGTGCTCGGAAGGAGACTGGAGGAGAAAGGCTTTGATAAAGTGAGCAAACTTGTTTAATTGCTTAGAAAATGTGTTTCTTTAATAACGGTAGTTACGCGTAGATGATACGTGTAACTATATGTATAACAGAAGCACACATTATGTAACTACATAAGAATCAGCAACGGTAGGCACACAAGTGGTTCTGGACATTTTATAACCTGTATAGAGTTAGTAAGATTCACACCAATCTGTAGTTTGACTGTATTTGCATGCTCACACCACAGGACTTTTCTTTCCAACTTATTTATAGTTATTTTTTATAGTACATGGACAGTTTGTGTGTGTGTGGTTAGTATGTACATACAGGCACAATCAGAAAGGAAACCGTATGCCGTTTTAGGAAAATAATCAGTTTTAAGAAAATAATCAGTGGCGTGTGGTGCGATGTGGCCTGACCTGCAGCGAAAGTTACCACACTGAAGTTGATTGAGTTCTTATAACAGCACATCTTCATCTTAGTTGTTTATTTCTCTGGTACCACAGCATTTTGACGGTGATTACACTTCATACTTTTTATCCTTTTGTAGTTACATTTAATGTTGTGGGGAAAAAGCCTCATCACCAGCCGCTTTTTCTCTCTCTACACATTAATAGGGTATTTTGTCATGTTACCAAGGACCAAGTCGTTGGTACCAAGTCGTTACAAAGCGCTGACACTGGAGGCTCTGTTCATAAATGTTATTATTAATAATAATAATGTTTACTTTATATAGTGCCTTTCCAGAGCTCAAGGACACTACAATAGCAATATGGTAATACATGAACAATCATGGACAAACACAAAATGTGAAAAACAATGAACAGTCAAACACAGAAAATGGAAAAACACAGTACAGATAGTACAGTCAGTGAGAGAAAATGCGTAGCAACACATTGGGACAAATAACCGATACGTTTTAAGTTGAGATTTGAACTCGGAGATGGATGTGATTCTGCAAAGAGTCAGAGGGGATGAACTCCAGACTTTGGGTGCTACAACACTTAAAATGTTAAACAAACGTTTACCTACAGAAAGTTTCACCATATCAGAGATTATACAAATGCCTTTTTATTTAATTTTTTTGTTTTTTGTTAAATAACAACACAGCTTGGATTATGTGGAGCGTCTGCCTTTGAAGTCCCTTAAGTGTTGCTATAGAAAAGATAACACATTTGAATGAGGGTATAGATATAAACCTATCATTTGTTATAGCTGGAACTACTGTAAGAGCTGCAGTTGTAGAAAATTAACCAACACCTTCTGCCCAGTGAGGTTGGAGAGTTCAGCATCTTTGTGGTATGATACAAATGTCATGGCGCACCATGTTACTCCAGAGAGAGACCCAATATCCTGTTACAACAGCAAGCCTAACCTGAAGTGATGCATGTGTATTTACATGTGTTAGATGTGCTGCTGCAATCCAGCTGTAACAGAACATGCGTCCTCAGGAGTTACCTTAAAGCTGTGTGTCTAGTTTGTGAAAATACTCTGGTGTTCGAGATGTGAGTAGGGAAGAGCTAATGATGGTTTGTTGCTTTCACTTTCTGTTCTTCTCACAGGCGTATGTGGTTCTTGGCCAGTTCCTGGTGCTGAGGAAGGATGAAGAGCTGTTTCGGGAGTGGTTAAAGGATACCTGTGGGGCGAACTCCAAACAGCAAGGTGACTGTTATGGCTGCCTTCGAGAATGGTGTGACTCATTCCTGTAATGAGGTTTTTTGCTGTATTTTTGTTTTTTTTTTTTTTTTTTTTTTTTTTTNNNTTTGCTTGTGTTTTTTTTTTTAATTTTATTTCATTTTTTAAACATGGGTTTGCCTTTCCAAAAGATACATCCGCAGTCGTCTCAGCTATAGCACTACAATGTGGGTAGGATTTTCAGACACAGACATGAGGATTATACTGCCTTGTGTGTTTTTATGTATTGAAACTACACAGATTATTTTGCCAACATTTTATTGTTTTATACTATCTAATCAACAAAATTGTTAAATGCTATTCACGGCATGAGTGTAGCTGTTTTGATTCAGTCCTCCTGGTGCTGAACATATCGTGCGAGTTAAAGCTGCGCCTCCCCGATGGGTTTTCTTTATGGAATGGAGCGCATTATTTTATGACCTCACACTGACACGATGTTGAAGTTTAATTTTCATTTCTGCACATGTTTTAATTGAAAATCGCTGCAGTTGTATCTCATCGTTAACATGGAGGTTGTTTTAAAAGGATGTTCACAATAAATGTGGTTCAGCTGAACAGCTGTTACATTTTTATGTCGCAGTGCTCTTTTCATTCTATCAGAAATGCCTTAACAAAGAAGTAAGTGATCATTCTGTGTATTAAATGCTATCTAATGGTGGGCAGACCTGAACTAACACCTCCTGTATCCTATTCTCATATGTTTTAACGTGGATTACTTCTGAAAAGTGAGTTTTAAAACATGGAAACACTGGCAAGCATTTACTGTGAAAGGGGAAATGGAAAGTAATGTATAAGGAATATGAAAGTAATGTAATCTGTAATTACGTTTGGATTACTTCAAGGACACATAAATAAAATCAAGAGAAAAACAATATGATCTAAAATACTTTTATTTAGAGATTGTTTTAGTGCTTAAAAACATGCTCAGTGTTTGGATTTGTCTTAATAAAATAAATAAATTTTGCTCACGTGAGTTACAACTGGGAAGAGAGAACCAGAACTATAATAATGCAGCTGTCTATGTTGTGTTATGTGAAAATATTCATTTCTTTGGTTTTAAAGAAGGAAAAAATTGTAATCATAATATTCCTTTTTTTATTTTTTTATTTTTTTTTTTTATAAACAAAATGTACCTGTAAACTGATTACTTTGTTTTTTGACGTAACTGTAACGGATTACAGTTACCAGTTTCTAGTATTCTAATTATGTAACGCCATTACATGTATTCCGTTACTCCCCAAGCCTGGGTGTATGACGGACAGTTCATATCAGTTCATCCATCTGAGAATATCTTTTATTACTTCTGCACCAGTTGCTGTCATGGCTTCACATTTTACGGCAATAGTTCTGTCAAAAATGATAGAATTACACTCTTACTAGAAACACAGTCATAACTACAGTACTGTGCTAAAGTTTTAGGCACATGCAAAGAAATGCTGTAGAGCAAAGATTCCTTCAAAATAATGAAATTAAATGTTTACATTAAAAAAAAAAAAAAAAAAAAAGAGCAGTAAATTAAATAAAGTCAATATGTGGAGTGACCAAAAAAATTGAAATAAAAATGGTAGTCTCCGGTACAATGAGTGCAGTTTTATAAGGAAATGAGCTGTAAGTTTTATTGAGGATCTTGCAGAACCAGCCATAGTTCTTCTGGAGATTTTGACTGTCGCACTTGCTGATTATTTTCGCAGCAAAACCCAGCAGCCTTTGTGTTTTTTGTCTGAAAAATGTCTCTTATATACAGTATCTCACAAAAGTGAGTACACCCCTCACATTTTTGTAAATATTTGATTATATCTTTTCATGT
>JANDJT010000185.1:191253-201358 GCA_024331685.1 Stegophilus panzeri | reverse complement strand
TTTTGGAATAAGGCTGTAACATAACAAAATGTGGAAAAAGTGAAGCGCTGTGAATACTTTCTGGATGCACTGTATGTGTGTGTGTGTGTGTGTGTGTGTGTGTGTGTGTGTGTGTTATCACGTGAACAAGTTTTTTTGCTTTAAATGTAATAATTCATGCAGTAGAGGGTAAACTTACAAGAACACAAACTTTTGGTGATATTTTTATTTTTATTTAATTGTCTGCAGTATTTTTGTAAAACCCCAGATTGGGTCACAAGTTGTTTTTCTGTTTTTGTTTTTGTTTTGGTTTACAGTTGCTTGGGCTTTTAAACAAGTGAACTTTTTTATCTAACAGTCATCTCTTATTCCGAATCTGTCCTGCGTGTGAGATCGCTTATAGCTATTTCTATTTTGAAAACCCTTTAGCATATGTTTCAGATGATTTTTAAGTGTAATTATAGTGTAGATCGATGCATCCTGCCTGGCCAATTCCAAAAAAATTAAGCTCTCGTACTTTTTATCAAAATCTACACACATACAGAGCCACTTAAAAAGAAGCTTAAAAAACCCAAAACGTACAGAATTTAGAAATCACGACTGTGTAGTGTGGGGGATAAAAGCAATATACATGTTACTTAAATGTGTAGTAATTGAAATAGTTTAAATAATAAAACAACCAACCGCAAAACTTCATTTTCATTTGTTAGAAAAATCATGTGCTTGCATATGTGCGTGTAGCATATATGTGTGTGTGTGTGTGTGTTCACCGTATACACAATTTAGTATAGTTATATTTGTGTCATTACTTTCTATTTAATGCACACCTTCCTAATAAAATTGAGACTTAGTGTTTCTCATAGAACACGAAATACAGCGTAGCACAAAATGTCCTCACACGTTATGGATGTTTAGCCTTGTCCACAGTCAAATGATCAAATTCCAAAACCAGAAATTTAAAACTCACATTTTTTGGTGTCATGTGTGTGTGTGTGTGTGTGTGTGTGTGTTTGTGTGTGTGATATGAGCATACATAAATCAATCATCTAAATGAGGCTAATTTGATTCTTGCTGATTTCATGCTCAGAGGAGAGCACAGAAGAACTTTTTCTCCCTGAAGGGGTTCTCTGAGGTGGGCACAGGGGTGATCAGGGGGTCCTCGCAAGCATGAGCATCGCAGTAAGCCATCAAGTCTGCGGCTGCCTTCGATACCTGAGGGAGCAGGAGCAGAGCCATTCAACAGTGCTTGATTCAACCAATTTCTTAATCTCTAGGACAGTGTTTCTCAACACAGTCTTCATATAAAGTGTTATTGCTTGGTTCAGGTGTGTTGGCTGGGACAAAACCAGAATGTCTGGAGGGTTTCTGATGACTGTGAAACTCCACTCTAGGATGCTGTATACAATTAGAAAATGGGATTCTTCAGATGTTCCTTGGATAGTTTTAAGGTAATTTTAAGGTTTATAAAGGGGTTCTAATGGAAACCCTCTGTGAAAGGGAAACATAGAACCTTTAGGCATTTTTCAGAGGAGCAAGCCAACATAGATTTAACCTTTGGAGAGGAAAAGGAGGTGAGCTGAAATACTTGACTCATGGAAGTCAAATTGCCTGAGTGGTCTGGGGTCTCTGCACAAGGGCAGTAGGAAAACTGAACTGAAGTAGGAAGGACAATTGGAATGAAACAAGGAATAGTTTGGACAAAAATTAAATAATACAATAATTCCTTTACCCCAAATGCTTTCAATCAGCTGGGACAAGTTTGTTGTCCAATGCTTGCTTCCTTGGTTCTTTTTTTTTTTTTTTTTACACAATTAATAATTATAGCTTAACAGTGACATTGTAAGCATGTTTATAATGATTTGTTCATTACTATTAGAAATACAGTATAATAGGATTCCATACTGAACCTTTTTAGGAACCTTAATGATCCAAAGAACTTCGGAAGAATGATTTTGAGTGAGAGAGACGTCCAGCAACATTAGCCAGGTTTATAGATGCTTTTAACTACAACTAAATGCTTCCTCATGGTACAAATCAATGTAAATCATTTTCTTTTTTATTTCTTTTGTGTTTAAAATTTTTTTGTCACTTCAACGATTTTGTAATATTGTAACTGCCTTAACAGTCACTGACTCAGTATAGTGCAATGTCATGCAAATGACTGCATCAGACCAAACGAACTAAAGCTGTGTCTCAAATGTACTTCTCCAGCTTTTAGTATTAACACTAACAGATTTTTTTATGTTTAGTGTTTGAATTTAAAAAAAAATTATGTTCCCTTCAAACCTACTGAAAAGTCGGTCTTGCATACAAATGTAGAACAAACAAGTAGCCTAAATATGTTTGAGCATACTTTTCGATTTGAGATGCAGCTCATGACAACAATCACGATGGCGGCAGAAAGTTTTAAACAGAAGCTCATGTGCTTGGACATGGAAACCTGATGGACAGTGATGTTTCGGCTGAGACTTGCTATCTAATGGATGTTATCTTTAATCTGCCAGGTGTGCATAATTATGTAAACAGATGATCACTTGAACAATACCTCTTGCCTAGCCAATGCAAGCATAGTCACGCCTCAAGCATAAACCAAGGATGCTTCTCATTTCATCTGGAATTAAATTGCACCTCCTTGTTTCTTTTCCTTGCTTCCCTTTTTCACTTATAAACTCCTCCTTCTGAGGATGTGAAGAAAGGATGCAAGGAAAGGGATAATTCATAAACATAACAGAGATAACATGCTAAATTATCCTTAATTAAAACATTATTGCACACATATATGTTGATATTTTGGCCTAAACAAGATTCTACTCCTCACCTATCTTCTCTGTTTTTATTGCAACGCATGCTAATTGACTTTTGCCCAAGCATATTAATTGTTTATGTAATTAAAATGATTAATTTTGTATAAATATTGTGTGTGTGTGTGTGTGTGTGTGTGTGTGTGTGTGCGCACATGGTGCCCAGCGATGGGGTGGCGTTCCATTCGGAGTGTATTTTCCTGGGATAGTCTCTGGATCCACCATGACCCAGGATAAAAGCTGAAACTGAATGGATTAATGAATTTTGTAGCCTATTTGTGTTCTTGCTATTATATAATTTATTGTAATTTGCTACACACTAAAACAAAAAATAATAATATTTGAGCATAGGAAACACCTGTGTATCTTTGCTCTAGATGCCTTGTATCTCCTCTCTGCTCGATTCCTATGACTGCATTTTAACAATTGGACCTCCTTAAAGATGGAGGACTTCAATCGATTTCCGGGTCACTTGCTGAACGTGGTAGGCATCATTTAGAGTTTTGGGACACACCCCATACCTTATAGCTCCAAAACTAAAGGAGAGAGCTTTGAACAGCAAGCATGTATTGGTTGTGTAGATTTATGCACATTTCAATTTTGGGTTCTTTCTATAAATGACTGCATGACCTGCGTAGTCAGGAGGGATGGCAGAATTAGGCCACATCTATTAACGTGATTCCAGATTTGTGAGTGCGTGTAATATTAATTAGTCTGTGTATCTGTGAGTGGAGAAAAGGTTTAAAAACAATCCCCCTCTCTCACCTTGATCCGACAGAAACTGGCTTCGATTTTCAGCTGTTCCACCAGCTTCCTGGCCTGACCGACACTCATGGTGCTGTTCACAGGGGTGTCTCCTTTCATCCTGCCATATACAGACATCCATGCATTGGCAAAAATACAGCACTAGTATAACACACTAATAACACACAAGTTGCATTTGAATGTAGATGAATTGGACATCTTAATTGCCTCAGGGACACACCTCTGTGAATCCCCATTGCTTCATTAATTATTATACACAGTGATCTGGTTTACAGGAATCATGCAGCGATAGATGCAAAAGGAAGGCCAGCATCTCATGAAGCCCATCCTCTCCTTCACCACTTACATCTCTCCTGTCCTCTTCATGTGTCCTTCCCTTAAGAGACTCACCCCTACTAGTGTCAATTACTACTTCCTTTCTAAAACCAGCCTGCCCTGGAAAACCTAAACCTCACCTTGATAAGTGACAATCTGAACGCAATAGATCACATGCTACTGGAGAACAGCAAAATCCTTGCAATCACCATTATTGGTACGTTCAGATCTAGTCCTTTAGTTAAGTACTTGTAGCTAAATTAAACCATCTATATTTATATTTATAGGTCAACTCATATGAACTGTATTCTTGCGCTAACAAATCAATAAGGATATACTAGCATTTTAGAATATTCACATTATATTTTCTCTAGATATACAGTTGTATTAACCACCATCGGAAGGCAGAATGCTGGCTTTTCATTTTCATAGACTAGTAAACAGTTACAGCATCATATTTCTGCAGCATATTTCTCAGAAAACTCCAGCAACTAAAATCTACAGATTTGTTTCCAGTCCATATATCATGAATTAGCTGCAGGTAATAAACTAGGCCAAACGAGTCCATGGCAATAATGGCCACTTGTACGCTATCAACTGATTCCAAATCAAATCTAATTGAATAAATGAACTGAATGACATTTCAATGAACATCATGTATTATAAGCATATTTCACACAAGTGTTAAAATAGAGAGCGTCTTTCTGATTTCAGAAGATGCTACAGAACAAATTAAGGACGGAAAAAGGAGGAGATGGACAGAAAAAACGACCACTCGAGATCTGTTTCACCCAATGCAGGCCCTTCTAATTTTTCCTCATCTCCCCTTTTTTCTCTTCTGTCCTACCCTTGTTGTGTTCCTCTTCTGGTGCTCGCCCTCCTCTTCTCTCCTTATTCCTTTTCCCCTCTCTGTGTGTTTTGTCTCTCAGTGCAGCCAGACCCCACCCTCACCGACAGTATGGATACTTCCCGGTACTGTCCAGTCCAGTGCACTGCAATTCTGATACACTGAGCACCAGGCTCCTGATGGATGCATTAAAAACGCCCCTCTGCAGTGAGTGGAACAAGCCAGGAAGAGCCTGGGGGGCTTCACTATTCTGCGGGTTGGTCTGTACCATTTCTGCTCCAGTTAGGTAGGACGAGGGGAGGGTGATTTGTGTTTGGATGAAAATACACAACACAAAGGGAAACCATATAAACGATAAGCATGTTACATTTGGCATTAAACCAAAGTGCTGTAAGAGCTATATGTGTTTCTTGTGTGTATTTTTGTGCACCAGTAAATCCTGTCTCTCATGGCGCTCGTTACCATGGGAACTGCTGCAGTCTCAGCCTCTTTGTGTGAATATGTGGCTCCATTTTGCCTCAGTGGTCTCTCCCACTCAGATATTACAGCTTGCTCCATCTCCATATGGCCACATTAACATCTCTGCCTATTCTCCTCCCCCCATCATCCATTCCAGCTCATGTTACATTTATGAACACTACTTTATGCTGAGACTGTGTATGTGGAAATGCCTCCAAGCTCACAGGCACATCACAAGCTGCACTATAATTCACGTCTTATAGAGTGCTGTGAATTGTAGGATCTAAAAAGTTTCATTAATACATATTATTAACTAAGATTACAAAACAATTTATTCACAAATTAAGAAAATATTTTTCACATTTTGATCATCATATGATTTTTCAGAAAATAATACCTAGCGTTGAATTTGCTTTTGGATTGGCTTATGCTACAATTCATTTCTCCATTTAAAAGGCAAAACAGAAAATTGTTATACTATATAAATATTAAATATAGTAATTGGAACCTAGCACAAGTAGCTTCTTCATAGATTTTATCCAGCTTTTATCCAACACTTTACTTAGCAATGTTTTGCTAGTTCTCAATGCTTTCAGAGATATGTGTTTTTTTCGATTTTTTAATTCATTTATTTATTTACAAAAATAAGAATGTTTGTTTTTAGTTTGTTTGCAGTTGTTATGTGAAATATAATGTAGTATATCCACCTCTAATTTTGCATTATTTATTAACTTTTTTATTAAAGCTTGTTGTGGAAAATCTCTCCACCCTAAGTCAAACATTTCAGAGACACGGGATTGTGGATGCCAAAAAGAAATTAAACTTTATTAAAACAATAAAGTGAGAAGTCTGCAGACAGTCTAAATTCATGCAAAAATACACGGGCTTTTATACTCTTCTGAGACAGTGAGCTCATCTTTAGGCAGGGTTTTCGCCACAATTTTATTACTCCTGTCTATATGTTCCCTTAATGGGTTCTTTCTCCTTAGTTATACTGAGGCCTCAAAACCATAGTTCCTTTAGGTCCAGAAACCCCATACCATAGATATATCTCTGCATGTATGCACACAATGTGCCTAGATTCTGATTTATTGCTGATTTTGTGCTGCGCAGAGGAGCACAAGGAGACACATAATACCACAGGATTTTTCTAACTCAGTACACACTTACAGTTATATATAGAATATAGTTTAATTAGAATATACTCTATAGTTTTTAATTATGCTTTTTTAATATATACTCTATAAGCTTTACATATATCCAGATGTAGATTTGTAGTTAGATCTCTAATGTGCAAAACAAAGGTGACAGTTACAGTGAAAAACTCTCTGAGAGGACATGTGCCAAATATTATATCAATAAAAGCATGATATGAATTGTTTAATGGAAAATTCTAGTATTAATTCATATTAATTCATTAATTCATAAAAAAGAAGCTAAGGGCGATATAAAACAAATAAGAAAAAGCATTGTTTTTTTTTTACTCCTTTACTGGTTTAGAAAAAATGAAATTATGTGAAATTCTGTATTTGTCATGGGAAGTTTCTTTACTAGCATACATATATGGTATACAATTCATTCATTAATTTATTCATTGCTTTATTCATCCTTCCATCCATCCACCCATCCATCCATTCATTTGATCGTTTGTTCATTCATTTATCGTAGCATCCATCCATCCATTCATGCATCATACCATTCATCCATTCATTATACCATTCATCCTTCCATCCAACCATTCATTTATTCAGTTAAGTCAAAGGTCTTTTAAAAATCATTTACACAGCATGTCAGTCTTATTGAAATGCTTGTGGCGAGGTTGAGGTCAATTGCACACATGTAACAATTGGAAAAAAAGACTGACAGACTGGTACAGAGAGAGAGAGCACAAGAGTTTAAACAAATGATCAAAATAGAATAACAATACAATAAACAAAGTCTAATACACAATACATGTGAATGGAGAAAGAGAAAAAAAGTGTAAAGTGACCAAATACCAATGGAAAAGTATGTGAAGTGTCGCTGTGACACTGGGATTGGGGACAAACTGGCCTACAGGCTATTTATTTAGATAATAGTTCGTTATTTTTCTCTTTCATGTTTCCTTTTCTCGGCTCCTGTGCTTTCTTTCCCCCTGTATCTTGCTCTTCACAGTTATTCTCATTTCCTTTCATGAAAGAAACTTGAAATACGTCGCGCGCCTGTACTTTATGTCCCTCTACACTTTCCGTATTTGAAGTTTAGCCGTGCTAGCAGTTTGCTATCCATTACAATTCTTTCCTCTTCCTTAGGGCTAGGCGATGTTTATTTTCTTCGAAGGTGAATATGATGATATTTCTCACTTCACAGTCCTACGTTTTCGTGTTTTGGGTGATTAATTAGGAACAATAATGAAGCTAGTTAGTTAACGACTTCATTTTTTCAGTAATGTTAGCTAGCTATCAGCCCAGCTGCGCGCGCATTGATTAGTGATGATGTCTAACGTTTTACTGCATTAATCTTTAATATTTGTGTGGAAAATGTGAGTTGTTAGTGGGTGTTTTTCTATATAGAAATGTTAGCTGGCTCTTTGTATGTACTATACCTTTCTTGGGAATATTGTGTACCCGCCCATGTGACTAGCTCAGTGTTACAGCTGTCAGTGTGCATTTGTGAGTTTATTTAACGCTCCACGCCTGTCAGGTGCAGCTGCAAACATGTGCACGTGCTGTAGGTACACAATAACCCATCTGCTGCTTTACATAATTTGTCAACCTCAACCATTTAGAAATGAAGCATATTCAAAATTTTACATCATACCTAGCCTTAAGCTTTATGGTGGATTAATTTATGCTTCATTAAAAACAATAAAATTAAAGATTAAATGTTCCTAATTGCGTGCATGATGGTGAAGGGGGTAGCTTTTCAGCCTCACAGCCCCATGGTCCCTGGTTCGATCCTGAGCCTGGGTTGTTGTCAGTGTGGAGTTTTTGTGCGCATGTGGGTTTCCTTCAGTTTCTCTGGTTTCCTCCAACCTCCCAAAAACATACCAGTAGGTGAATTGTCTACACTAAATTGCCTGTAGGTGTGAACGAGTGTGTGAAGGTGTGTGTGCATGGACTGGGGTTCTGAACCCTTGTATCTGTAAGGACCTAGAAGCATCCAGCTGTCATGTAGGTTAATATTTACTGTTTATTTTTCTTTCTCAGGTTCTTGATGATGACAGCAGTCAAAATTCAGATAAGAAGACACCGGTCAGACATCCTAGGCTCAAAATGAGTCTTTGTGCTTAGAAGTTTAAACGGCTGATCCTCAGCGAGGCCAATGAAGAGAACCAGTCAGAAAGCAAAAAGGTCTGTATGTGTGTGAGACTGGGCTTGTATGAAGAGTTGAGGGCATTCGGACAGGAGGACCTGAATGCTGATTAGACGGCTGAGGACCAAATCGGATGTGCTCGATGATGGGTCCTGTTCTGGTCTGGCTCCAGGATGTGGCAGCTGTGACTCTACTGAGGGCTCGGCGTACTCTGTTGCGGGCCGCCATTTTCTTCTGTGTGTTGGTGCTGCTGCTTTGGGTGTCGATCTTTTTGTACGGCAGCTTCTACTACTCCTACATGCCCACTGTCAGCTTCTCTACACCTGTGAACTACCACTACAGGTACTGACATGTTGTATTGTGTCCGTTAGACGTGTTCTTAATAGGTAGGACTAGAGGGTTTGTAACAGTGAAGAAGGAAGAGGGTTTTTTTCATTGCTTGCTTTCATTTTAATGCAATTATTTCATATTTATTGACTGTTCTATACAAATTTTGTTTTGGATTGTAGTTTCTGTAAAGGCCACCTTATATTGAGCACCTTTTGTTTGACCCTGCCCATTTTTCAAGTGGTCAGAAATATTGGAACATGTGACTGACAGGTGTTTTCTTTCTGCCTGGGTGTACCCTGTTAGATAATTGTTTAAAAAGTTAATAGCTCTGAATGTCTAATCTTAGTTTGAGCCCTGGGTTTCACCTGTGAAGACTGCAGGATAGACCAACATGAAGACCAGAGTGCTGTCTAAGGGAGAAAAGCAAGCCATTTTGAAGCTGAGAAAAGAGGGAAAATTGAAGCCATTGTACAAGCATTGGGCATAGCCAATGCAACAAATTGGAATGTCCTGAAAAAGTAAGGAACCACTGATATACTAACAAGCAGACATCAGACAGGTTGGCCAAGGCAAACAACAGCAGTTGATGACAGAAACATTGTGGGAGCTGTGAAGAAAAATCCAAAAACAACAATCAGCGTCATCACTAAAAACCTCCACAGGACAGGGGTCAAGGAATCACAATCCATCATTTGAAGAAGAATTAGAGAGCAAAAATATAGAGAAAATACAACAAGATACAAACCACTCATCAGCAGTAAGTATCAGAAGATTGGAATTCACAAAGAAATACAGAGATGAGCTATGAACGTTCTGGAACCAAGATTAACCTGTACCAAAGTGATGGAAAGGCCAAAGTGTGGAGAAAGAAAGAATCTGCTCATTATATGAGCTCATCAGTCAAGCATGGTGGAGGTAGTGTCATGGCTTGGGCTTTCATGGCTACTTCTGGAATGGGCTCACTAATCTTTGTTGATGATGTAACTCATGATGGTAGAAGCAGAATAAATTCAGAAGTCTACAGAAACAATCTGTCCTCCAATTTACAAAGAAATGCATCCAAATGAATTGGGAGGAACTTCATCATGTATTAAGAGAATGGCCCAAACACATTGCCAACTCAATAAAGGACTCCAACCCCATGCCCTCCCCTTAGTAACATTTTGGTGATGTCACTGGATTGCTGGCTTTATGCAGTTATTGCAAGCAAGGGATATGCAACCAAATAGCAAGTGTTATTTACATTGAGACTGTCTTTTCCAAAACTTTTGCTCACCTAAAAATTGTGTGGTCTGCCACCACAGGTGCCATGTTT
>JANDJT010000185.1:164455-178700 GCA_024331685.1 Stegophilus panzeri | reverse complement strand
TTTTTCAGAGTCAGTAGAAAGGTCTCTTTAGTGTCCTAAGTTATTGTAACTGTGACCTTAATTGCCTACCGTCTGTAAACTGTTCGTGTCTTAAGGACTGTTCCACATGTGCATGTGCAATAATTGCTTATAGTTCATTGAACAAGCATGAAAATCATTGTTTAAACCCTTTCCAATAAAGATCTGTAAAGCTTATTTGCATTTTACAAAATTATGTTGTGATTATATTCAAGGTACAGTGTAGTTATAGTGAGTTGGGCAGGCAAAAAATATTTTTAAAGTACTGTAAAACTTTTTTTTATATACAGTATTACAATATTCCCTTGTGTAGGTGTTAATGCAACATTTTTTTCCAGAGCCTGCCAGATACCCCCGGTATCTATTTTTGCTCCATTTGTGCTTCACACTCTTCGTGAAGAGACGGCATCTCAGGCATGTGGTGTGTCACATGAGCTATTTCAATTCAGTGGACTTTCCAGAGATGCATGGTGTGAAAGTGATGTTTTGTCTTGAGAAAGTGAGGATTTTTGAGCACTTGGCTCATAGGTTACATTAGTGAGCCAAATCCAAAGGTGTAATCTGCTTCTATGCCCATTATTAAAAACAACAACAACAAAAAACAAACAAGTGCCAGTCTCTTTTCCTTATGACGTTTACAAATTTTATTTCTGTCACTGATATTGTTTGTGGAGGTGTTGCGACCATATTTTTCCTTTTTCCACTGTTTCCGTCTGTTCTTGCCTCATGAGACTGATGATTATGGCTTTTTCCTCTCGGAGGTTGTTGAGAAGATCCGCCCTCGCGGGCAGCCATGGACGCAGGCTGCAGAGGACTTCCTGTCTCCAAAATGTGATTGGAGTAAAATTCTCAAGTAATATTCAGATATTAGTATGGTGTACGTAGCACTCAAAACATTGATCAAATTGATTCAAAAATTTATAAAAGGTTAAACTTGTAGCAGTGCTAGTCTATTGAATGAGGAATTAATATGTACAGGAAATTATTTGAAGTGCAGATATCTATAAAATATCTGTTTCTTTTTCTCTTTGTCTTTTTGGGTAAAAAACAAACCTTTGTAAGGCTGTCTGCTACCAAACCCCGTTCATGATAAAGTATTATGAGCTTTGCCTTTTTTTGTTGATCTTTTGGCACTGATGTTGACTGTCTCTTCATTTCCGCATATTGTGTCAGTCTCCTTTCACCTCTTTCATCGATGCATCATTTTTAGCACTGACCAGGCGTTGGCTAAAGGACTGCTGGGCGGTGGACCATTTCACAGACACACCGAGCTGCTGACCTTTAAGCAGCATTGTAATTCTTGGCACACATCAATGCACATCTTGGTACCTACTATATCCTTTTCAAACCTTTCAAACTTCTTGCCTATTCTCCTTCATAAATGCCATCTAAAGTCTTCAAAGGTGTTTGATCCATTGCTTTTACCACCATTACTCTGATTAATGTAGACTTGACTGGCTCACAGTTTTCACCTGGATTAGACTATAGTATGCACTAACCATCCACTTTATTTCTTATTACATTCAAACATTCAATTTTCTGATCAGCCAATCATATTGCAGCAGCTAAATGCATAAAATCATTCAGATACAGGTCAAGAGCTTCCTTTCATGTTCACAAACATAACAACGGGGGAAAACGTGTTCTCAGTGACTTTGATTGTCACATGGTTGTTGATGCTGGACAGACTGATTTCCTGGAATTTTCAAGCACAACAGTCTCTAGAGCTTACACAGAGTGGGCGAAAAAATATCCAGTAAGCGGCAGGTCTACAGGCAGAAACGCCTTGTTCGTGAGAAAGGTCAGAAGAGTACATCCAGACAGGTCGAAGCTGTAAAGAAAGCTACTGTGACTCAAATAACCATTCTTTACAACTGTGGTGAGCAGAAAAGCATCTCAAAAGACACATATGTCGAACCTTGAGGCAGATGGGCCAAAACAGCAGGAGATCATTTCAGCCAAGAATGGGACTCACTGAAACAGGACAGTTGAAGATTGGAAAAGCTCTTTTCCAACAAACTTTTCATTATTTTATGCATTGTGCTGCTGACACATGATTGTCTGATTGGATAATTGCGTGAATTAATACAGGGCTTCCTATTAAACCGTTAGTGTATATACTTTGATTAATGCTTTGGGTTTTAGAGCATGAGTGGTTTATTATCCATCCACTTTCCGTACCGCTTATCTACATAGCCTGGAACCTATCCCAGGGAACTTGGGACACAACGCGGGGGACACAATCACACACACAATGACACACTATGGACAGTTTGGAAATGCTACTCCGCCTACACCGCCTATCAGCTTTGGACTGGGGGAGGAAACTGGAGTACCTGGAGGAAACCCCCGAAGCATAGGGGCAGGAGACGGGATTCGAACCCCCAACCCCAGAGGTGCAAGGCAAATGTGCAAACCACTAAGCCACCATGCCCCCCACTTGAATCTTCTTTTCTCGTGAAACTGTAAAGAATGTCAATTTGCCATTACATGACCAAATTTTTTTAATTGCATTTTTCTTTTAGATATGTCCAAGTTCCTAGTGCAGATTTACATCAAATCTAAGCTCAAGCTTCAATCAAAACCACCTGTGTGTCTTTATCTTTCCCAATTCCTGAGTTTTTGAAATTTGCAGCATACTGTTCAACCTTAACTGACTGTAGATCCACAGCTAAAAAATCAGCTGCACAACATTGCATTTATGGATAAAAAACGGAAAATAGTAGTAATAGTAGTAGCAGCAGTAATAGTAGCAGCTTAATTGTACCAGTGGCAAAGATATCTATATGAATTAAGGAGATATTTATATTAGTTTATTTATAAATTGTTTTCTGTCATTATTTTTGGAGATGAACAAAAGGTTTTGACCTCTTAATGTCTTCGCCATGGGGTCCTGATGGCCCCACGACGTAGGAAGTGCAATTAGCGTTAAGGGGATCATGAGAGAACATGAATAACAGTGGACCAAGTTTCATAACCAATTAGACTAGGAAGGAGGTTGTAATAATAAGCACCAATCCCTTCCTGTAAAAGGGGGAGAAGATATTTTAGACATTAAATTTTTTTTCAGGTTTTCAGGCTCTGGCTTGGTTGAGCTTCCAAAATACAATTTTCATTTGAAAGCTGAACAATATATGGACCTGCAGTCTAATGGTGCATGTCAAAACATGACATTTGATGTAACTTGCACTTTAAGTAAAACCTTCATTCATTTTTAATATCAAATGAATGAAGAAAATCAGTTTCTTGTGCTACATCCTCAAGCTTGAACACATGACAAGGACTGCACATTTCCCGCCTGCTGAAATCTTTAATGCCAGTAAATAAACAAAACATTTTGCCAAGGACTTATTGTTCAGATGTCACAGATGCTAACTTTACGAGCGTCTCTCAGAGTAAGCAGGCCTAAGTGGAAGTCACTTATGCTAAACAAAGGATATCCTTTTAGCAGAACTGTGGCTTCCATTATGCAACTGCATTATTTATTAATTGGCGCCTTGTTTCTGCTCTGCTTAAGCTTTTCGGGGTTTTTTTTTATTGCGATGCTTTTGGCATTGCTTCTCACAGGAAGCAAGTCAGCATGGGAAACTGTCCTAATTGTTTTACATTCTGCACAAGTAACGCAGCTTATCAGTGCCAATGTCTCTCTGTGGACATGACAAACATTGTCTTTTGGAAAGACAGTGTGTCCTCTCAGTGGGTATATCCTGAATGAACTGCCAAAATTGAAGGTGTGTTTATTTTATTCTTCATTCTCGACCTGTTTTCATTGTTTGCGGGCTCTTATTTGAAGGAGTGCATCCATGCGGACGTATTCAAGCACATTATCTAACCTTGCTGCCAACATGGCTGAATGATAGGTCAACTTTGGCTCGAAATGGATTTCCGTTGGTTGGAGAGAGTTTTGTTTTAAAAAAATTCCCATTGACGTAAAAAAATAAAATAAATCACAATAGGCTGTGGTTGGCCAGAGTTATTTTAGGGGTGTTAAGAGAGATGGGTAACCCTTTAATAATACTGATAGCATGCACCTGACTTTTGTAGCATGGGTGAGTCACTGTTTCATCCACCCTTCCTATTCTGGGCCATAAACAGTCTGGCAGACAAACATTCATCTCTGCTGGGGTGGACCATCGATTTGGATTAGGTAAAGTCCCTTAAAGTGAATCACAAACTAAACACAATTGTTTACTGCCACATTCCTTTGACGTACATAAGATGGGATTCTTGCCATGTGCTCTCCATTGATCTGTTTCTTACAATAACAGACAATTTGATGTGAAATGCATCATTTAAAGTGTAAACATCCATGCTTTTCATGACACAGAGAAAAATGCGTTTTCATTTGTGCTTTTATTATTGCTGTATTTTTTTATGTCATACATGAAGACATACATGGACCCTGCCAAATAAGTGCAAGATCACAAGTAGTCTAACTTAAAGTTTTTATAACATTATATTGAAAGGCTTCCATTCGTCCTGTCATGCAAGTCAAATACAATTTATCAACATCATAAGAATAATAGTTCATCTGTAGATAATGCATTAAAATATGCACATTATAAGCCATTATTTAAGTAAGGAATAAAAACACAATAGTGTGTGACCGGGTGTAATGCTGTTACTACCCTGAAGTTGATTATTTTCCTATAACAACATGTCCAAAAGTGTTTCAGCTATTATTGAACAACATGTAGAGCATTTTAACCATATATAGTCAAATTTATATTATTGAACTTATTAGTTCTTGGTTATCATGTACACACACACAGCTATGAACAGTTGTTGCCCTACCAGCATCTCATCTTTTCTCTTTCTTGTAGTTAAAAAGACAAAAAAAAAAAACTCAGCTTGTTCTCAAGAAACCAGAAAGCGTTGTCCATTTGCTTGGTCTGTTCTGAAGACTCGCCCGTGGAGGAAGATTTACTGTTACAAAGCATTGAAAACCTGAGGCTTCTTCCACAAAAGTTATGTAAACATTAATAAAACTTCACCATATCAATGATTATATGCTTTCCATCAGACTCAAGATTATGACTTAGATTATGTGGAGTGCTCCCTTTACAATATGAGTTCTTATTATAGAAACGACAAAGCATTAATATAAAGCTGTTATTTGATTGTTAGTCAGCACTACTGTCACAGCTGCTGTTATAGAAAAGTATTCATCACCTCCTGAAAATTCTGATTGGAGATGTCAACAGCACTGTGGTATAAACTATTATTATAATCCATATACAAGTTTGATCTTTGCACTGGTCTCTGGTCCCTTCAGTCTGTTTTTGCATATCGTTGAAGCTCTTGCAAGTGCTGAGTGATTTGACCTGGGACAAAAAAAAAATAAACAGAAGCATTAAAAGTGTCAAACTTCCACCACAATTTGTTACAACACAAGGTGTAAAACTGAAAATTAAAAAAAAATGTCTTACTTAACGACTGTTGGTCGCTTACACTGGGTCCTGCTCCAAATGGGGATGTTTTAATCAAGGATGTTCCACTTGATCCTGCACTGTTAAACCCTGTTGATCCAACCAAACCTGCTCGACCAAGTTGACTAGTACTGCTTGAACCTACATTAGCTAGTCCTAATGAACTTTGCCCAATGGTACCGAGTCCATTCATCTGTGACCCGGTAGAACTTGGAAATTGGAAAGCGGTGGACCTTCCTGCAGATGATATTCCAAAAGTAGATTTTTGTCTTGCCTGTAAGGAAACAATAAACAGTTTGAAACTATTTACTGTTACATGAAGCATTCTGAAGTATAATATGATATTTCTTGGTGAAAGCCCACCTTACAAAGGGTCAAAGACTCGTTGAGGGTCTTGACATTCTCATTAAGCATTTTAATGTCGATTTCCTTCACAGACAGTAGATTCTCTTGAAGTTTGCTATTTACACTCAGGTGTCTGACCTTCAGCAGGAGCTTCTCCGTTTCTTCGTCATACTTCAACTGAGTTTGCTTGAGAGCCTTTTGGTTCTCCTCCACAGTAGCACTGAGATTCCTCTTGCACCAAGTGGCATCTTCTGTCAGTAGTTTGTTTTGTGTTTGGTATTTGGCATTCGCACCTAGAATGGATGAGACCTGACTCCCGACTTTGTCCAGATATGTCTGAAGCTTGTTCTCCACCTCTCTCGACAGGCTGCTGCAATTTACACGGATGTCTTCAAGTTTCGTGCTTTGTTTGTCACATGTTAGCTGGAAGGATTCGTGCTTCATGAACAAATTATCGACTTTTTTAAGGAACTCCCTGGTGACGTTGGGGATTCCCTGTAAGGAATTGACGAAATCCTCCTTACACGATTTCTCATACTTTTCAAGCCTTTCTTCAAGGGAGGCTTTGCTTCGCCGCAGTTCAATCACTTGCAGATGATACAGCAGTTTTTCTTTGTTGCTGTTTTCAAGGTTAAGTTTCATTGTAGTCATTTGTTCGGTGAAGTTCGCCTTAACAAGTTTCAGTATTTCATCAGATCTCTGAAACGCAAATGCACAGCTTCGGCCTACGAAAAACAAAATTAACTATGAAGCATCTTTTTTAGATTTGGACATCTAGATTACATCCAGTTAAGCCGGGGTTTGGCTCACTTTGTGACATGAAAATGTAAGTCATTAATTTAAATATATTCATTTACAGAATATTAATGAAGAATGAAGATGGCTCACTCTCTACATAATTGATGGAGGGACAAACGGGATTCACAACTGACTTTTTGTCTGCCTCACACTGTCGCTGCCAAATTTAAAACACATACAGTCATAAATATGCTGCAAATTTTTTTTTTTAACAGAAAGCAAAACATTTCAACCACAAATATGATTAAAGATAAATTAATATTACATTTGCTGGGGTAATATTTCATGCATAATCTGACATGATCGATTAGAATTGGAGAATAAATAATAATAATTCAGATTAGCATGTCCTCTGATTAATACACTGAATAATATTAAGGACTCATGACTAAGTAATAAATTCTTACCCATTTGCTTTGCAAGAAATTTATATTAATGGTTGAATTTTTTGCCAGGTCACGTAATGTGTTCAAATCTTTTTCAGCAGCCATCTTGGATGTAAGAGTGAGATTCAGTTGCTTGGTGAGGTTCTTCTCTTTGTCTTGAAGAGCTGTTTTCTCCATACTTAGTTTATTATAACTTTTCTCCAAATCCTGGACTCTCTTCTCCTCTATCGTCTGCTCCGGCTGTCCATAAACCAGAAAGAGCACCAGACTGACAATGATGAGAGACTGGATCAGCGAGGAAAAGAAGAAGATCATCTTCATGTAGTAACCACAACCTTTCTCCTCTGGTCTGTGCATTTTCTTGGCTGACCATCCTAGTTTGGCTTCTGAATAACCACTTTTGTATCCAGTGTTAAACATGGTTACGCTGCGGTAGATGATTCAAGCTGGGGTACTTCTAACAATCAGGTGTAACACAGCTACAGTATCCAAAATCCACCTCCATTCATAGCACTACTGAGTCTGTGTCGCAGTGAGACTTCCTTAAGTTTGGGATATCTACACCTCCCTTTTCCTTTGGGCTCTTCCAGATTTCCCCTGCCACCTCCCTTTTTAAATTATGTCTAGTGACAAGTACAAGAGGCAGCTCTTATAAAAGTCTTACAAAGCTCACATTTATTTTGTAACTTTTTTTTTTTTTTTTTACAATTTATTATCTAAATTGCACATATATCAAAATCATAAAATTGTTGCTCATATACACTCACAGGACACTTTAATAGGAACACCTGGACCCCTGTTCATTCATGTAACTATCAGCCAATCAACCAAGCAATGCATAAACTCCTTCAGATACAATATTGGAAAATTATTAGATTAAATTATGTAGAAATATTAGAATAAAAATATAGGACTTAAATCCTCCTCTAACATGTTAAAATTACTGAGAAAAATTTTGTGTCATGAGGACCCGAGCGAAGTGAGCCTGCAGGAGGGATAGATAAGAAAAGTCCGTGCGTATGTAAAATAGACATGCCCACACACTCACACACACACAGAGAAAGAGTTTTGAAAACTTTGTGTAGTTTAATAAAAACACATAAAAGAATTACTTTTTAACAATCATGGGTTTTACATAAGATCTTGGGGGAAACATAGGTTTTTTTGTCCAGGGGATCTGGGTAACTTGGGCGAATTTAGAAGCAGGGGGCTACTGGGGGTCTGTGCACCATATGATATATATGTATCTTTTCTTTATGAAAGGCACAGTAAAGTATGTTTGGGAAAAAGTATTTATCTTTTTCTTCTTAATGGGAGGTCCAGGGTTCTGCCTAGAAGAACCAGGGTAGATGGTTTTGGATCATACATTTAGATGCAAGGATAACATTAAAAGACATTAAAAATGAAATATATAAAGCACCTGCCCAGAACACAGTAGAGAAAAAAGACAGAGGCCATCGCCTAGGAATAGATAAGGACCGCATGCACTCGTGACTCAGCAAAAGGAGAAGAGCAGATGCAGGCAAAAGTTTCACTAAAAAAACTCAGGGGCCCATCAGAAAGACGTAAGTGAAAAAGGTTTGCAGAATTGTGATAAGGGCACACCCTAAAGGTACATGGATGCTTTAACTGTATATAAGACACATTGTAAACGATTGTTTTTGTTGCATGTTTCACTTTGAGTGAAGCGTGTAGCCCTGGGCCTAGCTGGGCCCAGTCCAGCTGGGTTCATTCTGCTGTCTTGCTGACTGCTGAATAAACCTGCTTCTTCTGAATCCAGTCTCCATGAGTTCTGCTATGTTATTTCTCTAAAAATACAAGTCAGATTGCTTAATTAAGTTCATAGTTTAAGTTTGTGAGCTAGCAGGGCCAGTGCAGGCTGAAGTGGCCCAAAATTTCCTGCAACAGCTCGTGTTCACATCAACCATCAGAATGGGGGAAATTGTGCCAGATTGGCTGGATTGAGTATTTTAGAAAATGCTGATCTCTTGGGATTTTCACACAAAACAGTCTCTAGAGTTAACAAAGAATGGTGTAAAAAAACAAAGAAACAAAAAACACATCGACTGGTAGTTCTGTGGTCGGAGACACCTTGTTGCTGAGAGAGGTCAAAAGGAGAATGACCAGATGGGAAAGCTTTGTCAAGTCAAGTCAAATAACCACTCTTTACAACCGTGGTGAGCAGTAAGGCATCTCAGAACACACAACACATTAGACCTTGAGGCTACAAGAGCAGAACACCACATTAGGTTTCACTCCTGTCATTCAAGAACAAAAATTGGAGGTTGTAATTGGCACAGGCTCTCCAAACCTGGCCAGCCAGGTTTAGTTTCACTGCGGCATGATTTTATGCATTGTGCTGATTGGATAATTGCATGAACTAGTAGGTATACTGGTGTTCCTATTAAAGTGGGCAAAACAAGTTAGTTCCTGTTATCACTTACATTATACCAGCTACACTTATAGCAGTCATTCCCTCACCAGCCTGTCTTTTTTTCTCTCACTTAAAAAGACCCAAAATGCAGCTTGTCATGTTACCGAGAAACCACAATGCGTAAACTCTTCTATCCTAAAGACCTTTGTGTGTTACAGCTTTACCTCTGACTGTTACAATACACTGACACCAGAGACTCCTTCTAAAAATACTAAATAAACATCTAAATGCAGAAAGCCTCACCATATCAATGTTTACATGTTTTTAACCTATTTATGTGGAGCATCTGGGGGCATGGTGGCTTAGCATGTTTGCCTCGTGACTCTGGGGTTTGGGCTTTTGAATCCTGCCTCCGCCCTGTGTGCGCTCAGAGCTTGCATGTTCTCCCTGTGCTTCTGGGGTTTCCTCTGGGTACTCCGGTTTCCTCCACCACTGTAGGCTGTTTGGCATTTCCAAATTGTCCATATGTGAATGGGTTTGTGAATGTGTGTGCTATTGTTCCTTGTGATGGGTTGGAACCCCATGCAGGGTGTCCGCCGCATTGCGCCCTGAGATCCCTGTGATAGGCTCCAAGCTCCCCCACGACCCTGTGTAGGATAAGCGGTACAGAAATTAGACGGACGTGGAGCATCCGTCATAGAAATCCCTGTGTTCTGTAATCTTTTATTATGGAAACAATAACGTATTAGAAGAAGGGCATTAATATAAACCTTGCAGGCAGAAGTATAGCTTGAGCATCCAACAGCTCTATGGGATAAGTAATATCACTTAACTGTCATTCTTTACATACAGTTAAAGAAATACAGTTTGCAACTGCCGATGTTTAGAGTGAAGGAATATAAAACTGCAGTGATGTGTGGAAAGTTGGCAGGTGAAAGTGAATTTCTGTCCCATGTGGAGGATGTGATATTGGTCCCGAAGGCCATTCACGCTGGTTTACTCTAGCTCATTGTACGTCCTGGCCTTTACAACAGCATCTCATTTGTTTTGTTGAAACCATGGCAGCCACTTCCTCTTTCTCAGAAGAATACAACCAGGAATGATTTAAGGCAGTGGGTCTCAAAAGGTTTTGCCCTTTCGGTGACCTTTAAATCCAAGTCACTCTTTAGTAGACTAGAATTTTGAAAACTGCAGGTGAAAGGAAATGAAGGATGTGATTTAATGTTACAGAAAGAGTATCCCCATTCCAAGAGAATTACCCATTTACTGCGGAGTACGAGACATACAACATAAAAAGATCATAAATCAAGCTGGAGTTCATGAGTGCAAAAAGAAAATGAGGGTAAGGAGTGTATGTGTGGAGTTATGAGCAACAGTCAAACAACATTACATGAATCCAAGAGGCTTGTTGTATGAAATAAATATAACTGATGTGTGTGTCAAGCTCTACTGTACTAAACTATAGTACTGGAATAATAATAATATTACTATCATAATAACATGTAATACATGGTGCCACTATAACCGCATATCCAGTGATAAAAGCAATTTCTTTCTTTCTTTTTTTTTTTTTTTAGAATAAATTAATCTATGATTCATACATTGTTTAGACACTACAACATAATTCATCTTCATCAGTATTGCTTTCTTTCAGGACACACGTATCCAGTAGGCTTGTAAACAGAATGTATGTAAATCTCAGGTGCCAGTAAGCCGACAGGATGGAAATGTAAAAGTAAACATCCTTTAGATCTACTGTCTCAGTGAAGTGTTTTTACCATCAGGGAACACCTTGAAACCTTGGCTCATGTAAGCAAAAGGCGTGCCGATTATGTCACAGGTTTGGACAACTAATATTATTAATAGTATTTATTAACTTGAGGTTTTGTAACATAAGATACACAGGGGTTCAGTTATGATTGAGGAGATGGGGGAGCGCTACTTCTTTTGTCTGTGCTAACAGTGTGGAAACATTATTAGGTTTATATGTTGTTTATAAGGAGTACTCAATATTTCATGGTTTCATAGAATATGCGGCCCATCTGCCACAATGTTTGACATGTTCTACTTGCTGAAATGCTTTTCTGCTCACAGCAGTTGTAAAGACGTAACTCAAAGGTTAATTGAGGTACACGAATTTTGGGTTTTTTGTGTTTTTTTGCTTTTCACACCATTCTGTATGGTGAAACTATAGAGACTGTTCTGTCCCAGGAGATCAACAGTTTCAAAAGAAAACCAACAACCATACCATGATCACTGAAATCACGTTTTAACTGAAGCTGTAGACTTGTGTCTGCATGAGTTTATGTATTGCGCCTTTGCCACATGATTGGCTGACGGGATAACTGCATTATATTTTTATATTGCTCCTAAACTTTGGAATATATAAGGAAGACAGGTTCTGTAAATATTTTTAAATCCAGATTGAAGACCTTCCTGTTCAGACTGGCTTATTCATAGTTTCTGTCATTAAACATACAATTTGTGACCGTGATCAATCAAATGAGATACCTGTAGATGTTTTATGGCAGTAATAGCATTTACTGTTTATCTTCATTGTAATTCCTTTTTTGTTTTTAATGTAGAAAATTATTTGAGCCTTTATACATGTTGTTTTCTTGTTGTTTTAAAATAACAACACTATTTTGAAAGTCTAGTCAGCATGCTAGCCCATTAAATGATTTACAGTTCAGTTCAGTTTTTAAACACGAAAGATATTTACACACCAGTTTAATATGCTTTATTTTTACACACCAGCTTCCTGCTGGAAAAAAAACCCAATAGGAAATTCATAGAAATTCTAATGGTTTCCACTACAAATACAATTAAAAACCAAGAGCTAACCATTAAAACTATTACCATTATTGGTCCTTAATGGTATAGACATAACATGCCACCAATAGAAGGCAACAAATACCAGTAGAGACCCACAGGGACCATTACAGTTTCCATCAAAACCAATACAATTCCGATTATAACCATTGCAAATTTTATGAGGGTTTCTACTTTTTTTCCAGCAGGGTTATCTTTTTAGATAATAATCGATTTATAATGAACTCTAATCGACAATAATTAACTTTTAGTTGTTGCATACAGTTATTTTATTTCACTCGTTGCCTTTTTAAATTCAGAATTAAGTCCATATCGTCGAATTATTCCTCTCCTGCTGTTCATTATATGTTGTTGCGGTGTGCACATGCTCTCAGCAGATGGCGCCACGTACAGGACGTTTGCATTAACCGCCACCAATGAGCCGGAGAAGAAGTGATGAACCCACGCATGCGCACTACAACGTTCCTCAAAAGAAAAAAGACAGTAGAAAACAAAGCAACAATCTGTTTTCCTGTAGCTAACCTTGGGTTTGTTTAAGTTTTTTTTGTTGGGTTAGCTACATTCGTACGCTGGAAACACAACGGTAACGAGGCAGCTGTTCGCTTAGCTGGATTTTAATTAATCACAAAATGGCGACAGCAGACGACTCCCGATTCTACAGTGGTAAGTTAACAGCGCGAGCCTATCGGTGCTAATTAGCTTAGCGGTGTCAATGTGTTACACAACTCTTTAGGGGGAAAAAAAATCTCATTATGTAGCGTCTTTCTTTATTTTTCCACCAAGTCCTAGTTTTAATGACTACCGAGCTACAGCTAGTAGTTGTGTGGTTAGCTGACTAAGGTTAGTAACAACCTTCAGTGTTAGCATTGAAGTGTGACCTGGTTGTTAGCAGCACTGAACTGCTGCCTTGGCTAGCTACGCAGCTACACTCTCAGCGCGCGCTTAACTAGATAACTAATTACTACGAGGAATAATTAACCAGGTTTATGTCAGATTTGCTGTCCTGATTACATTGTGTTTATCTAAGTCACAATTTTAACATCATTAGCTCGCTAGTTATTCAGCCAGCAGCCGTTTTTTTCCACTGCGTGGCCGCATTGTTGAAGTTGTTCAGTGGCAGCATTTTCATCTTTTACTGAAAATCACGCCAAATTGCACAAAACCCACACAATACTGCTAGTTCTTTTCTAGGTAAAGTGGTTAAACGTGGAATAGTCGATTTTTGAAAAAAAAATCTTACTTTGACAAATAACCTGGAAGGTATTTAGAACCTGATAAAGAAAACGACTTCCGGCTCGGACTGCCTGTTTGTGTTTTAACGGGAATACTGGCAGTCATGGTGCTTTCAAGTCATGTCGGAAAGATCATATTTACGAGTTGAACGCCACCACAAAGTCGTAATTACAAGTGGGGAAACGCGGGATTTTCTTTGAGGCCCGAGTTTCCGTGTTGGTGGCGTGCCAGTAAAAAACAACATGGCGGAATCAGTGTGTGCAGCGTCTGTAGATGACGGTGAATTTGTTGAAATGAAATGTTTACTCGATGATTGCAGTTGTTATGGGGCTACTGGATGACGTCATACTCCCATTTACACATTCGCGTCATCGGCGCGATCATTCGCCTATCAGATTTTCTGAAGACGTGAAATAGAAGAGATTTATCAGAATATACAATAATAGATTATAACGTAGTGAACAACGTCGTCTTTGGTCCTGGTGCCACAAGATATTTGCTTTTTTTATGTGTGTATATTGCCCAGGAGAAGGTAACAATGAAGGGCATAAGTGAGACTAGCAGTGGTGATTGGTGGTTAGACATTAAGGACAATGGAGATCAGTGATTGGGTGTTGGGAGCGGTGGAGGTCAGTGGATTGGGTGTTGGGAGCGGTGGCCGTCAGTGGATTGGGCGTTGGGAGTGGTGGCTGTCAGTGGATTGGGCGTTGGGAGTGGTGGCCGTCAGTGGATTGGGCGTTGGGAGCGGTGGCGGTCAGTGGATTGGGCGTTGGGAGCGGTGGCGGTCAGTGGATTGGGCGTTGGGAGCGGTGGCGGTCAGTGGATTGGGC
>JANDJT010000185.1:132535-164355 GCA_024331685.1 Stegophilus panzeri | reverse complement strand
GATTGGGCGTTGGGAGCGGTGGCCGTCAGTGGATTGGGCGTTGGGAGCGGTGGCCGTCAGTGGATTGGGCGTTGGGAAGTCGATGCAGCTCAGTCAGACTTTACACACTAGTGGTGAGTCAAGTGAGCCTGCTCTCTTACCTTGGAGAACTGCATTGAGTGCAGGACAGTCGATAACATCTGCTCAAAAAGGTGTGCTGGGGTTTAGAGTAAATGCTCTTGCTCCAGGGCACAGTAGTGAGTCTGAGGCAGTTGTATGATTTAAGATTACAATCTTCTAAACCATAACCGAAGAGCTACCAATTTACCAACATGTAACTTCAAGGGACAGTGTTGTAGTTCCCAGTCCAAGTATTGCTGCAGATGTGTATGATTTCTTCAAGGCCACCGTGTTAGAAGAATAGAAGGTGTTAATGGTGAATGTGCCCAACTAGGTGTATTTGTCTTTCAGAACATGATGATCGTGTTGGACCCAAACATCGCAGGAAAGGCAGGGGACCTTTCAGAGCACCACTCTACAGCGACCAGATCTCGAAACAGAGACATCGTGGAGGCCATGGAGGCGGAAGTGGAGGAGCTGGTCCCAGATCCAGATTTGAGGACGATGATGGTGACATCGCAATGACTGATGACCTTCATGACGGGGGGTCGCAACGGAGATTGTGAGAGCACGGTTCTTGTTTAATATCTTGTGTTATTTCTTCATAATAAGTGTTTTGTGCGTGATATGTCTTCTACAATGCAGTGAATGTATCCGAATAATGTATGTTTTCATTTCTGTGTAGTGCTCCTTATGGGCGGCCCCAAAATCGCCGTAACGGCCGAAGAGGAGGAAAAGATGCAAGAGGAGATGGTGGCAACAACAGGGGACGAGGGAATAGAGGAGGAGGAGGTGGAGGAGGCAGTGGAGATGGAGCTGACGGAGGTGGAGGCCGTAAGAATTGGTTCAAGATGATGGTGCGTGTTTTATGAGCTGCTTTGCCATAATGTCCATGGCTTGAAATGAAAAATAGTATTTGTTTTGAATCTTTTTACTAATCCTTTTTTTTTTTTTTTTGTATCTCTTCAGATTCCTCATGGGAAAAAATACGAAAAACAGTGGCTTCTCTCTTCACTACAGAACATCTGCGCAGTGCCATTCCAAGCCATACAGGCAAGTGAAATATGAAATGAATGATTATACTACAGTATTGTTAAATTCTTACTCGTCATCGGTCAGATGGTGTTGATTAATTTTCTATAACACTGATTGTGGCAGTGTTTACAAATGCAAAATAAAATAAGGTTGTACTGTCTGAGTCTGTTGTGAGTTTTATTTATTTATTTTTACAGTACCACACAGAAGGAAACCGAGTACAGTTCTACATCGATGATTCTTCTACAGCATATGCTTTGGTTAAAGTGTCCAGAAAAATCACAGACAAAGATGGATACAAGGTTCAGTGTTATAAAATACATGTATCAATTGACTGGATTAGTGCATTTGTGATGTAGGCAAAAATCTAATAAATTATTTACCACGTTGTTTAATATCTTTTCTTCTTAAGCGTAATTCAGTAGTGTCCTTTATTCTACTTTGGGCCTAACAGATAGCCGTCTTGATGAATCCGTGCCAGCCTCCAAGCTTACCCCAACAGGACCTGAAGCTAGAGGACCTAGAGCATTTGAAGGTGAGTGAACACCTGAGTGAGGCAGCCACTTTAGCACTCATCTTGTATTTCATGTAAAGTAATGGCCCTGCAGTAGTTAAGAGGTTGATGTGTCACAGTGAAACTTTAAAAAAAAAAACCAAAAACATTTTTATTACAGCAATGCATGTCCAAGCGTTTTGACGGTTCACAACAGGCCCTTGATTTGAACAACATCAGAGTTGACCCAGGTAGGTTTCTTTTTAAAATGCCGCCACTTACATATTAATTAAACGTTTGTGATTATGTGTAGACCGCTTAACCGTCAAATGTTTAACAGCTGTAGTAAGTGTTAAGCAGACATTCTCTGTGCTTTGTGATCTGTTGAAGTATGTTTAGAGAAACTACAGATGCTAAATTAAGTTTAAAAGACAAAGAAAAATTGGAAAGATCATTTATGTGGGATAATTGCTATTAGGTCGTTTTCCCCCCCTGCGTTTTGTGTTTTTAACTCACCTTTGCGATACGTGTGCTTGCACTGAGAGCATTGTGATATGCACACATTTCCTGCCGGTCTGTGTGGCTAAAAATCTTCTTATGATAACAGCTCCTCCTTTACAGCTATTCATGTACTTTGACATTTCACACATCATGCACTGTTTCTCGCTGTTTGAGTGTTGGTATTAGACTTGCTGTGATAGCCGGTGTTGCCTGTGTTGCACGGTGTTCGGCCGCACACCGATTACATCACTTGCCCACCGCAGCACCACCCCCACTGTCGCTTTGCATTTTTATAGTAATGAAAATTTAGTTTGCTTGGAGAATGGATGCTAATGCGTCTGCTCAATTCAGCATGAGCCGAATGAGTCAGTCACAACACAGATCAGCAGGAGTCAGATTTCATTTATCACGTGACTAGTGAGGCGAGTTGACTTGACAAGATGATGGCAGAAGGTTTGGTTTCAGAAGTTCTGTTTGATATAAGCGAGTTTGTCATTGTACTGTTTTGTTGTTGGGTTTTTCATTAAGAATAATAATGAACCCACCATTTAAACAATTGCCGCTAATTTGAAAGTGAAAGCGAAACGCACACAGCCTCCGGGGCATTCATATGTGACTTAAAAGCGAGGGGGAAAATAGGGAAAAGTGCCAATGACCCCCCCCCAAAAAAAAAAAACCCAAAAAAACAAACCTATTGCCTACCATTTTTGGAAACTGCGTGTGCAAAAGTGACTTATGGATTTGTACAATCAGTTGACGGTTATGTGAAAGTGAACCTGTGATCATGAGCTCCTCCTCTAAATGATACAAGGACTGGTCTTGAGACTAGTTCCACTGGAATGGCTGGCTGTACATAAATGTAGTTGAATTATGACTATGACTTGGCCTAGGTTGCAGCGGTTAGCTGAGTGTATCAGAAAATGTATTTCTCTAATGTTATTCCATTGTCGTTTTCCTTGCGACAGATTTGGCTTCCTTGAACATTGAGGTGGCACTTAGCAGGAAAAACTCCATGCAGGCAGTCATCAAGATCATTGAGGATAACATACCTGAGGTACAGAAAAGGATCGCTTATCTTGCTTTCGGCGCATGAAATGGAATACATGATGTAGGCTAACGATTGCATGGAAAAATCCAAGAAAACACTCATTTACTCTGGTCCTTCATCTTCTTCACAGCTGGTTTGTTTAAACCTAAGCAACAACAGATTGTACAAGCTTGATGACCTCGCTGACCTCGTCGCCAAAGTCCCAAATCTGAAGATTCTGAATCTCTCACACAATGATGTATGGAGTTTTGTCTTTTATTCCGTTTAGAGTTGCTCTGTCTTTCTGGTTCACGTAGTTACTTCTTTGTTCGCTACAGATAAGGTCGGAGAGAGAGTTGGACAAGCTGAAGGGGCTGAGGCTGGTGGAGTTGTCACTACAGAGGAACCCTCTGTGCGATCACTTTAAGGACCAGGCTGATTACATTAGGTCAGTTCTTATTCTAACCTGTAGTGCAAAGAAATATGGAAACGGGTAAATGAGTGTGTTTTGGTTGAGTGAGTGTCTGTGTGTTTGTGTACGTCATACACATCATCTCCCTGGAGGTCAACAAACCCTTTCAGACAGAGCCAAACGGAAGCGATGAAGGCTTATGTAGAAACCAAAGGAAATGGAGTAAATGTACCATGTCCATCCTTTTCAGCACTGATGGCCAATGGAATATTTTGGAAGACTTTCCCATTGATTACATTGATTAGATTTTTTTTATTTATTTATTTTTATTAATTTTTTTATAAATGTATTAAAGACTGTCATGTGATGCTGTCAGTTTAGTTACGCTTAATGTTAAAGAAGGTAAGTTAGTTTCTATGATTCTTTAGTATTATAGCAGCTATAACCAGTCGTTCCATCACCAGCCTTTTCTCTCTCTTTTTAGTAAGACCAAAAAAAAAAAAAAAACATTTTGTCGTGGTAACAAGAAACAGAGCTTTGTTAGAAAATGAATCCACAACTTCCAACCAATCAGATTTGAGAATTCTACAGTGCTGTGATATGTCACAATATGTTTTTGGTGGGTGTTGTCAGTACTGCACAAAACACTAACCGACTGCATATTTCTTAGAAAAAAAAAAAAAAATGAGTCTGTAAACAGACGTGCGTCTAGTGAATTAAAACCACACACCAACAAGAAACTGACTGGACTTTAGCCAATATATTGGATATATTGAGCGTTTTTTACTCAAGTTTGTTCTTACAAATGTTGATTTGTCATATTCTTAGAAAAACGAAGGTGTCATTATACATATCAAATAACCTTAGACATGTTCAGGGTTCACAATATGTTTTTGATACTAGCCAGTCCAAACGTGATGCACGCAAGACCTGTTGTTAACCGGTTTCTGTCATGAAATATAAAACCAAACTGTAGATGCGACACAGTCATTCTAATGCTCTACATCGTATAAAGGTGTTTACTATGGGGGTTATAGTAGTACTATGTATCATGGGAGTTTATTTGTTACAAAAAAGTGTGGTGGTATAGTATAAAGGATAAAATAAAGCTTCCTGCTTACCTGTTATCTTTTCTCCATGTGCTCTCAGCCTCTTTGCAATTCCAGTTCTCTGTTCCCTCTGTGTTTTTCCTGCAGTGCAGTTGGCTCTGTTGCTCTTTATAGATTACTGCTCGTACAGTTGCGTTTATATTGTTAGTCAAAAAGGTCAGTTTAGAGGAAAACATTAGTTATGTCTACATATGTAGCTTTTTCTTGGCTTATTCTTAGCTCATTTGGGATACAGCGCCATTTAACCACTCAATGCCCAATGCCTCTTAACCCTGCGAGAGCGTCGGGCCTAAGCTGACTCTAGAAGAGAAGGAAAATGCATGTGTGGAAAGTTTATGTGCACTGAAGTGCTCTTGAGTTCCCAACCGCTCTGTAATGGTGCCTTCTCCGTCCCCTCCACCCCTCATATGAGCTTAGGTTGAGCTTAGGTCTCAACCCAAGATTGCTGATTGGCCAGTGACGAAGGCTGGTTAGCCAAAGACGGGTAAGATCCCACCATAGACTTGGGACAACCTAAGGCAGGCACAGTCGCAAAGCTGGCCACAGCACACAACATAGAGCAGACGATGAAGATCCCTAGGAGAGAAGAAGAGGAAGATGTGAATTGTTAACACTGCACTGAGGAGAGCTCTTGGGTGGAGGAGGAAAGGGAGGGGGGATTTAAGAAAATCCTTCAAGCCAAGCAGTTCTCAGCAATGCTGGAACCCCTTAAACTCCAATGGGGGCTTTGTTGCTCAAAACTGGACCTCCATGTCCATGGTGCATGGACAGTAATATGAACATTTAGAACATCAAAGCAAATGCTCTCTTGGCTGTTACTAAACTGAGGAACACTGGAATGTGGGCTTTGTGGCCATATTCACATCTCAAAATTAGAGTAAGCATCAAGTTCAGAAACTATAGTGAAGATAGAGTAACAAAATTAGACATAGCTGACTAGGAGCGTTAAAACTTCAGCTTCAATTTTTTTTTTCTTGAAAGGAAACCCGGCCATTTTTAACTGCAGTGGTTGGGTCCAAAAGTGTTAGGTCATACGATTTAGGCCAATGCATTGTCTTTTTGTAGCTGCGTCGCCAGAATTACGAGCAATAGCAGTACTCTGTATAAAAGCTCAGGGTTCAGCTTCATTGCTGCTATCTTTTTTTTGTTTGTTTGTTTGTTTTTGTTTACTTTCATATGCCATCTTCTCTATGCTGAAAGTTTGTCTCATGTAAATTTTTCTGCTCTTTAAGTCACTTTTCCCCTCCAGCTTGTTTCAAATGGCCTCCATCAACATGGCTAGTGTTCTCCATAGTAAAAATTATATAGTTCAAAATGATGTTTGAGTTCGGCTTAAATGTATTCTACTTACAAATTTGATTACAGAAAGATTAATTTAAAAAAAATCTCAGTAGTTCAACAGCTGTGTATGTGAGTTGTTAAATGATCATAGAGTTTTTTGTTATTGCCTTAACTGTTAATTAACCACCTCACAGTGATTAAGCACTGAACATACCATTGTCCTACTCATAATTGGTTTACAGTTGACTTGAAACAGTTATGTAGTAATGGCATGTCAAACTGAACTCACCACGGCCCCCGAGAGACCTCAGTCCAATCGCAATGTGCCTGAAAGTACTGACCGTGTCCACCACCTCTACCCCACACACTCCCCTTCCCTCACCCCCACCCCCCAGAGCCTGCGTGTCAGTGTGTTCCTGTGCGTAGGGGGCCGATGGTGAGTATTGTGGAGGGGTAAGTACTACATTCCTGTTGGGGTGGGGGAACATACAAGCACTATGAATACTGTTATTGCCGTCTTTTGTGAGCGATGCTGCTCAGACTGTAGCAAGATTCCTGCAGTTATTTGAAGATTATGTATCATGTTGGCTGTGGTAAATATATATAGCCGAAAACATACTGCATATGTAAACACCTCGGGTTTAAATCCTGAATTTTGTAGAGTCTCTGATGTTTTATTTAATAAATAAAACCCCTGTTTAATTTTGTATGCCCGGTGACCGTGTCCTCGCTTCATGTCTTCAGGGAGACTGTGCCAGTGGTGTATGTGTGGGAGGAAATATCTGCTTTCTAGTTTCTTCTCAAATAACAGTGAATATTTCTCTTGTCTTCTGTCTTTGTGGTTGTTGGACAGTGCCATACGGGAGAGGTTCCCCAGACTGCTCAAACTGGTAGGCTCTGCACATCACTGGTTTACTCTGTTGTATCTGACACAGTTGGTGTTTCCATTTTTGCCCCCTCACAGTAGCTACTGACACACAATAGTGCATTTCTGCCACAGGTACCTTTTTAGGAACTGGTTCAGGGTGTTTCACTTATCTGCTTCCTGTGACTTGTTTGGTAAACCTTGATGTGTTGATGTGCTGAACTGCTGATTGGTCAGATGCTAGACAGGACAGTTTTTACATCAATGTGTTCCACATACAATGTGGGAAGGGGGGACCATGGAAGCCAGCTAGCTGTGATGAGTGATTGTATGTTTTCCTTCTCGGTCAGTGAACTATATTGTGAACTGTTAGATTGATCAAGTCAACATGTCTGTTGGTTGATCTATAGCAAATACTTGTGTGTGTTAGTTTGTTTACATCTGATGCTCTGCTCGGCCATGTTGATTCGATGTCACTGTAAATTGGGAAGAAACTCATAGTTGAGATCACTACCCCAAGTTTACGATTTGGAACTTCAAGTTGTGGGGGTGTTTTCTTCGTCTTTTCCTGGTTGGCGGTTGGGAATAACAAGTTACAACCTCAAGTCAAAGGCAGCGTAACTGCTGAGTGTTGTATATTTACCTCCTCAAAACAGTGAACTGTTATAGATTGAACAAGCTAATATATCAGTATGTTGATTGATCTAATGCAGAAACTAGTTTATACTTTATAACTCCTTTTAAAAGTACTGAAGCGCTTTCAGAGTTTCAGAGTAGGAATTCTGATTTTTTTTCCTTTTGGTTTTTCGTCATTGAGAGGTTACAAATGGTAGTCGAAAGTAGCATAAGTTTGTTTCGTTTCAGAAGCAGCGTGGCGCAGCCGACCCAGTGGAATGTTTCTGATGCAAGTGGAGGGTCAATAAATGCCTGTTTTGTACCCGTGTCTAGTCGCCAAAAACTAAGGGTTAAATTGCACTTTGTACAGATATAAATCATTGTGCAGCATGGCAAAACACAATAAAGAGCATCTGCTTTGGTGTTTGGTGTCTTGCTGTGCTTTTGCTGTTTCTTGTTATACATTTTGTGTTTTGATAACGTGGTGTACACACACTTGTCCAGGCACTGTATAGTCTTCGTTCAGGACAGTTCCAGAACTTTTAGGTGTTCCTCAAAAGGTTCCTGAATTTCAGTGGAAATGCACCTAAGATTAGACCTTGACAAGACTCATTTTTGTATTTCACTTCAATTATTCATGAACATCAAAGAGCTTGGCAGGTGTTCTATCACACCTTTACATTGTTTTATATCTCTACCACAGGACGGACACGACCTTCCTCCTCCCATTGGTTTTGACCTGGAGGTTGCTCCGGCTGTTCTTCCTCCGTGCAAGGTAACTTCCCGAATAATGTTATGATAGTCCGCTGTCCTTTAGCAAAGGAGTGTCAAACTCAATCAATAGAGTTTGCAAAAAAAAATATTTAAAATGAAAACATTTTTTGATTTAAAATATATATTCTTAACATAAAAATTCTAAGCAGCCGCTAAATAATTTTTTATTTTTTTGGAAGGATGTTTTACAGTGCCAAATGTTTAGTTGAAATGAAAACTTGTATATTAGCACATTTTTGCGTTTGTAGCTCTATTCCGCCCCCTAGTGGAAGAAAAGATTAGCTCTTTATTCTGAACTTTTTCATTTAAAACATGGTTTCTAAAATTTAATCGGTGGTCATGATCAGAACCTCTACCGTTTGTTTGACACCGCTCCTTTAGTGTATTGGCGTACTGTTTAAATGTGAGTTGATTGGAATCTTTTTCAATCCAGCCCAGTTACTTCGGCTCAGAAGAACTGAAGGGCCTCATCACTTGCTTCCTGCAACAGTACGTTACTCTACGCAATTCTGAATGTCTAGTTTGTGTTTATGAAAATAAAGCAGCGGTGTGACCGAAGCTAAATGTGTTTCTCTTGTCGTCTAAGGTATTACACTATATACGACTCAGCAAACAGACAGCTTCTGCTTGATGCTTATCATGATGGTGCAACGTTCTCGCTCATTGTCCCATTCTCCACGCAGAACCCTTCCAGGTAGAGTATATCCGCTTCCTTTCTGGCTTTATGACTTTTCTCTGGCTGGCACCTATAGGATGTCCTTGTACATACAGATTACAATATAGTAGTACTACCTTGTATCTACACTCATTGTGCTATTGCGAGTGTTAGGCATCAGATTCAAATCTTACTGGACCAAAGAGAGCAATTTTTTTTTTTGTGCAAATAGTCTGTGAAATAAAATGTTTAGCAAAATCCAGGCTAATGACTTCTATAAATATTTATCACTTTATCACAGTCATGTCTCTTTCTCCCCCCCATGTCTATAGCTATACATGGTGTCAAAACATTCTTCCCTGTAGGATCTGTTTTGAAAAGTGTCATAGGTCTATTTAATCTTTCGTGTCCAGATTTTTATTTTTTTTTCCTTTCCTGCCCGAGATTCGAGAGTGCCGCTTTGGACCGTTTTCAGTTGGAAAATTCCGGTGCTCTAATGAGTGAATCCGAAATAGCAGCATTGTTGAGGGATTTAAACACTGCATTTTCACTGCACGCTTTTATTAAACACACCTTTCTAGTCAGTTAGACACTCTTGGCCCATGCAGTGTGTATTAGTCATACACCAGCCCTTAATCAGTCAGTTTGTTACCACAGGCTTGCAGTTGACTGGAAATGTTTAGTTATTGGACTAGAAAATGGTCCATCGCAGAAACACCCAAGTATCTGGTCAACAGTGGACATTTGTATAAATATCTTTAAACCGTAACTCGACTGCAATCACGCTGTTCTACTGAATATCAGTGCAAGAGGTGACTAACAAACTGAGTCTGTAAATTTTCATTAGTGTATTATGCGTATGTGGTATGTTTATTTGGTCACTTTGTTTTATTACTCTTATAGAAGCAGTTTGGGAGAATACATGAAGGACAGTCGTAACATCAAGCGTGTGAAAGATTCCAGTAAGACTATTGTTCTTATTTTTGCAGTTGCTTAGTTACTGTTTGATTACTGTATGGCAGATTTATTTATTTCCCCCCATTTACACAAACTTGACCATTTGATCATTGCATCTTAAGTAATGTTTTATTGTTCTGGTCCTTCAGCTACAAGGTTTCGCTTGCTGAAGCACACGCGGTTGAACGTGGTTGCGTTTCTGAACGAGCTCCCCAAGACCCAGCACGACATTGCCTCGTTTAATGTCGATGTCAACACCTACACCGTGAGAGAATTTTACTGTGCTACAGGTAGTCTGTGTTTAAAGTCGATTCGCATCCGTTTCACTTGCTTTTCTCTCTTTTCTCAGAGCTCGTTGCTGTCATTCACAGTCAGTGGAGTGTTTAAAGAAGGTATGGACATGATTGATCTTAATTCTTTTAGAAATGAGTTCAAACCCCTGCAGTATCGCAGGTAATTCTGCTGCAAAATGCAGCTTCTAATGGTTTCTCTCATTCTCTGTTTCCTTCAGTGGATGGCAACTCTCGTGACTCGTACAGAGCTTTCTCTCGCGTGTTCATTGCCGTGTCCCCTGGAAATGGAAGGTAAGGCCCTTCTCTCGAATCTCTGAATGATTTGGAGGACACGGCTACCTTGTACCGTTTTTTTCGATGCATACTTTGTCTTGTATCCTCAGCATGTGTATCGTGAACGACGAGATGTTTGTCCGGAACGCCACGACAGAGGAGATTCGGCGAGCGTTTGTCGCCCCAGCCCCGACCCCCTCCAGCAGCCCTGTGCCCACGCTGTCTGCCACCCAACAGGAAATGCTCTCTGCATTCTCCCAGCAGTCTGGCATGAACCTGGAGTGGTCTCAGAAGTAAGATTTCGAAGCTTTATACTACAACACAATGTTCAATCTGGATCTCTTGCCCCAAAACATTGCTTTTCTGAGCCAGGTAGATTTTTAATTATGATAAGGAGCTCTGATGTACTGATGAACACAGGAAAGGGATGTAGGAATTCAATATTTTGCCATCTCACACTGATATTTTGACATTTCTATGCATACCAAAGGCATACCGTTAATTCACAAAGGACTTTTTTTTTTCTTTTCTTTTTTTTTTTTAAAAACTATCAGCATTCCAGGCAAAATGGAAATGATTTCCAGCTTATGAAATTATTTACACATCAGTTAAAAACCGAATTGGTTATTTATTTATTTATTTATTTATTTTATTTACACACAAGTTGTCTCAGTTTTCCAAGAATTGATTAATAATCAGCTGTAATTGAATAGATTTAGGACTTTTGTCTTGATTCGTTTGAGGTTTCGTCTTTTCAGTTGACGCATTGATCCAGATCGTTATAACCTTACATCAATAATAATCTAAAGGAACTTGAAATGTTCTGTGTAGAGGAGTGGCCCATGATCCGTCTGAAACTGCTCTCGAGCCGTGTTCGATGTTGTCTCAAACAAGCAGAAACGTTGCACTAAGAAAACCACTTACGTTTCTGAAATATTGTGGTCAATGAAACTAGCATCTCCATATCTCTCGTTAACGTACATTTGTTTCTGCTTATTTTCATGAGTGGTGCTGATAATAAGAGTTGACTGTATGTATTATGAAATGTACTATATTTCAACAAAACCACCCAGGGCTAAATGTGTAACAGGTACTT
The DNA here is from genome assembly GCA_024331685.1 of Stegophilus panzeri. Classification (NCBI taxonomy): domain Eukaryota; kingdom Metazoa; phylum Chordata; class Actinopteri; order Siluriformes; family Trichomycteridae; genus Stegophilus; species Stegophilus panzeri. The sequence continues at coordinate 152,870 of JANDJT010000185.1, read as the reverse complement.
TGCATTGGAATTATTGAGAGATTTGCCTTTTTATTTTTTTTAAGGTGCCTGCAAGACAATGACTGGAATTTTGAACGGGCCGGGCAGATTTTCACAGACCTTAAGGTAGTCAGTCATTTCATTTTATTGTTTCATTGCAAAACAAAGTGTGCTTGTATATAAAATCCAGCACAGTTCATTGTTGCTACTAAACACATTTACTAAGTAGTGTTTCTGTTTTTAGGTCCAAGGAAAGATCCCAGATGTCGCTTTCATAAAGTGAAGAAAATAACTTTTTTAAAAAAAAATTTTTTTTTGTCTGATGAGCTCCAGAACAAGGCTTAGATTTGTGTTTATAGCTGATGTAATTATTGTTGATTATTGTTAAAATGACCAGTTTTGTCGCTTTCGATGGTTCTTACTCTACAATATTTACCAGCTACTTATACTGTACAAAAATGTAGTGTATGCATTGCTTCCTCTGGTGTAATCTTTCTTTATGAATGTTTTGATTAAAAATATTTAGAAAAATTAAATCAAAATGTTTGTGGTCATAAAGAAGCTGAGAAAACAGTCACTAACGTTGTTTATTACTGTATAGATAACAAGTCAGTGTCAGTAACAGCAATGCTATTGTGTGTATAAACGCCATATTGTGCGTTGATGTCTCACTCAACTCTATAACATCCTCTATGACCGTACCGCTGTGCTTTCTTTGGTTGCATTGCCACTGACATGGCTTTTTTTAACTGAAATACTGATGAGTGAACAGAGATAACTGAGTCACAGTCAGGATGTAGAAGCTGGTGCAGTCTGTGCTTTAGAGCAGATCAGAGAGGACGTTTGAGGCTAAGCTGCAGCTGAGACCAGTTCCATCAGCCTCCACGTTGAGCTTCTTCACCACACCGTCCTCAACAACCATTGCATATCTACACAGGAAATGGCAATTTTACAGGAAACATTATTTCTCATCAGTAATTTTAAGCTCTTTAAAAGTACCAAACATATGAACCAGGTAATCCAAGGGCTGGAGAACATGGATGCTTAGTGGTCAAAGTCTCCCAGAACTTGTTTTAGTGACAATAATTGCTTCATGTGACGTTGAAACACTTGCTTCCAACACTACAAACTTCAAACCGTTTCCTCAGTAAACTTTTCTGCTTTCACATATTGAAACCTGATCTGCCTTTACCTTTAATAATGCAGCAATGATCATGTCTAGCGCTGCAACTAACGATTATTTTCCTAATCGATTAGTTGACCGATTATTTTTTCGATTAATCGGATGTGGGAAAACTTTCAGGTTGTGTGTTCCATTTGAGATGATATTACCTTTCTAAAATGCATACACTAAACCAGTGGTTCTCAACCTTTTGTGAGCTTTGGACCCCTAGCATATTTCGAACAATCCACAAAGACCCTCACTCCACAACAATTTCTGGCTATATATTAAACAGTCATTTCTATATATGTTACTTTATTTCATTAATATTTAACATTAACAATATTACCATTAAAATTTAATCAAAACAAGATTATTTTTTACATTTTATTGTTGGTGACATTTAATTTGACTCCCTGAATTATCTTGTTTATTTTATCCATCAAGGTAACACTTGAACTTCTCTACCACTCCTAGGTTTTTGCAAATTATCATTTCATTTGTAAATAAATCCATCAATGAACGATTGCCAGCTCAGCTAACATGATATTTGCGAATAACCAAATTGATTAATTTTAGAACATCTCATCTGAATATGTTTTGATAAATTTAACTATATACATATATAAAATATTTAAACATTTTTAAAACTTTCCTACAGGCCCCCTGCAATTACACCACTGACCACTAGGGGTCCGCGGACCCCCGGTGCACTGAAGGGTAGAATGCATAGTGTAAGTGTATAGCAAGTCATTTGGGACACAACTTTAGTATTTACTCTCCGAAGCGTGTTTTCGGAACAGAAGTAACATAATGAGTAAATGTGCTGCGCGCAGACCGACTAATCGATAATAAGATTCGTTGACAACAATTTTCATAATCGATTAGTTGTTGCAGCTCTAATAATGTCATGTTCAATAGTTAGATTTTGCATTACGACTTGATAAAGAAGCTAAACTTGAATTCTGAAGGCTAAGTGTGTCATTGTGGCCTGGTGAGAGTCTGGGTTTGAATCCCAGCACTATCTTTCATTTTACATCATGTTTCTTTTCCCACAAATTCTGTTCTAAGAATTTGCTCTGATTCAGAGACGCAAAACCTATTTTGGTCTCTGTGGTACATTTGGCTTCTGGGCTCAAAGTTGAAGCTTTTCAAAAGGTTTTCAAAAGGTTTAAGTCCCACCAGTTGAGTCAATTATTTTCTGGTCTGAGCTGTTCGTATAGAAGACTATACAGGGTTTCTGAGAATTATTTAACTGCCCATGAAGCTTTAAGCTGTGGCAATTCCCTACTTGGCAACTTTGCTAGTTTGGGTTAACATAAGGTATGAAGGAAAAAAAATGCTGCCAGGTATCTTATGTTGCCTGGAAATAATCTAGGGATCCACATAGTTTATAATTACAGAAGCACAAATATCCTTCATGTGTCCTAAAAATAATCATTCTTACCTCTTGGATCTCTTGTTACCAAGTACCTTCAAAATGTCATCATTGTCCAGAAAGAGATCAACTGCCTGAAAAAGAACATAGTCTGTTGTTACACCATGCTCACATGCCAGAACAGGAAGCAGGGCCTGACATTGCAAACCACAGCGCATGGCTCAGACAGGCAGAGGTGAGACACCATTTGCATCGGGATTTCCATACAATTTCCTGTCACCTGCATTGTTAACGAGAACGGTAGGTATATCAAAAACAAATCTTACCGCAGTGAAGGCTCCTGTGGGATCGGCCAGCATTCGCACCTATAATGAAATGGAAAGGTTTCAAATATCAACATGGCAATATCCAAATTTCAAAACTTAATATTTAATGAGCTCCATTGAAAGTGCCCTGCGTGCATTATGTTACCTTGTGCCAACCACGAGAGGAAACTTCACACCTAATCAATGAAAATTCTTTACATTTACTCCGATGAGGTGGTGGTGGTGTTTCTTTTCATCATTCCCTTTACAGTTACCATCCTCACACCTTCAACATGCACAGCCCTACCCTTTCACCACTTAAATGATTTCACACATAGGTGTAGACTGGGGAAAGGGAGGTGAGAGAGGGCTCATCACCCCTCACTGTTCCAATTCTCCCAATCATGTCTTCAATTTGGGATTATTAAAAAAGTTTAAAATCAGAACAAGTTCAGTGGATAATCAGGGTACACTGTGTGGTCCTTTACAGCTTTCCACAAACTGGGAGATGACTTCACATCTCCCACTGCTAACCTTACATTTACTATAATACCACAAAAATCACTTTTACATTACTTGAAACGGTGAAATTAAACCTATACCCAGGAATTTACAGAGAAGCAAAATTTGTTTAAAAAACAAAAAAAACAAAAAACAAAAAAACAACCACACACACACAAAACATAGATGACATGGCAAAACAATGATTGCCAGTTAAACAATACACTGCCAAACAGCTTTAATGTAGGCTCGCGATTTCCTTATTTTTTAAACCACTTACTTGTAATCATAATGCTGGCTGGGGAATTCACAAGGAAGTCAATTTTCAAAAACCTCCTATGATGACAACGAAAGGCTGTTTTCCAGTTGAACAATACACCGACTAACCCGTTTAACATCTTTCATGGTGGCTGAAGATCAGGTTTCTAACACTGTTCTATTCCGATCAAAGCATCTAAGCGTGTTCTGATAAACGGTTTCACGGAGTGGGACGTGTAATTATAGCCTCGATGATGCTCAGCAACGTTAAGTTGTTTAAATACAAGAGTCAATTCAATGCAATTTAATTTGTATAGCACTTTTAACAATAGACCTTGTCACAAAGCAGCTTTAAAGAAACCTGGTTATAGATTTACATCCAGTGGCAAGGAAAAAAAACCCTGAGAAGACACGAGGAAGAAAGTGTTGCCAGGAACCAGACTCCTAAGGAACTCATCCTTTTCTGGGTAATGCCATATGATTACAAATCATTACTCATCTACAAGTGTAGTAGATAATGTGCAGTTTATACCATGGGATCCCTGCTCACCTTGCCATCTGTGCCATGTTCCTTTCCCCATGCAGCCATGACAAACACGTCATTCACGGAGACGCAGGCCACCTCCTGCACACCTTTGCTCCTCAGCTTTGCTGCATCAGTAACGAATCCCGGGAGATGCGTCTGAGCGACACAAACAAACAGTCACATAGGTGTGCGCATGATGAAAATGTTAGACTTTATAATCCATGAATTATGATCTTAAACGCTGGTGTTTTGAGCAGCAAGTACAACATAACCAAGTAAGCAGAGCAACGGAATCTTTTGTAACAGAATACCACACCATCAGACCGTCACACTATACTGTAGTATCTTTCGTATGTTTGGGGTGTGTGTGTGTGTGTGTGTGTGTATGTGTGTAATCTACCTTGGAGCAGCCAGGAGTAAAGGCACCTGGCACTGCAAACAGTACCCCCTTTTTCCCTTTGAAGAGCTGGGCGATGGAAATTTTATTTCCCGGCTCTCCTTCCTGGACCTCCACAGCTGGCAGACTCTCTCCAACCTTGGAAAGAGTGCTATACATTAGTGTATCTCAATCCTCATCACTTTCCCCTCCCTGTCTGTTTTAGCATTTCCTTTACTCTAACACACAGTTCAATGCAATTCAGCTTGGTAATTAATCAGGTTTAATAGGATGAGATTAAGCTCTAATGTATTCAGTGCATGCGGTATTAAAGTTACTGTCATCCAATTTGTATACAAACATGGATGGCTCAGTGGCTCAGATTCAACCTCATATTTCCCCGAGACCCTGACTGGAATAACACAGTTATTAATGACTGAATGAATTAATCTTGTGTGTGTGTGTGTATGTATACAATGACATCAAATGTTGTTTCCGCATTACAATGATGTTCCACGCAACAAAGGTGCAGTTTAGTTTTGCCAACAGAAAACATTTTAAAACAGTGGTTCTCAACATCAGGAACCAATTAGAGTAAAACTACCTATACTTCATTTAGCATGCATTACTTACAACTTATGCTCTTCATGTTTACCTTTACACATTATTTGCTCAATATAATATAAAATCACACCTGAAAAGTTGTTATTATTATTATTATTATTATTATTATTATTATTATTATTGAGCTCTTATAATTATTCACCAACGATCACTTGAACCAAACAGGTTTAATCCAAACCTCAATAACTCAAAAACATGTGGGTCTATAAACACTGTCAACTTGGACCTGCCTCTATGGCTCCAATAAACAGACTAGAGTATTGTAATGTTAAATAAATGATAAATGTTCATGAGATAGGTTTGTAGTGAGAGTCGTCTGTGGGATTTTCTTTTACAGTTAAAGATGTCCTGGGCTGGAAAAAAAAACCTTTAAACTTAAGTGGAGGACTGGACACCAGCGGTTTCAGACAACACAACGCGACTGCGTTTCTGTCAGTAACGTCACAAGTTTGATTTTGGGCAGAATGCGTATTGCAAACAAGAAAAATGATAAGGCAGAGCACGCAAGATGAATTTAAAAGAGGTGTGGCCTTTGTGCATAAATATGATGGTGTGTCTACTTGTGTCTAATAGCAAGCTCAAAACATACGAGAAAAATACATTCGTGACGTCGCGACTCAGTTGAGAATATGTTTAACTCCAGTCTGGTCGCACTAACACTCCGTATAACGCCATTTTAACTGCTGTAAATATACAAAACACACTGTGACAAGAGAAGTAAGGTAAAGCGGTTGGTTAGCATAGCCGCGACACTCAGCGCGAGCTTCAAATGAGATAAAAAATAAAATAGAGGAACCGGAAATGTGTGTACGAACACCACCACGGCTACAGGAGCGTCTTACCTTGATGGGCATGTTTGCAGGGACTGTAGTATGAAGTGATCTGATGAAACTGAACAAACGAGGTCTACTGAGAAGCATAACTGTTTTTTGGGTCAGCGGGTTTTATATGGGAGGAAGAAAAGGCGGGCCTGAAGAACACAGCCTGTCAGTGTCAGGACAATAACTCTTCATTAACGCCCCGCCCCCTACACCCCTACACACACACACACACACAGGTGATTTACCTAAAGTAGTTGTAAAATAAACAAACTGTGTTAACTGTTCATACTTAGGCCTTAAAAACTTTTCAAAAGCAGCACTGTTTACCAAAATTGTTAAACAATGTCCAGACATCCCAACCTGCAAAAACTCATTTCAGACAAATAAATAAAAGCATACGGTGTATCCTTATTATATTGTCTTATGTAATAGGTTACATACATATTTTGTTTTTGTGATTTCGCCTAATTTAAGTCTGATATATGCAGAAAACATTAAAATATGTACTTACACTGTTTCGTATTATATTATATATTATATTACTGTATTATTCCACTCATTGAGTTATTTTTTATATTAAATAACTACTTTACACATGTCTACAGGGTGTTGGCCTCATCACCTAGACATCAATACAGTATCCTTATATTAGCTAGCTAAAATAACGTTAGCTATGCTAATAGACGAATGACACCTATTCAGCTCTCCTCAACATGTCTTTTACACTCATTTATCCCACCATGGGCAACTGAGAAATCACTGCTGCAAACAGTACAGCGAGCTACAGTGTCGTTTATTTATTTATTTATTTTTTAACCCCTGTTATGCGTGGGTACACTTTAGTGGAGCGAAGTGCGTTTTGTACTTGTTTTTATTTGGACACTCAGCCATGCCTCTAGTGATGTGTCGTTCATTTTGAACGAATCTTTAATATGACTCGGGAACAAGGAGTTATCTCAGAGAGTGATTCGTTAATTTTTGACCGCGCATGCGCTGTAACATCCGCATACGTTCTGTACCGGAAACAGAAATGATTAGTTCAACTCTCGAGTCTTCAGGTTCGAGTCGTTCATTCTTCCAGTGACCTCCCCATAGGCAATGCACTATGCTGTACCTAAAACGGGATGAACGAACGACTGGAACCCGAAGACTCGAGAGGTGTTTCCGTGGAACAGACTTGACAAATGTGACGTGACAAAAGAAAGAAGGACTCGGATCAGGAGGTGAGGTGAACTAACAGACTGCATAGCCTGAAGACCAGCTAAACTATTAATTAATAATTTCTGTTTCTCATAATTCGAGGCTGCATTAGCCTATAGTTTATTTAATAGTTTATTAAGTACTAGATGTGTTGGGGAATTTAACATGTAACATTTTAATTATATTCTGCTGAAATGAACGAAATGACTCGTTCAAAAAAAGATTCGTTCAATTTGCTGAACGAGATTCAAAGATCCGAGTCAGTAAAATGATCCGAACTTCTCATCACTATATGCCGCTGCCGACACTAAACTGAACCGAACTGATGGATGAACGGAAGAGAGGTGGACTGTAAAGCCCGCCTACCGAGAAATCTAATTGGTTAGACAGCACAAAGACAGACCAATCAAGACGCGAGCTGTCACTCGCCCTCTCACCAGGTCGGTCATTCACTCTCGGTTTCTCCAGAGTCCGTCTACCATTAAAAGTGAACTTTGAACTCTCTCTCGCTCTCAAAAAACAAACAAAAAAATCGATTTCCGGGTTATTGTATATAATTTGCGGTCGTCAGGGAGCCTCTATTAAAATGCGGGAGACTCCCGGAACTTCCGGGAGAGTTGGGATGTCTGCAATGTCGTTTTTTTTAATGTTTAGCCCCGCCCTCTTAGTTTGATTGACGGTTAAAGGAGCTTCATTATCACTTTATCACAGACTTATGAGCCAAGCAGAAACACGGTCATCTCCACCTCCATCTATTTCAAATCTTGTTTCTCTGTCATTCAAATTCAGTATACCACCAAATACCATCTATCCATTTTGTGTACCGCTTATCCTGCACAGGGTCACGGGGAGGGTGGAGGCTAGTCCACGGACCTCGGGGCAGAAAGCCGTGGACACCCTGGATGGGTTGCCAATTCATAGCAGGGCACATTCACACAATTTGGAAATGCCAGTCAACCTACAATGCATGTCTCTGATGTGAGGCAAACATGCCAAACATTAAGACACCATGCTCCCCTCAAATACAGTATATACAGTACTCTTATATCAATTCATTTCTTCCATTCAATGTCAGTGATCTGTTCATCTTTTCTTTGCTCACCAAGTTTCTGTGGCATCATTGTCATCTGTGGTGACACACACCAGGACCTGATCACCAGGTCACCCCTTGCCCGAAAACCAGGAGGAACAGGTGATGCACATCCTTCAGGGACATAATTTATCCAATGGTGCTCTATACAGTGCCACTAGTGGTCTGCTTTGGAGGTTTCAAAGGGTCGGAATAGCATTAGTATCTCATCTTGTGACTCCTCATAAAAAACAGAAGTTTTTTTTTTTTTTTAATTTTGCATTATTGCACATTTAAAACTTGTAAGAATTAACTCAGGCAAACTGTGATGAAAAGGTATGAACAGTTAAGAGTGAGGGATGGGATATCTTTGTTCCATCAAAAGTTAAACTCTGGCAAACTTTGTAAATGGAAAACAGAGAGTAATCAATTTGTAATCAATTTTTATGTATCAGCAAGCGTTGGTGTGAGCTGTCTGTAAATGCATCGTTCTCAGCGAAGTGAATGTTAGTACTGTGTGTTTTAATGGATACCATTAAAACATTGTGTGTGAATAGTAAGCAAAGTAAGCAAAAGCCATGTATTTTGGTTTCATTCAATTAAGTTAGAACCATTAACCCAGCACCAACCTTACCATTAATCCCAGAAGTTTTCATATGAATTGTGTTGTGCCAATTGTTAGAAACTGTCAAGAGCGGGGTCATTGTCTTGACATCACCAAAAACTTGATCTGAAGGCCAGGCCCCATGTTTTTCCTGCATTGATCTATTTACCAACGCATCTGAGAAAAAGATTGCTTGTCCTGGTTTTCTATTGTTTACACAATAATTGTGCCTTTACATTGCTCGTATTTATAAATGATTAAAATAATGTCATTAGCTAGCTGGGTATCTATACCGCAACAGTGTTCTTACAACTTTACCCACTAGAACAAGGAATGTATTGCACATTACCACATTCCCATGCCAAAAGCACAATTACAATCCACACACACACACACACACACACACACACACACACACTTTCACAGAAAACAAACAAGATCATAAAAGACAGACCAAATGGCAAATTCTGACACGTGTTAATTTATTACAAAACACATGACACCGACAATATCTTGAAGTACCCCTAAGTTCCTGTGGTGTTTTAGTGTTTGCCTTTTAAATCACAGTGATTCAATATGAACAAATTGCTGAAAGAGTCACTACTGCAGAACCATTTAGCTTTACGGAAAAAAAACAAACAAACAAACAAACAAACAAAAAAAACCCCCAAAACAGCACACAGACATCCACGATCATTATACTAAAACCTACAGAAAATAAAAACAACCAAATAATATTAATAAACATCAGCAAATTGAGTAAAAAATAGAATTGAATCTTTTAAATACAATATTTTAAAATACAAACATTGATTTGTTCTATAAGCTGTATCATTTCTGTGGATTTTTAACACTGTTATTACTGCTGAGGTTTGATTTACAGTAGGTCACTATACAGAGAAAGGTCAAAACAGAGTTTTGGTAAATTCTGGTATTGCTCATTTACATAAATATACACAGACACACTAACAGCTACCCGTGACTTTTTTTTTTATTATTATTTCTAAATGATGTGTCCCACTGATGGATGTCCCAAAATCTCATCTAACGTCGACAATTACAAAATGGCATCATACAATGTTGATAGTTGATGAAAACACTAATGTAATAGAATTATATTTGCTAATATTATTATTATTATTATTATTATTATTATTATTATTATTCACATAAACATTGACATTGTTTACAGCTTTCTTTGAATGGACCCAGACATCTATAGTTTTGTACACATTCTGCAACGTGACCAGGAACAGAGGTGTGTTTATCTCTGTATACAAAAGAGGAAAAGACTTATAGGAAACTTAGATATGAAACTAACCCAAAAAGTATTTTAGTGTTGATGAGATTAAGATAGCTTCAACTGAAAACTGACAGCAGGACTGACTGCGTGCTAGAACGTGACAGTAAATGGAGGTCACAATCAAATATATTAACATATCTTTCCCTGGCTTTCGTTATTTTTCAGCTGTTAGCACTCACTGAAAAAAACAAAATGTTGGAGAAAAAAGAAAAAAAAAAATTGTAAGGAAAGGCAAAAAAACCAACAACAACAACAACAAAAAAAACCCACAACAACAGTAAAAGTAATATTTTACAACATTCAACCAGATTGCTTTATTTTAGTACCAAGCTTGAGGACATGTAATATACGGAAAGTCTATGTTTCAAGTCAGTCAAACTTTGACAAACCACAAAGGAGAATAGAAGCTCATACTTGAGGATCAGAAATTCCCATGGCATTTTGGGCTGAGGGATTCCTACAAGAAGATAAGCTTAAATTAATTGGAAATTATCTAAGAAAAATTAAATCACAGCCTAGAATTGGGAATTACCTGCATATGGGATGCAAGCATAACTTGTACACACATAATCGTTACTACAAACGTACAGTGAAAAGCACCCTGAAGACACACTGTAATCTCAGAGGTCTGAAACTGTTTTTTTTTTTGTTTTTTTGTTTTTTTTTAGTGGTTCGATTTTCTTATTTATTCTGCCTTGGCCTGGACAGCAGTTGGCTTGTCTTCCTACTGTTGAGTTTTTTAAAAATGCACAAAAAAAAATAAAAATAAAATAATAATAATAATAATAAAAAAAAAAAAAATAAAAAAAAAGGTAGCAGAGTTGTAGGGCTCTGAAAATGATTGCATATAATACCAGACATATGTCTGCAAAACAAACACCTAAAAACGACACGGAAACAGCAGTGACCAACACAATGTCGATAAAAAGTTACAAGAATGGTCAAGGGCTGTGAGGGATTATTATTGTTGGGTTTTTTTTTTTTTGTTTTTTTTTTACATCATATTGTACCAAGTGTTACTCTCATACAGTGAGAGTCATACGGCGCACGACCAATGAGGGCCACGCGCTGCATCCACGTCGGTCATGAGGATTCAAGTTTCACTCCATACTTTATCCTGGATCAGCTCCTTCTCAAGTCTTTTAGAGGGAGAATTCAGAGTGCAGAGGCATAACGACCAACGGCTATGATCAGTCTCGGTGCCGTCTCCTGTCTGGGCTCCCAGTGTATAATATTGTATTGGTCACGTGAAGAGCTTGTGACATCAGGTGAAGCTTTGAGCTTTAGCTTTTTTTTTTTTGAGCAGGAGTTCGTGCTCAATTCCTTTCAGGCAGATTATAAAACGTCTTTCCACAGCACAGCAGCAGACTCCGTGTACAGAGCCAGCTGGCCTACAGGGCTTGAGGTGGCTCTTTTACCCTGAACTAAATGCACCAATGCATCCGTGCACTCACACACACAAACACACACAAACGCATGTACAAAGTTCAAGAGTCTCTAGCCGTTCACTCTGCGGAAATGACTGCTAAAATATAAAGAGTGCATTACTGTGTAAAGAAGAATGGTGTCCTATTTGACAGCGTTCCCTTTGTGTACCACTACATTAGAGCTTGAATGGAACAAAAGACTTGGCTCAACAGCGCCCCCCCCTCTACGGAAAAATACATGACTTGAACTTTTCATACATATTGCTTTAAAATATATTGCATGTAATAGCATGTACTACAGTATATTTCTGCTCCTGTCATATGTAACTCCTAAATTACTACCTCCCCCTTTTCACCCTGTAGGGCTAACATTCCTGTACATGTCTTGCATATTTCAATTCAAACCACAAAACTATCTGGGTAAATCAAGATAGTACCTACAGGTTATAGCAAGTACTTGTACATGAAACGGTCCACACACAGACACACACAAAAGTGGGACAAAGGTTAAACATGGCTCTTTATGAGGTCACCTAATGGATTACTGGATTTGTGTGGTGTTTCATATGGCTTTGCTATAATTTCACAAGGGGGCGCTACAGGTGAAAGAGATTTCATACAACAGTAACTGAACTTCAACTCATTGCAACGCTGTAGACCCCAAACGTTACGCTGATGGAAAGTCCCATTTGTTAAAGCAATCTATAGGAAACTGTGTGTGTGATAATAACCGATCAACTCTGATATCCTTGTATCTTTTGGGCAAATTATTCCAACAAGAGAGTGAATATTGTGATGTGAGGAATAAGTCCAATCAAACGAATGAGAGATTGCCTGTCTTGCTGCTCAATGTCAAAGCTTTCACATTATGAATGATATCTGAAGGGATTTTTGACTTGCCTTTCGGTTACTGCACTTGTTTTTTGAAAAAGATTTTTTTTAAAACCTTCAATTTAAGGGGTTAAAAAAAAAAAAAAAAAAAAAAAAAAAAAGATTAATTTCTTCTTCTCTTTTTTTGCTGATGTGTCCTGTTGTTCACCTCGTTGTGTACCTCACGCTAGGGGGAGTCCATCATGGCTTCCAGCATTTCCAGGAAAAGTTTATGCATGGGCACACCTCCGCGGGTCTTGATACTATAGAAAGTGGTGAGTGCGCGGTTGGCTGTTTGCCGGAGGAGGGGCAGCGTGAGGAGAAGGCGGCCGGCACGCTGCGGGTCTTCCGGACGCTGCTGCACCACCAGCTCTAACAGAGCCTGATGCAGAAGATCCCTCAGCTTCTGCACGGCCTCAATGTCCTCTATGTAGACTGAGTCTGAGACAGGGAGAGGGGCAGAGAAATAGTGAGTGAGACCGGTAGGTGTGAGCTACCAACCGAACCAGACTTATTATTATTATTATTATTATTATTAATAATAATAATATTATTATTATTATTATTATTAAGTGTTTAATTTGTATAGTGCCTTTACAAGGCTCAGTGACGCTTCACAGTAAAAGACAATAACAATACAGTACAACAGTCAAACATTTGGGTCATTAGGACAAATGGATATCTGCCGAGTCCAGAGCAAGAAACAATGCAGTTGTATAGTTATAATAAATATTACAACATCCAAAACCATAACAAGGGACAGACACTTAGTATTACATGAAGCAGAAACAAATTATGACTGATAATATTGGGTGAACAAATGGGTTTTGAGCAGAGTTTTGAATTCTGAGATAGAGGGAGTTGTCCGAATTGCCAGGGGGAGTGAGTTCCATAGCTCAGGTGCCACAACAGAAAAAGACCTGCTGCTCATTGATGAAAGGCGAAATCTGGGAACAAGGAGAAGTTTGCATGCAGAAGATCGGCATGAGCAAGTGGGAATATAGGGAGAGAGTAACTCAGAAGTGTAGGAAGGAGCAAGACCATGGAGTGACTTAACTGTAAACAAGATAATTATATATACACAATACGCGATGCAACAGGTAGCCAGTGAAGGTTATATAGGATGGGAGTGATATGTGCAGATCGTTTAGTGCAAGTTAGTACTCTTGCAGCACAATTTTGAGGGCATTACAATAGGCAATGTGAGATGTAATAAAAGCATGCACTAATGATTCAGCATCTTTCTGGCTAACATTAGGGACGGAGTTGGGCGATACGGCGAAGTTGGAAGGATGCTGCTTTAGACAGTCTGCTAATATATGCATCTAGGGTTAATGGAGGGTCAAGTTTTTTACTGTGGCAGATGGAAAAATTGAAGTATTATCAATGGGACAGTTAAATTTCTATTTAGAGTTGAGGGGCCAGCAATTATTATCTCAGTTTTACTCAAGTTCAACCTGATAATGTTGGAATTTGACCAGCCCTTCATATCATTAATACACGAGGATAATGAGGCAGTCTGGTGAATAGAGTCTGGCCGACAAGCTGTATATATTTGAATATTGTCAGCGTAGCCATGATAGTTAATGCCGTGTCGACGGATAATTTGCCCAACAGGCATAATGTAAATAATAAAGGACCGAGAACTGAACCCTGAGGAACACCTTGTTTGAGTGGGACGGGGGGATTTATTATTGCGCATCGAGATGTAATACTGCCTATCCTTGAGATAGGCCGAGAACCAGGATAATGCAGCTCCTAAGATAGTAATCTCAGAAAGGCGAGAAAGTAATAGTTTGTGGCAGAATGTGTCAAAAGCTGAGCTGAGGTCGAGTAATAAGAAAAGGGAAAGATTGCCCGAGTCACCAGAGAGTAAAAGATCATTAGCAACTTTTACTAGAGCAGTTTTAGTGCTGTGATTTAGGCGGAAACCATATTGAAATAGGTCATACTGATTATTGTGAGCTAGAAATGTTGAGTGGCAACAACCTTTTCCATGATTTTAGAGATACAGTAAATTTGAAATTGGCCGATAATTAGAAAAATCTGCTGGAACCAGATTTGACTTGGACAATAGGGGCTTGCTAATACATCTGCCAACACATCCGGTGGTGAGAGATCAGAGATGTGCTTTTAAAATCGACGGCGATCATGTATGACTTGTAGTATTTGCATAGCAAATAGAGAGGCTTTGAGGATGGGGGGTTTTAGCTGACTGTTTACAGTAACCGATGCCGTGCAGGTCACTTGTGTTCTATCTGCTGAAGGCAACATATTCAGTGGGCAGCTATGTTCTTTACAATACACTTACAAAAACAGGATTGGTGTGGGTACGGTTCATGAAACAAAATGGCTGACTATTCTTCCGCACTACATCTCTGAGGAAATAATAGCAGGATGAGTCATAACAGGGCCATAACAGGGTGTTTTTCCTGTTGCACTAGTAGCGATTACCATATTCTGCAGGATACAAGATTATTTTGACATCTAGTCTTATATAACAAAGTAATATGTTCGTTATAACGTTTGCACAAATCACAGCAGGTTGCTTTCTTGAAGTTATGAAAAATATTCATTTTTAATTATCATCACTGATACCCAGTGTTCTTTCTTAAGAGTAAAAATTTACAGCTTCAATCAAAACATTGCTTCGTATTTAATGTAGGCTCTTTACATTGAGTATGACAAAATGACATTGTACAGAATTTGATCTTCAGTGAGGTTTTTTTTCTTTCTTTCATATTTTAATGTGACATGGCCATCCTATTGTCACCAACATGAAAGTATTGGCCCCACTGTTTTCAAATTTTCAACTGAGAACATGAAATCATATTTTACTTATAGATTAAGCAGCTGCATAATGTCCACTACTGCTAGTCATTACCAATTGAATCCTTAGTCTTGCATCCTTAGTCTTCTTCTTCTGGGTATATTTACAGAGATATTTTTCAGGCCTGATGGATGGATTAAGAACAAGACTGTAGTAAAGTCTACACTAATACCTGGTATGTTTGATGCAACATAAATCTTTTGTCCAAGTTGACACAACTTAGGTGGCTGTGTCTTATAGTAGATGGGCATGAAAATGGTTCTTTTTTAAACTCCCCATGTCTGAAGTTCAGTTGTTTTTTTTTCTACTTCCCAAAATATAAAGGAACACAATTTAAAACAAAGCAACCCTTGACTGTGATACAGCAGTTACTGAAGATGAATGAATGAATGAAGTGCATTTTATGTCAGACATGGGATGAGAGTTAAAAAAGCCTACATATGCACACCTCTAGCTTTGGGTCTTATTGTACAAAAAATGAAATATCTATAAGTCAACTGGGTGCAATACGGAATCCGCACATTGTTATCTTGGTAAAGACTGGAAGTGATCAAGCTGCTCACCTGAGTTGGTGAGAGCGATGGCCTTTAGCATTACAAACTCCTCACGCTCCAACTGCAGGGCCCTAAAGCGGCGTGCCAACTGGCAGATGGCAGCATTCAGTTCGGTCAAGCCAGCCAGACGTGACATCTCCTCGTCCAGCACAAAGTCTTCAGCAAACACCACCTCGTCCTCGCAGCCCAGAGAACGATACGCCACCCCTAGTACCAGAACCTCCAACCATACAGACTGCAGCACAGACATCTGGTCAGCCAGAGACAGAGAGAGAAATCCTGCACGGCATACAGAGAAAGAGTGAGAGAGAGAGGCTATAAGAATAAATGTGCACAGTATTACTGTTTGAATCAAACAATCGTAACCTGGAATTCATCTGTACACTGTAATTTAGAGCACTCTTTAAAATAGCAAGGAACTAACAAAAGCCAAGGCGCTCACTCATGCCTTGCAGGGGAAAAGCCTGGAAAGCTTGCCTTAGGCCTGGATGGCAATTAGGTGAAAAAACCTCCCACACACTGCATCCCCACCTCCAGCTACTCTCTCAATTATAAGTCTCTTTTCTCCGAGCACCTGTTTCTCCATAGCAAGGTGTGTGATTACTCAGCACTCTCTAGTGCTCAAGACATTCCAGTTCGCTCTGCAGGGGAGGCCATCGAAACAACAGGCTGACACATTCTCTACCATTACACTGCTTTTCCAGCTGGTCTGTTAACAGCTTCAGGAAACGCCAGCCGATTATCAGCACCTTCAAATCTAGACCATACTTTCACCGCTTCATTGTTCCGTTTAGGGGTGCTTTCTCACCGGGGACATGTTTGGCCCAGCCGATGATGACGACGAGCTCACGGTCAGCTAGGTCACACAGCGTGGTGAGGGTGCGTTGAGCCGTGTCCGGCTGCAGTGGATCCGGCATGGCGAAGAGCTTCTCAGGTTCGGCTACCAGCAGATGTGACACAATGATGCTGGGGGAGCCTGGGAAACACACACACACACACACACCAAACAATTATAAAGCAGGACACACTAGTAATAACAGAAACGAAAGCTATGTTTACATGCACCCTAATAATCTGTTAATGATCCTAATTTAATCTTTATGTACACAAAATAGCAGAGTAATATGTTAAAAACAAACTTAATTGCCTTGTAAATAACTTCCACACTCAATTTTTGCAAACACTCCGTGTGTGTGTATTTACAATGTACAGTGGGTACAATAACAACTCAATAAGTAGGGCTGGGTGATCCATCCATATAATATTGATATTGTGATAAATGATTATGTGATACACTTTTCTGAGATATCGTTGGTATAGTAATGTATTTTTACATTTTTTTTTTTTTAAATACATTTTTAATACTTACAAATTAAAATGGTACTGAATGGATGCCGTTGATTTGATACAATTTTTCATCTTCTTTGTCATTGCAGGCATTAAAGAAAAGTGTCGTCAAACTCAGGGCAGCCAGCAAATATCTTGAAACAGAACGTCGCAGGAATGAATTCGGACTCATCCTTTTGTTTAATAAGAATGCTCAGAGTATGTTTTGTGGAGAACGATCATTTAGGACCAGTAATGCAATTGACAACTTGGCCAACATCCTTGAAATTTTTTATGGTCTGCATTACATGTACTATATACACTACCAGTCAAAAGTTTAGACACACTCATTCTTTACCCCCCTCTCCCCCCCACGTTTTATAATAATAATAATAATAATAATAATAAAGTCATCAAAACTCTGGAGTAACACAAATGGAACTATGGGAATTATGGTGCGATAAAAAAATCCAAAATAAATCAAAATAATTTCATATTTCAGCATCTTCAAAGTAGACACCCTTTTTGCCTAGAATTTCCAGAAGTGTATTCTTGGCATTTTCTCAACCAATTTCTTGAGAAATCCCCCGAGATGCTTTTTAAACCATATTAAAGGAGTTCCCACCTATTCTGCACACTTATTGGCTGCTTTTCGGAGCAGACTGCACCTTTTCAAACTGCTGCTCATACTGCATTACAGGACAGCATAAAACACAAAGAGGAAAGCGCTATCTGCACTCTTCCACATAAATGATATTACAGACAGCCACGATTGGCTACTGTCATATCTAAACATCGCTTCTAAACATGGCCAATGTTTTTCATACTGTAAACCACCTGTGTAATATCTTTTATTATTTACCTCTTTCCCCCTCTTTCTTGACGGGTATCGGTGTGCTCTGGTACATGGCATTCTCTACTTCTGGCCGCCTCTTGTACTTTTGCCTCCCTCCTCTCACCCGGTCCAGACGAACTCCTGTGTGTGCGCGTGCACACACACACACACACACACACACACACACACACACACACAGACACACACACACCAAACAGTTATGTGAAAACATCTAGCAGTACTAAGTCAAAGCGACTAGAATAATAAAGTAGAATAGAACAGAGCCGAGTACATTCAGTTTGACGTAAAGGCTGCGTTATGTTCAGTTTCTTACCCTCTTTGAGCATGCCCACTTTGAGACACTTTGTAAAGCGACATGCCTGGCAGGCCTTCCTGCGTCTCTTGGTGATCTCACACACGTTGGACGCTGGACAGCTGTACTCAATGTTGCCTGTGAAGGAGTTGAACAAGGATAAAAATAAAAACTACACTTTCATACAGCTCTAGCTCATTAGTTATATCTTGACACATACTGGCAAGTTATAATTGAGGCTGTGGTCAGATGTACTAGATTTTTTTCCCCCTCCTTAACCACCAGAATACTAAAGTTTGAGGCTATAGGGGGTTTTAAAGACACTGCTGCTAGAGCGAAGTGCTTAGAAAAGTGCTATTTGCATGATAAACAATAAAGCTAAATCTTGATAAATGTTTTTAATAATAATAAAAAAATAATAAATAGTAGTAATACAGGTAGCTAGCTAAGCTATTTTAGACTTTTACTTTTGCAATTGGATACAAGGCAGAAGTAAGTAGTAACAGCAGTTGTAGTTACAATGTGCACATCACCCGAGATGCATTTTTAAAATGTATATATCAGCAATAAAAATGCATCAGGCAGCAAATTCTGTACCAAAAAAAATGCCTAGCGTGAATACAGCCTTAGTAAAGGGTTTATATTTCCAGACATGCTCCCCTTTATATCAGCGAAACTATTATTCTTTCTCTTCTTGCTGAGAGGCAGGTGCGCTCACCTTGGATAGTTCGCTTGAAGAACGCCTTGCAGGCTTCGCAGGAGGCCACACCATAGTGGTAGCCGGAGGCCACGTCGCCACATACAAGGCAAAGCCTCTTAGGAAGGGTGCTCAGGGCGTATTTGCAGCGGCCCCCGCCGCTGCCTGTGGAGCCCTCGTCTGCACCGTCGGCTCCATCTTCCTTAAAGTGGCAGCGCAGTGCTGGGCTGTATACAGGTGAGGAGTAGCGTACTGCTCCTTCCCCCCGTATGCCTCCTCCTCCACTGTGAGAGGAATCAGAAGAGATGCCACCGGGGCTCGTCCTCCCGCCACCGCCACCGCCACCGCCGCCCTCCGGACTGCTGGGCTCAGCTTTTATGTGCAGCTCTGAGCGGCGCTCTCTGGAAGACATGATACCTGCGGGGAGAAAAACAAAAAGAGACAGGAAGAGGGGGTGAGATTGATATATGTACTTAAAGTCCAGATACATTGTCGAGACTTCCATTCCTGGGAAATTACTGGGAAGGCTTGCATGTGAACAGAAGCCAACATGTTATTGGGAAATAGGATGATGTTTTTATGGTTATATATCCTACAAACACTGTAAGGTAGATGATTTAAAGTTGATTTAAAGCTGATTTAACTTGGTGAAGCAAGAACAGTAGGAAAATTGTGTTGTTTTTTTAAAGAAAGGAAAACAAAAGCATCATGGCAAATATAAATCTAATAAAATCCTCCATAAATAATATTCCTTGAAAGCTAGAAGTTTTGGTGAAAGACTCACAGAATCCACAGGGATCATACATGTCTGAGCAAACTGCAGCATTCACAACAATGCACAATGTGCAGTTAGAAAAATTAAGCCTGCAGATACAATCAAATATTCACCACATGATACAACTTTGTCATGACAGGAACCTAGAAAGCTAAATGCATGTGTGCAGAACAGAGTGAATTCTACACAAAACGTCGGCTCGTAATCCCCAACACAGAGGCCTCAGCCTTTACCAGATTAGGGTCATTAATCTAGTGAGGAGGACATACAATCCTACAGAAGCCAGAAAGAGACAGGCGGTCTCCCAGGCACACTAGAGGATCCACAGCTCGTCCTTCCTCAGAAACCTCGGACTCATTGGCCCCTTTTCCCAGAAAGTGCTGTTCTTTCCAAACCGTTAGCGAAGACATTACAAAACATGATGTTACACAAGACAATCCGATTGCCAAATAGAAAATATTGCTGTGATACAGGCTAATGACAACAGCCGCCACGGTAAATTGGCAGAAGTACAGTTGCAATCAAAATTATTCAACCCCCATTGCAAATCAGGTTTATTGTAAAAATTTACAGACTTTCAGCTGTTTGCAATGAACAAATCA
>JANDJT010000185.1:113424-127256 GCA_024331685.1 Stegophilus panzeri | reverse complement strand
TGTCAAATATTGACTTGATGCCTTAATGATCCAAATCGTATCGTACCAGATTCAGTGGTATTGTCAAATATTGACTTGATGCCTTAATGATCCAAATCGTATCGTACCAGATTCAGTGGTATTGTCAAATATTGACTTCTTGTCTTATGAATCGAATGTGTCATATGATCTCTAAATCTACAAGTTCACAATAATTCGTTTTGGTTCTCTGGGAAGAAAGTTCTGGAAGAAAAAGCTTATAACTCTGATAAATAAATATGAAGACACGTTTGTGCTTAACATTTTGTTCATGAGGTTACAATAGAAAGGGCCACTGTATGCAAAAAGTGAAACCTCAGTAATACATGCTAAAAACGAGACCACAGAAAGGCAGGCGATCACACCACATGTCTGAAGTGATTTATATTCATATTAAAACACATTAACCGTCGCTCGTATTTCAGTGTGCATGACTTGTGAAGGCGCCGGTTGATCAAATGGTGCATGACAAAAAAAAAAAATCTCTGCTGCTGCTTTCAAAAACGACCTGATGCAAATAAACAGCGCAGCAAACCAAGTGTGTGTGTCCGTCCCAGTACTCCAGGTTTCCACTGAATAACCTCCAGAGACGTTCAAACGACCACCACAGAAGTGTCACTTCCACTAACCCAGATAACAGTTAACATATGGGTGATAACTTGCTCAGGTCTTTCATTCACCTTTCTGAACCTATGCTAGCTAGCAAATTAGCACGGCTGTCATCTGATATCAGTCAAACACAGCATGCTACACGCCACAGCTTCGTTTTAGTGCTCCTATGCCTAAATATTCCTCTCTTCGGATTTATATTCAAAGCCACAACCAAACTGGTGCCCTACCAAACTAAGAATGTAGCAACAACACACAGGCTACCGTTACCATGCAGACTCGCGCTAGCCAAAGTTAGCTTAGCATACACGGTGGGATTGCTAACTTACCGCCTGTACCTTGTTGAAAGCAGCAAAGCGTACTAGACTTCCTTACTCTAGCCGTCGTGTTTCCTCACAGATTATTTGTTTCGTAGCCACTTATTTGTAATTTTAGCAAGGAAAACCCAATTTAATGCATAAATCTATTATCTTGAGTTAAGTCATGGTAAACTTCACTTTTTCCCCTCGCATGGGCTATACTCATTATGTATTCTTCAGGAAGGAGAGGAGGAGCAGTTCACAAACACAACCTGACAGGGTTCCCCCCGTTGTTGTTGTTTGTTTTGTTTTGTTTGTTTTTGTCATTTCAACAAACAAACAAATAAATAGCCAGTACATTTCTGTTCTGAATAAATATTAGACGCTCAGCTGTAAGGCTGGTCAAGTCAAGTACATTATATGGCCATAGGTATACTTGAGCTGAGGAAGGTTTTAGTAACTTAAATAACCACTCTTTACAACTATTGTGTGCAGAAAACCATCTCAGCATGCACAAAACATCAAAGTCTGTGTATGTGGTCAGAAATATTAAGTGAAATATACACTATATGGCAAAATGTTTGTTGACAACTGACCATCACACCTGTGGTTCTTCCCCCATCTGTTGCCACAAAGTCAGAAGCACACGATTGTCTAGAATGTCTTTGTATGCTGTAGTATGAACTTTCTCTTAGTTGGAAATTTAAGGGCCTCATGACAATGCATCTGTGCACAAAGCGAAGTCCATGAATACATGGTTTGCCAAGGATGATGGGAAAGAACTTGAGTGGCCAGCAGAGATCCCTGACCTCAGCCCCACTGGCCACTTTTAGGATGAACTGGAACACCAACTGCACCCCAGACCTCCTCAGCTGACATCAGTGCCTGTGGAAAGAACTGAGTGCAACACTCAGTTTGTGTATTTTATTTAAAAATAAACAAAAAATTGTATTTAAAGTTTGACCTCATCCGATTAATCGAAAAAATAAAAATAAAAAAATAATCGTCTGATTAAACGATTATGAAAATAATCGTTAGTTGCAGCACTAATGTGAACCCACCAGGACAAATTCCTTTTGGTGTGTAATATCCCTTAAACTAATTCTGATTTAGATCATATATACATATCCATGGAGATCAGAGATTCCCATTCAAAAGTCTAGTGGATTGGAATTTATTTGGAGAGATGCCCTACCTTTTTTTTTGCTTTTATGTTCAGCCCCACGTGGGCTATGACCAACGTCCACTCACTTCCTTTTGTCTTCCGCTGTGTGACGATGGGTCAGATTTGTTCAGCCATCAGGAATACTGTACAATAGAAACAGCCCTGTATGAATAACTACATATGGGCATGCTGTATTAATTATAAAAGCTAGATCTGAATCAAGCTTGTAAGCTAAATACTTTGGATTTACTAAAGCATTTAACAAGATTATGCTTAAATGTCTGACTTTTTCAGGTAAGATATTCTGTCAGTGTCATAGGTCACTTAAAAAGAAGACTACTTCACATGATATATTCAGTATGCACCTTTATACCACACACAGGGCTGAATTAGATTTTCAGGCTTTAACAGATAGTCTGTCTGTCAATCACAGTGCATCAACACCATTAGACCAAAAATGCTGACGATTGGGGAAAGTAGGGTTTTTTTTCTTCTTTTTTTCCTTTTCTTTCTTTCTTTCTTTCTTTCTTTCTTTCTTTCTTTCTTTCTTTCTCTCTCTCTCTCTCTCTCTCTCTCTCTCACACACACACACACACACACACACACACACACACACACTCTATTTCTGCTCGCAATACCCCCTCCCCTTCTCCAACACATTCCAAAGGTCAAAGTCACATGAGGGTTTGAAGGACAGACAAGGCAACTCACTCAATGCGCATGCAGAAAAACACAGTTCCACCTGGGTGATAATTTACCAATCTTTAAAAGATACAGAGCAAGATTATAGACATTGACAACACAAAGAAAGTGAGAAAAGAGGAACAATAACGTATGGACTCAACTATAAGCACATATTTCTACTTGATAAACATTTCTACCATAGGAAACTTCCATTTGGTGCAATTTGTTTCTGATAAATGCAGTCATGACTCTTAAAAAATGACATGTTAAAATGAGATTTAATTCAAAGTAAGAATAACTTTGTAAGAATACTCAGTGTGACTGTATGGAAGAGTCTTGAAAGGCTTGTTTTTACCAAAACAGACATAATTAAATGAAATTCACATTTTTAACACTTGCAAACAAGGCTAAGATCAAGGAGCTTAAGTACTCAAGTCAGGCACAAAAGTATTCAACTTTGTGAATTTCGAGTAATGACCCAGTGAGGGATCTTAGAAGAGATATGCAGAGGTGTTAATGGCAGATTGTTCTTTGACCTGCAACAACGATCTGTGCTTTTCTTTCTATTTAATGAACGACTTAGTATTCTTTCATACTTTTACTGTTATTTCGATAATATATGAAAAGCAACTAATGTTTATTTAAAAATTTTGTGGTTACAGAGGCTAAACTTATTGATATGATAAATATCAATTAATAAAGTTGCCTTTGCCTGACTATTACCAGCCCAAAACTTTATAACTGAATGTCAGTGAATTACTGAAAATATGATATTTTATACATCAGGCCACTGGTTTAAAATAAAGGCAAAGCCTTTGCCAGCATGTGCCATGTGATGCCCAGCGACCCAGACAAAGAGATTAGTTTCCAGAAGGCAGTTTTGTTTCATATATTGCTTTCATACGGAATGAACACCGCAGAGAAATACAGCCCACTAGCATTATCAAGGGAGTAAAGAGAAAAAGTGGCATGATGCCCAAGGTGAAGGAGACGTCCGAGGCATCAGACCGAGATATTCACATAAACGTGTTGTTAAACTACTCACATCACACACATGCAATGAAGTCACAGATCGACTGATTGCCTTATCTGAAGGCCAGTGTGTAAAACCAATTCACGGGCAGAGATATGAAACGAGGGTTATTAGCCTTCTTGTTCTTTGGCTAAAGCACATGGGTAACAGCATACATTGCAAAGTGAATGGCAAAAGGTTAATTTCTAAAATTGGATTACCACTTCTTAAGAGCAAGGTTTCCCATGTCAATCCCAATCTTTTTGGCCTGAACCAGCATGTAAAGTAAACATCTGAAAATAATATGCAATGCACTTGGAAGACCGCACACTCCTGAATTAGGTAGACATTTTTATAAAAGAACAACCAATACTATTTAAAAACTGGTAAAGCAATGAATTAGTCTGTTTTAGTAGGTCAAAGTGGACCATGTGGCACTTTGGAGTGTCGTGAAGGTGCTGAACGAATAAAACTATCATTAATTAAATCCTCCGCCAAATCCTGCAATTACTATACACCAAAGATACACTTTTCACTGAATGTCAGTTTGTCTCATGAGGCTCTGACGTGGGTCTGGGTTTATTTTCAGACTGCAAACTGAAGGCCAATGGGAAATGACCGATGTAGTGGGAAGGAACTGTACACATTATTATGGACTAAGGATTAGGACAACATGATCAAGGTCAGCACAGATCAACACACTGCTCCAGCCTATGCGGACTTCCTTCTTTACTTTACACACTGTGCCACCAATACACAACTACTGGAAGGGGGAAAAAAACCCAACATCTGGCATATTGTTATGAAAGACTTTTGCTATCTGACATGGCAAATAACACTCTATATAGGCTATAATTTACAAAGTAAACTTAGTGATGTCTTGGACACCATGAAAGTAGATTATTAGATAGGTGCAGTGGATAGTTCATTAGACACATCGTGCTCAGTGTGAGATTGGAGTTACGCTCGAGATTAGACTATTTCTGCATGTCTGATAAACTACTTACCAGCATTTGTAGGAAAAAATAGATATATTGCTGAAGTCGATTTGTGTGACAAGGAGCAAGTCTCACAAGTCGCGCAACATCGTCGCCTTGTCCTCCAACAACACACTCCGGTTTTAATGAACACAAACACTCTCACACAAATGATATATCTTGAACGCGGCTCCGGGTGGCGGATCAACTTTAACCTCACAGCAGCGTTCGGATTGGAGCTGGAGACTACAGACTATACACGAGAGAGATCTGACATGACACCCCGAGATCTTCAATGCAGACCAGGAGAACGTGTTTTTAATCCAGTGCTTGTCCGCTGGAAGGCTTTCTGAGGTGCTTATAAAGCGCTTTCGGTTGCCACTGGAAGCCTGAGTCCTGTCTTCCGCTGATCCTACTTACGTCCGTTCCCCCCTCTCTCTCTCTCACGCGCTCGCTCTCACACACTCTCTCTCTCTCTCTCTCTCTCTCTCTCACACACACACACACACACACACACACACTCCTCTCTCCGTTACGTCCTTTTCCACGCCGTTCTTCGTCATCAACGCCGCAACGCTCGACAGAAACCCAAATGAATCCATGTTAAATACCGAGTGCACTATGTAGGGTGCAGATCCCATTATTAGACACCCTATCTAGTGCGCGTGTGTAGGGAGGGAGCGACTCGGTATTCTCCCTCTGGTCTACAATGAAGTCTGGATCTGACTCACGAGTTAACATGCTTTTGATCTTGCAGCTTTTACCCCCTTGTTGCTTAACTGGCACGTTTCTATTTTGAGGCTTTTAACAAGTTAAAAAAGAAAGAAAGAAAGAAAGAAATAGAGAGAAAGAGAAAGAAAGAGAGAGGGGGGATCTGGTAGTTTACAGAGTTTTAACACTAGTTGTAGATTAGAAGACTGTTTGATTTGATCATAGATATGAAGCATAAAGTAACTCAAGATATGTATGCACAGACAGGCTGACCTGAGTTACAAAATATCACTTATCACATTCAATATTGATCAGTTACAAAATACTTAAAGGTGGTGTAATTGTGCTTTCGAGTTTAAAAAAAAAAACAAACAAACCCCGAATGCATGAGTTGCTTGAGCTCACTTCTGATTCATATTTATCATGTGCAACAATATAGACAGCCATTTAGCCTAAACACTGTCTCACAAACGGTCTAATTTGTGTTATGTATGATTTTGGGGGTTAGTAGGTGTTGCTGTAATGCGGCACAATGCGTTTGGCCCGGTTGTAAATCCCGCATGGCTTTAGATGGCATGGAAAATTCTTGGTCTCGTGACACTGACCCAGCTCTGCGGCCTTCCCCCGCTCAGCTGGCTCGACTAAAGCAGCAGCAGCTCACACACTTCACTCCTCACAGAGTGAACAGACCACAGGAAACAATTCTGAAAGTGTCCAGTGCCATTGGTAACTCGAACCGGAACCACAGGCGCGTGCTGTGTTGATCTCAGCGATCATGCGGGTTTGATAAAAAACAAAAACAAACAAAAAACAACAACAAATGATCTACCATTGCACAAAGCATACACATAAAAATGATAGAAAAAAATAGAAGATGAGTCATCTCTTGGTACGCACGGATACAGTACTAATAAAAGAGCTCTGTATAGCCTACAGGGGAGGGACACTGTGTTCCCGGTGTCATTGAGAATCTGCAAACGACCTTGAATTCAAGGTCATTCATTCCCCGACGCCGCATAGGCTATACACCGCATTTACAGCGGAAGTGCTCTGTGCTGCTGCATTATGTCCACATAGAGTATTAGAAACCATGTCACGACAAGAGATGCATTAAAAAAAAATAAAAAAAAAACCCACCCATCTGCTTTGTGCAGTTCATCAGTTTAACACAAATCAGCCCCGTCATGTATTGCAGTTATGTTGTTTTTGGTCGTTTTATTATTATTATTATTTTATTTTATTTATTTATTTTTTTTGCAGAAGTGCTGTGTAAATTGTTATGACTTTGCTGTGAAGAGATCATGCATCAGTCCTGCATGCCGAAATGCTGCCAGTCCTGTCTGGGGTCATGACCCCAAGACAGCTGCAAGTATACAAATACTATACTCACACATGGTCTATACAAAACGGGAAGCCAGGCTGTAGTAGGGTATCCAATTTCCTATTTGTCTCCTGTGACCTAATATAACACCCAGACACGTGCAATAGTATGTATGCTTTAAAACAAAACACAAGGTCTTAAGAGATGTCTGGGCACGCCTGAGTAACTTAAACAACTTCAATATTGTCTTACATATACATATGTCTCAGCATATTTGTATAGCTAAACTATTTATAATATTATCCTATACTGTAACAAAAACCAGAATTGTATCACATTTTATGTGATGTTTTCGTCCTTGTTATGTCTCCATAGTCCTTTGTTATACAGTCGTCAGCAAATCACGCCAGTCATCAATAATTCCGAGGCTATAAATAGACTGAAGGTAAAGCATAGGATACAGAAGCGCAGTATATAATTTAGGCAACAATATGGCGCCCTCTAGTGGTAGAGTGTTCACTCGAACGGTGACGTCAACACCTAGCGTCCTTGAGCACAAGGTCACACGTTTGAGAGGCTGAGACAGCTGAGGTGACACTAATGCATGCGGGCTAGCTCTGTTTGTATGCATAACGTCTCCAGAATTGATTTTGTGAGCTCAAACTGGTTTTCTAATTATAGTGAAATAAATATCATAAATATCATCATAAATATTGTGACTTAAAAAAAAAAAAAAAAAAACTGAGCAGGGGAATGTGCAGGGATGACATGCTTCATCACATGCTTCCATAATTTAAAAAAAAATAAATAAATAAAAAAATTAATCAGCTTAAACTTTCACTAAACTTAGTGTTTATGAAACTTCATACTGTACACATGGCCTTTTAATTCACACATTGCACAGGTATGTAGATCTATTAGCCTATTGAAAAAAAAACATGAGTGTTAATTTAAGTGATGCAGAAAACAAAATCCTGGACAGATTTATAAACTCTGGAAATCCCAGCTGCATAAAAAATATCACTTCTGGGCAAGAAAGGATACCTATTTCTTATTATTATATTTACTACTACAGAATGCACTTTGTAAGGCACACATACATTTTTAGAAGTCTTGGACAGGCTCAAGTTTAGAAATTCAAGCACATGCTTACACACACACCCAGGCTCACATACAGTACAGATACACACACATATTATTAGTGATAATATGTAACTAATACTCATCTACTAAATTCTTTTATATTACCTATAGCTTGAGAGCTTGCCCCAGCAGAGAACCTAGAGAGAGCATGCAGACGGAGTAGAGCAGAATGGCGGCCATGTTCCTTTGTGTAGTGATTAGTAGAGGTCAGATGTGACAGCAGAGTTGCAGAAACGACCTTTGCAAAGTTTAAGTCAGTCCTCTGGAGACAAAACAAGTTCTTGTGCATAGGACTGCATACATCACCTCTGAAATGAATTCATGACTTAAAGGTGCCTTTTGTTGTTTTCTTCTAGACTTATAATGATATAATTATTAATATAATCAAAACTATGACTTGGATTAATCTGATGTGCAATACTGCAATATGATTATCTGACTAGTTTCTTTTCTTTAGGTTTATGTTTATATTTTTTCCAATCCAGAACTAGGCTTTTTTCTCCAGTCAGAGCAGTGTAGCTCAGCTCTACAGCTTTTCTCTAAAAGGAATTCACAAGATATACAGTATGGTTTCACAGAAAGAGGGATGGGTTGATTAGGGAAAAAAATAAAAGCTTGTCAGAGTTTGTTAGTTGCAATTTGCCTTGTAGGCAGCAGAGGACTCTAAACATGACAAACTGCTTTTTTAAGTGTCAGGCTGTTTTATTTATGGACACTCAGGCGCAGCATGTAATTCTTTATGTTCAAAAAGAATTTGAATGGAGCGGTGGAACATTTCTATACAGCCAAACTTGTAATCTGTTTTGTTTTATATAGTGATGCACAATTTATGCGAACATTTTGTTGCAACATTTCGGCCACAGATGTGCCAGTTTTGTGAAAGTTCTCTCACAGACACCCTTTATATAGTGTTATGTAAGATCAGGCTCTGATGCAAACCATGGTACAATTACATCATCTGTACTCCACATTGCAGATAATGGCTGGTGGTGTGATCTTGTCTGCCTGCTGGTGCTCTCTCGGGCCTCAGAGTTCAGATGACAAATGAAGTTTCGTTTGAAGATCATATAATCCTTCATCTAATGTTAGCCTTTTCTGTGTTGTGTAAATCATGATCAGCTTGCCCATAAACATGCTTCTTTTTGCAAATAACTTTTTATTGGTTTTTAATTACAAAAAAGGAAAAACACAAAAAACAAAGATGAACAAGACATAACAAAGACAAGCAGTAACAAAAAAAGAAAAAAGAAAAAAAAAGACACAAAACAAAACAACAACAACAACAACAACCCAACTAAAATTCCATAGATATAATTATGTCTAGGGGGAGAGAAGACTTAAAAACCATTAGAATGTTAGAAAAAGCAGTAAATATACAACATATCTATATGCATATCTATATGCGCATATATACACACACACACACACACACACACACATATATATATATATATATATATATATATACATACACACACTCACACACTTGATGAAAAATGAGGCAAAAACATAACATATGTCACAACTTAAAACAGAGTACTCAGTCAATATACAAGGTATTTGATGAAACTAAGAGCAGCTGTCCAATTCTGAATTGTTTTTGATCCCATAAACATGCTTCTGTATTAGTGAAAGAACTGTTTATTCTGTGAATGCAGGGACACCATGTCCTGCCTGACTCCCATTTACACTAAATCACTTAAAGCTCAGAAATGTTGGGCTGTTATACCTTGAGTTGCCAGTTAATTAGGTACACATTTAACTTCACAAAAATGTTCATTATTGTTTCAATTATTTTCCACACTGTTTCTGCCCAATTTGGTCACCTGCCAATTCCTCCTCACCAGCCATCTCTCCACTATCATACAACATCTACTAGCCAGGAGGGTGAAGGCTGACAAATGCTTTGTTCAAGACACATGAAGCAAGCCAACATTTCAAACTGCTGCTCATGCTGCATCACAGGGCAGTGTAACACATTGTAAGGAAAGTGCTATCTTCTCTCTTCTGAGCTCTACCTGAGCTCACAGACACCCACGAATGACTAGTGTCGCTGTGACATGGGATATGGGAGAGATAGTAATACCATCCTTCCCACCCAGAAAGCATGGCCAATTTTGCTCTGTAAACTTCCAATCAGTTCAAACTTGCGATCTCCCAACTGTTGGGACTTGGGGTCGTGTCATTTTTTTTCTTTCTTCTCTCCACTTTTTATTCTTCTTACTCCCCCCCTCTCTTTCATTTCTCTACTTCTGTTCTTTCATTTCTCTCTTCCTCTCTCATTAGTGGTTTTAATAGTTCAAAAAAGGTAATATGCTATATTTGTTATATATTTGCAATATTTTGCCAACAAAGTCCTTACTGTTCTTATTTCTCCAAAGAGAAGGATTATGTGGAGGGTTAAAAAAAATTAAAGTAAGTTCTTCTTTGTTGAGCACAGAACCCTCACAACCGAATCTTTGGGGAGTAGAAAAAAAATTGCCTGGTTGGAAAAATCCAGTCTCTTGCTCTTGATACCCATTGAAGAATGTTTGAATGGCAAATCCTGTCTGAACATAGTTCCTGGCAAACTTTGTCCATTTGTAGCTACAGTTAATCCGCATTGGGATGGACGCTTTCAGCATGCTAATACACAGTATCACAGAGATGTATTTATGCCCACTATGCACATTACATTTATAGTATGTAGCATAATATTTAGGTATATGTCACATAAAAAGCCATAAATAACAATGGTTTTATTGTTATTTTTATTTCAGGTCCATAAAAATGTAATACAGGAAGGAAAATGATGAGCATCCTATCAGCTACTTGACACTGTGATGAACTATTATAACAGTATTTACAACATTAATACCTGCAATACCAAAAGTCTCATTTTATCATGATACTCTTATCATATTACCACATTGCACATCCATGATTGTCACTGAACAGATTATAGAACATGACATTAAGGTTGTATTGCTTCCTTTGGCCTGTATAGTCCATGGATTTCAACCATATCAACCATCTTTGTGATGAGGCAGAAAGGACTGTTCACAATAAGTCCAATTTCAGAATAGCATAATCTGCTGGATGGTACAACATACTTGCACTAATGGGCTATTCAGACAGGACTAGTTTAATATTGGTATAGGTTGGGTAATGCAATAATTTCCAGAGCTACTTTGTGATTTTAATCCAGTCTATAAAATGCCCTGTAAAAATAACCCCAGCTGAAACTAATCCCATACGAACTGACCTAAAGGTATCTAGAATGTTGTTGAATACTGCTCTGGAGGCCAAAGGAAGCACAATGTGCTACTAGGTACTGTAAGTGGAAAGTATTTGTAGATGACAGAAGGAAATCATTGAGGATCTGCTTGCTTTGTGCCACTAAGCACTCAGACCAACTATGAGAGACAGAAAAAATAAGTTAGTTCAGCTGCGATAAAGACAGGAATCATTGATCCAATGTAGAATGCACAGTGTGAATAGGTGCTGGTCTGACTTGGGCAGATGAAGAGGCAAACAGCAGGTATCCCTGGATGTGCCAGGCCATGTTTATCACAAAGTCATTCAAGCACACACATACACACAAACACACACACACACACACACACACACACACACACACATACACAGCTACCACTATGTCTGCATCAGCCGGCACCACAGTCCAAAAGATGACCACTACAAACAAAAAGATGTGTTCAGAGCAATCATTTATTACAGGAAATATGGTCGCTTAGCAGGTATTTGGATTCTGATGAAAAATTATGTTATTTTTAATTTATCAGAAATTTCCAAAAGAAGGACACCAACAACCCAAATATCCAAACCTATACTTTTGTCATGCATTACGGACAGTTAAATTGTAAACTTGTTTTTCCTCAAATAAAACCATGCTGTTTAAAGATGATAAAGTGCATTCTCCTTCAAACCAGTCATCTAGTACAAGATCTTCCATTTAAACTAGCTTTACTAACCCAAGAAGGACACAAGCATTATAATTCCTGACTCCTCAGTGCAGAAAAAGAGTCAAACATCAACATTCAGAGGATCAGCAAGCTTGATCTGTATCATGAGTATAGAGTGGAAGCACATATTTTCAAGTTGATTAACATTATGAAAAGAATTCAGACATTTTTAGAAAAAAAAAATCACTGAATTAAATTAAATTCATGAAATCAACAACTCAGTTCAACGATTCTGCTGTATTTATGTTAAACAGCTAGAAAAGAGATTGAGGCACAACAGTATAGGCTTACTGTGTTCTAACATGAAATACTGATGGACTAATCTATCCCATTTTTTTAAAAATCTTTCAGTTCATCATATAAATGTCTAGTTTAATGAATAAATAAAGATTCAGATCTTTTGTCGTGAGGTAAATGTTCATGAAGCCTTTGGAATTATATGGATTTCTGCATATATGGCTCCTAAGGTGATCTAACGGTTATTGTCATAGTATAAGTATGAGTCAAGTATAAGTAAGGAATAAAACAGTAGAGCATGCTGTTATAGGAAAATAATCACTGTCAGGGTGGTATGTGTCAGGTTTGGGAGACAAAGATGGATGCAAGTGCAGATAGTATTTATTAAGTAAGGTGCTAAAAAAAAAAACGAGGACCTGAAAACAAGGACAATAAACATGAACGAAGCAAAAAAACATACAAACTAGGAGCGATACTGTAGCAGAAACGACAACACATGAATACAACAACAAAAGCCTGACAATGAAAAACACAGAAACCAGAACTTAAATGGGGACGCTTATTAGGAATAACACAAAATAGGTGTGTGAGATCAGTGAGACATGTGACATGGTCATGTGACATGCTGGGGATGCTGGTAGTGTAGTTCTAAGCCGTCTTCAGCGCGACCATGACAGTGTGATGTGTTACCACCCTAATGTAGGTTATTTTCCTCTCCTTCCTTTCCTTTTATACAACAGGAATTTGCCAGCACGAACAATATTTTATTTCTTTTTTAAAAATAAGAATGAAACACATTGTGCGTTTTATCCATATATAGTTGTATAATGCTGTGGAACGTCTTTATAACTTAAGTTATAACAGTTACTATAAACAGTCATTCCCTCACCAGCCACTCTTTTTTTCTTTTTTTTGAAGTTAATAAGACAAAAAACATCTCAACCTGTCCTGACACAGAGAAACTGCTCTGAATGGCCTCTGTTCTGAAGGCTTGTTATACACCTTAAAGTTACAGCTTTACCTCTTAATGTTACAATTCACTGACACTGGAGACTCCTTCCAAAAACATAAACACAGAAAATCTCCTCAGAAAAACCATATCAGTACCTGTTTTTAATTGTTTTTGTCAAGCATCCACCATAAAAATCCCTGCGTAAGTTGTTACTGTAGAAATGATAACATATTAGAATGAGTGGATTAATCTGAACCTGTGAATTGTAGAAATTAATCAGTGCTTACTGACCAAACAGAATCAAGACTTAAACAGTGCCATGGTAAAGAAAAGACAGAAAGAAAGACAGACTTTACTGTCATTATACATTTACACATTTATACAGTCAATTTTTTGTCTTTGTATTTCCCAGCTGCAGTCAGTGCTCAGGGTCAGTCATGGTACAGTGCCTCTCTCCGAAGTGCAGCTTGCCGTGCTGAAATGAGGGTTTGCTGTTGGTATGACATCTGCAGTTTATTTTGTACACCTTATTTTTAAAAGGCATTATTTAGATTCCGTGCTTTAAATACAGAAGCCTAATACTACATCCCAGCAAGCCATTTACTGACTTCACAAATATGTTGATATGTCAACTTTACCATAAAAAGAATCTTATATGTAGTGTCTGTCTGGTCAATTCAAGTCCTACTTCCCCGTAGTACCAGATGGGCAACATCTCCAGATGGCTAAAGGGACTGGCCAT
>JANDJT010000185.1:72238-103493 GCA_024331685.1 Stegophilus panzeri | reverse complement strand
GAGGAATGGTCTCAGATCCCTTGCCATGTATTCTCCAACCTCATCAGGCATTATAGGAGAAGACTCAGAGCTGTTATTATGGCAAAGGGAGGTAGCACAAAGTATTGACTAAAAGAGTGCCAATAATTGTTGCACACCTACATTTAACAAATATATTTATTTTGATAAATCTGTGTTTTGTTTGCAATTGTTTGATCTCCATGAGAGCAGAGTATTTTTGTGAAGTTTTAGAACAAACGATCAAAAGGTTAAACAATAAAGACAATTTTTAACAGCCTTCTTTGCTCATATTTACCAAGGGTGCCAATATTAGTGGAGGGCACTGTATGTATTTTTTGTATTGCACAGCTGTAGCGTACCTGAGCCTCACACTAAGCATTTCAATGTACAATTGTCACTGACATTTTGTGCACATGACAAAGAAAAATTCTTCATTTTATAGGAATAACTGCTTTTTTTGTTTCTTGTACCTCTATCAGGGCTTGGAGCATATCAGGGCTCACACAAGTATAATTGTCCAGGAATTCCCGCCGGGCTTCCAGAAGTTGGATATGAATTCCTTTCTCATATGGGGCCTCTAGGTAGTGGAACACCAGCGCTCCCATGACCAGGTAGACCAGCACAGCTGTCAAGATGCACAGCACCGTGGAGCAGCGCATGGCTGTTCTTCCGTTTAGGGCCGAGGTCACCTGCTTCCTATCACTGCTGCCAGTGCTGCTCCTGTCTGTACCAAGCCTGAACAAGAAACAACAACACACTCAAAAGCAAATCGTTTGGCATGCAAAACCTTGTGGTTTTTTAGTTATATCATCAGATTAGTCAGTCAATAATGACTGATAGTCCAATTAGCCTGCACATGTGTTTTTATTTTAAACTCAACAGAAGTGATTCACTGCAGGGAAGCAGAGTCGAATAGTAATGGCCGTAAAAAATTAATGTGAGTACTTCATTGACACACAAAGATGGATCATGGAACAGACAAAATCTCAGAGTTTAGTTTTCGATCATTTCATACTCATGCCAATCTGCATAAACTTTAGATATTGTACTGACTAAAAAAGGAAATTAAGACTTCCATGTGTATTGTCTATTTGCAGTCTTGACAATAGATTTCTATTGTGTCTATTCATGGGCACTAATTATATTATGGCTATAACATTATTAAAGGTATACACCGTTTTTTTTTTTTGTCTAGTGTCTATTCAGGAGTGGTAAATACTTAAGTATTTGTACTTTGTTATTATACTTAAGTATTGTTTTTATTGTTTTCTTATACTTAAGTATACACGTTCATAATCTGTTAATGTTAATCTGTTAATGTAGATTTGGATTTGCCCATAGACTTTTATTCCAACAAATTTTTGAGTCAATAGATTTTTCTTTTTTTTTTTTTTTTTTTTTTTTTTTTTTTTTTTTTTTTTTTTGGTCAGTCATCCATACACTACACTCTTGGGCAAAACAAAATATGCGCCAAGTCCAAAATGGCAAAATATTAAGCTTTTAATGGTTAACAACCAATCATTGGTCAGGAAATGAGCAAGAATTAAACAAATGGATAAAGTAACTTAGTATGGGATAGCTTTTCCCTTTGATTTCTTTAAATGTTTAAGCCTTGTGGGTAGACTTACGGACAGCTTTTAATTGATTTTTTTATTTTAATTATTTTATTTTTACTTTATTTTAATTTTGTACACCCAAACATGTGTTTGGGAACATCCCTGTTTCCCTGTAGCAAAAGGTGGCATAGGAAGTCTCAGAAGTGCACTTGTTTAATTCTTGCTAATTTTCTGACCAATGATTTGTTGATAAGACCATTAAAAGCTTAATATTTTGCCATTTTGGGCTTGGCGCATTTCTTTTCCCAGGAGTATACTGTACATCTGCACTGAATATAGATTACATTGAAAAAGCTGGAATATTGTATGTACCTCTCTCTTCCGTTTTTTCTTTTCTGCTTTCTCCAGCTGTTTTTGTGGCTGAGGATGGAATCTTTGGAGCCGTAACTGACAGGGAAATCCTCACAGTCAGACCGGGGAGACACTAATGACAAAGAAATAAAGATATATCCTAAACTAAAAGCATACACTCAGAATACACCTGAATGTTATACATAAAACGTTTGTGTTTATATATGAAAAATTGGCAGGAAGTTGTAAAACCTTTTCATGAAATTCACTGGAAACAATTTTCAAGATAATCCCAGCCTGTATCCCACCTCATGCATGGCTGGCAATAAAGCTGTGTATTTTTGTCTTTTCATTCATTGTCAGGTGGCTCTGAGACAGTTTTACATGATGTGTTTGGCACCTCTTTAGAGCGTCATGTTTTGGAACAGCAATGTGCATGAACAACCATGGATGCACCTGTGCTAAATTGTAAAGTATATAAACCATATGCAGTTCACCAGAAGCCACTGGGAAAGGTGAACCATTCCGTAGGAAAACAAAAAAGTATCATCAGCTCTGGAGTGAGACAGAAGAGGCATGCAAAGTTAATCGATCGTGCAGTGACGGAAAAGTCACGTCAGCTTTGCATAAATAATCACCCAAAAGTGCTAAGAATGGGAATAGTATTTTAACAGCTTAACAACTCTGGAGGTCCATAAAGGAATAAGCTCAGGGTTAATGTGATGTGATGGTCTGTCACTAGGAGCACGGAGTGATCTCACTTGGGTGATGATGTCGATATTACTAATGTTGCACAAATAAATGATCTTGACCACCCACGAGTTGTAATTAGATTTTATAGCGGGGGGGAGATATAAGTGGTAAGCCTATACCCGAAGGATGATACTGAGAATGGAGTATAGTGGTCTGTTTGTGGCTCTGTGTGTAGGTCTAGATGCCAGGGGTGGAGGAACACATTTGTGTGACAGTTTAATAGGCTTGAGCTAATTCAGATAGAAGGAGTTGCTGCTGACTCTACAGCTGCAAGATCAACATTAAAACCTGAACTGCATTGTACAGAAGCAAGTATACACATCATTTTAATGCACACATCACATTACCCCAAGTGCTATTTTAATATCTCTATGGAATAGCACTAGTTCATGCTTGAGAGCTATAATGATGTCTTTACTCACAAGTTTATACACATATTTGTGTTATTAAGTGGTGTAATAGCAACAACGAAAGCAGTATAGTTTGCACATGTTCACCCGTGCAGCTACATGACCATGCATGACCAACTCTGACGCACAGCATATACAGTAAAGTGATCTAAAGTATATAACTGGAGGGCAGACATGCACAGTTACAAGCAAAACAGTTGCATAGTTACAAGCAAATTTGATTCATGACATGACTATTACAATCTACAAGTCTAGTGTGTCAAAATAGTAAAATCACCATGAACCATTTCACCTAAAATACAATCATGCATGTAGACACTCACACAGAGACACTCATGTCTGTGTCCATCTCCTACCTCAGAGTAAATGATCCAGGAAATTCAAAGAGGCAACCACAAACTGTAGGACTCTATCCAGATAGTGTGTGTTGCTGGGTGTGTGTCTGAGAGAGACTTTGCTGAGTGCCCAAGAAATAAAAAGAGATACCCAATCAAATCGCCTCTAAGTTTTAAGAGAGCGGTTTCCATAAATGAGGGTGGGCCAGACAGGGAATGAGAGAGAGAGAGAAGAAATTAATAGGTGCTACTGTGAGGGTGAAAGAGAGAGAAACAAAGAGCGAGAGAGCATGAGAGAGAAATAAAGGGAGGGGTCGATGCAGATATTCTCAGCCTGACTGAGCTAGCTGCTTATTTCATCCCCTTTTGCCATTTCACATTTCACTCCTCCTCCAGTGGACATAGTCAATGTGGTTTTGGAGACATTCCATGAAATATTTAGAGAGAAGGAAACAGGGACCAGCCACCACTTTTACAATCTGTTAAGCCTGCACTTTGTCAAGGCACACACAATTAACTTGTGACTCATGACTCCGAATCTCACTAAACTGATCAATAAGGGATATTTGTCATTTCTGTATATGGATATGGATCATTCTATATATGAAGATAAAATGATATACTGTACATTTATTGGTTAAAGTTTTAAAGAATTCAAATGTATAAATGGAAAACAAACCAAAATCTTTTAAATACAGAGATAAACAGAGAATAATATGGGTGTCGTAACTATAGCAGCAAAATATAAAGAGAAAATAAATGCAAAATGAAATAAGTAAGTTTTATTGTTGGTTTATAATTTCAAAATGTGAAATTTAATATTAGACAGTAGAGAAAAACAATGCTTTGTAAAACATACTTTCCCACATTATTTTCTAATATAAATAATAAAACTATATACATCATAAAACATCATGATGTCTGGGAAAAGAATAAAAATGTAACATTATTATTTTATGATTATAAGTTTTGTAAATGATTATTTATTTATACACTCCTAAAAAAGGATTCTAAGAAGAGTTAAAACTAAAAAGAAATCACTTAAGGGTATTCCTAGAGGGACAAATATACTCTTTAGGGTTTTAGATTTGACTTTAGAGCATATAGTTGTCTCCATTTAACAAAATAAGAAACAAACACAGCTGTACTTTTAGTAATAAGCAATGCTTTATCAATAATACTTAACCTAAAGTTGACACATAGTGTGTTAACCTGCACCTTTACCTCACCTCACAGACTCTCTATCACCCTTCTGTCACTATTTTTGTCTCTGTATATAATGTATATATAGCACACACTATACTGGTTTATGGGGTATGTGTATGTAACAGTGTTACATTCAACTCAGCATACCTGTGGGAGCTTTGCACCAGACATGTTGTAGTCATGGCAGGCGTAAATCCATAAACCTGGAGTCATATTGCAATCAGCTACATACTGATCTGAGCATACTAGCATTAGATATTTGATATAAAAGCCATCTGGTACGTCGACATGGCCACATGTCACAACAACTTCCCTGCAGACCTTATAACTGCTGTTGTTCTTGGGTTTGCAGACAGTTGTTGTTCCAAGCAAGCCTCAAATTCAAAGCACAGTTTATATTTTAATAAAGTCATTCTTCACGCAGCATGCTAAAATAACCATAATCCAAATACTGTAAGTGAATGTGACATCTTTATGTAGTTCCTGGATCAGCATCACTTTGCTGTTTTTTGCCTTCACAAGGCAGTGATGTCATTATTGTGCACATCTAAATTGCTGTACTCTTGAGCTAAATCGATCATTTATTTTGGAATATTTAATTCAAAAAAATACCTCCAGATGTACCAGTTGGTTTCCAGAAAGGAAATCTAATGTGTAGCTTTACATTTTGTTTGATTTTGTTTTTGGTTAAGGTAGCTAGCTAATGTTAGGTTAGTGAGTAATTTTAGCAGAGTCATTTATTTAAAAATAGTCAAATTAAAAGTAAAAAAAAAAAAGAGTAAATTATTGTTTTGCTTCATTTTCAGTTCATAAAATTAAACAAAACTCCTGAGGCTTGAAAATTCTTCACAGCATTTCATCATTTTTAAAAACAAGGTCTCTTAGTACTTTTTAACTGTAGCTAGCTATCAACTCAGCTAAGCTAGGAATTGCAGTATTGATGTTAGGCAGCTATGCATACCAAACTGGCCAATTAAGAGTACTAGTTTGGGTTTAAATAGGCTACATGGAGCTACATGGTCAATGTTTCATTTTTTTTCAACAAAGGAAAGAAAAAAACAAACAAAACAAAAACAGAGCAGTTTTCTTGTTCAGTTATTCAGTCGTCCGGGTGGGTGTGCTGGGTTGGGTATTTCAGAAACGAACTGATTTCCTGGGTGACAGTCTGAGTTTACACAGTTTTACAGAAAACAAAACCACTGTTCCCACTGTGTGCACTGTACCCTCAGATTCCTGTTCTTGGCTGACATGTACCAGATGTGGTCTTTTGTTGTTGTAGCCTCAAGGTCCAAAATGTTGTGTATTCAGAGATACTTTTCTGCTCACCACAATTGTAAAGAGTGGTTTATTTGAGTTAGAATAGCCTTCCTGTCAGAACTACCACTCACTGGATGTTTCTTTTTCTTTTTCACACCATTCTGTGGAAAGTCCATTGAATGTTGTGCACGAAAATCCCAGGAGTATTTCAGCAGTTTCTGAAATACTCAAACCAGCCTGTTTGACACCAACAATCATTCCATGATCAGAGTCACTCAGATCACATTTCCCCCCATTCTTGTGTTTGATTACATTAACTGAAGCTCTTGAAGTGTATCTGCCTGATTTTCGGCTACTTGAATAATTGCATGAATGAGCAGATGTACAGGTGTTCCTATTAAAGTGGCCAGTGAATGTGTGAATGTAAATTTGTCCAACTTTATAACCTAAAATGCCAAGTGACACAATAGCTTTCCTATACGGAAGCCATCTAACACATCTGGAAGGAATTTTCTTAGAAGAATATTCGATGGCTCAGCAATGGAAGGGAGATAAATCATATAATAAGGACACTGTTTAACGCTGATTGATTAAACTGAATGTTGTTGCATTATCAATATTAAGGGATGTTGATTCAGGAACATGTCTATCTGCAACCTCACAATTCAAGCATAAGCTACATCGCATTGTCCGAAGCACAGAAAATCACAGGCTGCCAAATCTCCCCCTCACAGGCCTGTATTCTAGGGTGGGGAAGAAGATGGGAAAAACATGACTGACCCTCCACACTATCTTCCAGCATTTCACTTCACAGTGGAAACCAGTGGAATCCTAAAGGCGTGCACCAGTCGACACACAGCACATCATCTTTCCCAAGGCTATAATCCTCTGAAATAAGAATCCACATCCCTCCTCTCTGATGTAATGTGTAACATGTAATTACTGCACAAAACACTCGCTGCTCAGATATTTAACTGTACATTGTCTTCCAATATACATCATTAAATTGTACTTTTTAAATTATTCAACACTTAAATAGTAACAACAATGGCAATTGCATCATTTGCATGCTTTTTCACCACTGGTAGTATTTACATACCTACATCCAATGCACTGCATACAGTGTACTGCATTTTTTAATTGAACTGTATTGTACTGTATAGTGGTGTATATTGTATGTAATTTAATGATACCACACCAAAATAAATTCCTTGTACACCTTGTACTTTATGAATAAAAGATTCTGATTCCCATGTCCTACTGAAAAAGACAAAAACAAAAAAGACATTCATTAATCAGAAGCAGGAATGTCTGAAAAAGTTTAAGAAAGTTTTATGTTGTTTTTGGTGTTAAATAAGTTATTTAACAAAAATGTAAGTAAATGTAACAGATTTAGTAAAACAATCAATACCAGTCTTCATCCATCAATTACACATAAGAACTGTGAGTACATCAGTGATGCTCTATTATTCATGATGATATACCACTACACTGCCATGTCTACTAAAATGGCTGCATCATCCACCTCCCATACTCGTGATCTTCTTTACATAGTTCCATAATCTCTCTCTGCTGTTGAAATCGCTCATCTTGAAGTGGGGCAGCTGCCCTGGGACAATCTTAGCCACCACTGGGGATACAAATCCACTTGTAATAGAGAGTAAACCAGTTGGAGATGATAGAGGAATGACCTACAGTAATACTCCTGAGGGAGCTTGACTATAGAGCCACAGCATCTTGCCTTTCCATAGATGAAAGTAAACAACAGTTGCCCTAGTCAATTTTAACCAGTTGTTAAGTGGTCACATGCTTTCTGGTCACATAAGTCCAACTTTTCTTTTTAAGACCAATCCTTTGTCATCTCTGACTTTTGTGCTGTTTATGCACAACAGTGATAGACTAATTAAATTTGTTGTACTGTAGCTCTCTTTTTGACCAACTGGGATTTGTAATTAACTGATGTACTGCCATGCTCCAAACACTGGGCTCTGTGCCATATTCAGTAAAAATGTAATATGCTCAGTGCCTGCTCATTGTACTAAGGTGTTTTCACTAAATATTTCAAAGATATTGTTGCTGTCTGTGAGAACAGGGAAGGGGAAATCACCCTGACACTACCCAGAAATATCATCCCTCAATCATATACAATCTAGGGGACTACGCCTACAAATTCAGAAAGTCATAAAGTAGATTTCAAATAGGTGTTTGAAACTGAAATCAATGATCACACATACAGTATCTGCTTGCATCCTGACAGCTCCTGAAGTGTTCAGCACAACTTCCATTTGCAGCTTGATTCAGTTTGTTGTGAACTTTTATGCCCACTTTGCTCTTTCAATGCAATTTGTGTGAGAGTCTCCAGCTTTCTTCTCTCCCAGGCTCTGAATGTGATTCAACAGCTGTTAAACAGGAGGCAGCGGTAAATCACTGGTGTCTCGTGAACTGATTTACAGAAGAGTGATGATTTACTCATGTAGGGAGAGTGGAAGTATAACAAAAGTAGCTTTGAATGGGGAAGGGGAATATGATATGCTAGAGTTGCTATGTCTATAGCTATGCCTATATGTATATAGTGGTCTGTAGACTCCATGTGGAACTTTACTGGTGGTCTGTTGAACTACAGGGATCTAAGCACGAGTGCCCAGGTGTTGTTCATTCAAGTAAACCCCATAGTCATTGAGGGACATGCTTTACAGTTTAGTGTGGCTAGTGATCCTCCTCACCTTCAAGATCAGCGTTACAACATAAATGGCCTGTACACATCCTGTCAGTGAACCAACAGCATGAAACATCCCAGATGCCATTGAAGGACCAATAGCAATATGTCCTTGGACATTACCCAGACAACCTCTGCAAGATGACCTTATGTTCTTCCCAAATATCAGGCAATGTATTAGTATGGACATTGCTGAGCTCGACAAGGGCATGAGTGCATACTGGAGATGCAAGAATATGCCATATGCCCCTTGAACAGCTGCCTTTTGGATTCATGTCAGCATGTAAGATCACTCAGGATATCTATTATTAGATC
Source organism: Stegophilus panzeri (assembly GCA_024331685.1). NCBI lineage: Eukaryota > Metazoa > Chordata > Actinopteri > Siluriformes > Trichomycteridae > Stegophilus > Stegophilus panzeri. The sequence goes on along the minus strand of JANDJT010000185.1, from coordinate 94,594 downwards.
TACTTGAGGTTTTGGTCATTGACATAACAGAAATTCTTCATGTGAACCATAGGACTGTAATGCATGCACGCGTCTGTGGTTATGTTTAAAGATTATGTAGAAATTCAAGTTTGTTTGATAGGGTAATGCTGTCTTTATCAGAACAGCATGATGTAATTTTAAAAAGCAAAGCAAACAATACAAGATGTTTCTTGTAGCTTTAAAAAAAATCTTTAAGATTAAGAATAAATATTCATGATATCCAGTGTTAAGCAGTGATGTATGTCTGGAGATAATGAAGCAGAAAATAATTTTTCCTTATTATATTGGGAAATTGTGTTAATATTCAAATATGCTGAGGTACTAAGGTTTTTACATGTGTAGGCTTACATGTTAGTCACACTGTAAAAAATGACAGCAAGTAAAAATATTGTGAATATAGAAAAATATAGGCAAATATTTTTCTTTTTGAAGGTTTTTAAACAAATAAAACATCATTAAACCTATTTCTAGATATTTGTTACTAATGTCAAGCTTGAAATTGTTATCTATTTTTGGCATATAATTTTGCTTATGTGAAGGGTTATAGTTATTTCTAGAAAGAAGCAAAACTATCTACCAATCGAATAAAACAATTTTCAGCTTGAAATATATAAATATGTCTAAAAATAGATTTAATGGTTTTATATTTGTTATATAATAATCTCATAATGAGAAATATTAGATAACTTTTCGCTTTCAAGATATTTTCACTTGGTAAGATTTTTTTTTTTTGCAGTGTACCTTTTTTTTATGGAAGCCCTAAGCGGCCATGCATTATAATGTTTTTTCTTTGTTGTTTTCTCGTGATCAAAACATAACAAAAAGTTGTTTTCGCATGATCTTGACATAACCAAAAGCTGTTTTCTCACGTTGTAATTTTATCCCGGGAAAATCTCGCACTTTGTGAATGGGACTGATGTTACATGCACGTTGGCATCTTTGCCATCATAAATGTAATAATTGCTCACCGTAGAGATGGTCTTTATCTCCGCATTAAGAGAGAGGGATGTCCCCTTCTCAAGTGTCGGACACTAACGTAGAAGTCGTCAGTCCTGCAGGGATGATGTATTTTTGCAGGCCACCCCAGAAGTTAGCACCACCCTGGGTCCTTCGACAAAAAGCCAATAGGATTTTTCCATTGGCTTTTGGATTATTGCAGAAAATAAACTCTGTGACCAACAAAAGTTTATGATTCTTACATGTTTCATTCGTTAAGATAATCTTCACAAATGAACATAATCTTTAATAATTTTGAAGCCTAAATACAATCACCAGAAGTAAAAAGCAAACGTTAGGCTATAAACGAACTACACCACGGTCGCATGACTTCACCACCACTAAGTTACCGACAACTCTTTCAATCTTTATTTAAAAAACAATATAATTCGAAAATACTATAAATTGATAAATCTACAAGTTTGCAAGAGTATGAGTGTAAACACAACGAGGCTGTAGTAGATGAGTTTAATGTCCCCTACAACCTCTGTAGTACCATTTAGCCACGTGATAGCAACCATCTTTTTCAAGACACGTAAAAGCTTTTAAAAAAATCCTGAGTGGAGTATTACTGATGTATTTTATGTCGTAGTAAAAAAACGTGAACATATCTTGAGCTTGTGTTAACCACAGACCTTATTTCAGGCATTTAACCAAAAACCCATTCAAAAACCCCTTCAGGATGATGGATGTTAAGTACACAGAAAGGTCGAGATCACAAGAAAATTAAGCCGAGATCACGTGAAAACAAGAAAGAAAAAATTAACAATGCATGGCCGCATAGGGCTTCCGTATTTTTTAGCCATTTTGAGATATATAAAAAAATATAATGTGTTAAAAAGAGTCACATGCATTTGACTACATTACTTATGTTAAATGTTTAGCAGTGTTCTGTGGCAATACAAATGTTCTGTGTTAATAAAAGAAGTTCTAATACAGGCTTTAACTTTTTTAACATACAAACAAATAGACAGTCAAATTACACTGTAATATAAGTAACATCTGTTACAGCTCTTACAGGGTGTCCCAAACGTCTCCATGCATACAGAAGGGGAAATGAACAGTTTTTAGCAAAACGTCTTCCAAAATTTTTCATACTTATTTTATATTATATATTTTTTCAGATACACTTTAAGAATACCTTTGACAAAAATAGAATGCATTGAAATCATTCTCATGGCTGGAGCAGGAAGCTGTCGCAAGGTTGTGATTGACAAGCACATCGCACAAGACACTGCTGCCAAACTTATTAGTGAATTCAAAAAGACTGTAAGTGTTGCGGATCAACCGAGAAGTGGACGTCCACAAACATCTACTAGAGAAGGCACAGTCGACGTGGTGCTGACATACATAGTCCCCTATATATATATGGAGACTTTTGAGACACCTTGAATTTTACAATTCAACCTGGTAATCCAGAAGCAGTGTTATGAAGAATATCACATTATATGTTAGTCCTCCTTCTCCATGGAGTGAAGTGCAAATACATCTTCATGAACCAAGCAGCTCTCCAGTTTTGCAAAAAACTTTAGAGATGTCTTGTATGATGGCTGACCTTGCCAAACTGCTCAAAAAAGGAGACTGGAACACAACCAAATTAAGGAGCTTTTGGATGTTAGAGTAAATGGTGGCTAAGGATGGCCATGACTAAGATCTTATGCAGTCTTACCTGCGGTTTAATGTTCTTCGTAAGGAATTCCTCATTCTGTAGCACCAAAAAACTGTGCCTTCCTGTGCTTGACTGGTTATCAATAGTAGTTGTTTTTGACAAAGATGCTCCAGCACAAATATATGAGGCTTCACGAAAAGACTAGAGATTTGAACCAATCCAAACTACAATAAATAGCTAGCAGCTAATGATGAGCCCTGCCTGCTCCAGCAGCAGGCACGTGAAATAAGATAAAATGTGATGCCTTACCATCTCCTCTTTCACCCATTCTTTATATTTCTCAGCTTTCACATCTTCCTGACCACAGATTGATTACGTCCTACTACCTGCCACAACATGGTCAATCTTAGTAATGCAAGTAAAATACTTTCCACTTCTTACTGATTATTCGCCACTTACCATCCAAAGACTGAAGAATAAAATAAGAAGTGGAAGGTATCCTTCCTGTAAAATCCTTCCACAGAGATCATTGTCTGTTTTCTTTTGACCCATATCAAGGTAAAGTGTCCTACCTGAAAGTCCTTGAGTCTTTGTTCTCTTTCTTTTTAACCTTAACAACATTCAAAGGGTTCTGTTACATTTACAATATGCACTCAAGTTATTATTTGTATTTTATTTTTTAAAAGTATTTTACTATAAATAAATGGTGGTCACTGTTACGTTTACAAAAAATTAACAAACAATTTTTCGACTATGCAGGCATGAAGACATTCCAAATCCCAAAGTGACATACTGTACTCACACATTATCCACAGGAAAGCAGCCTAAAGTTAATAGATGAATGTATCTAGTATTTCCTGTTATAAGATTACACTAAAACAAATATAAGACTATTAAACATACTTCTAGACTTTTTTTTTTTTTTTTTTTTAACTATTTTCAGGCTTGAAATAATCTTTCCCCCTACATTTAAATTTAAGCATTGATTACTAGAAAGGAAGAAAATTATCTGCAAATAAAATAGGAAAATTTAAAGCTTGAAATTAGTTTTTATTTTTTATTTTTTAAATCAACCTAGAAATAGGTTTATAATCTTATATTTGGTTTAGGGTAATCTTGTAATTTGAAATACTGCATTAATTTGACTATATTAAAGATATTTTCACCTGCTAAGATGTGATTTTTTTTTTGCAGTTTAGGTTATTACTTTATCTATATCTTTGATCGCACTTGTCAAAAAATACAATAGTACTGCTAGCCACTAAAACAAAATTGTCTACAATCGTTTAATTGTCAATACAGCATACAATTATGGATACTTTAGCTATTTCCCTTCTTTAAAATCTACAGCATGACAGAAAACTTACTCATTCCCTTTACTGGCAGTGTAGGTGGCAGTTTCCTTTGTCTTCAATTTGTCTCAGATTTGTTTTGCACATTTGCTCCAAGTCAAAACAAAAAAAAGCAAGAAAATGCTATGCTCTGTTGATGACTTCCTGATGGGCTGGAGACAGAATGCGAGGAGCGTCTCAGTTCTAAGACAAAAGTTTCAAATTGATTAAACACTAATGCCTGTGTTTATCCCCCACTTTACAAGCGTCTTCAATTAAGCCCCCTTTGTGCTATTTTTCTGATGATGCATGGACTTCAGAGGCTGCAAATTGATCCATTTGCAAACGTGTGCAATTTTATCCCATTTCGCCCAGGACACAGCAGACCACTGCCAAACAACTAAGAAAAGCACAATTCTAACACAATTTCCACCCACTTGAACAGATTTCTAAAATGTACTGTAAAATACTATAAAACATTAGCTCACAGCATGTAGGAATAAACAGTCTCAAAGGACATCAGCAATTATGATATTTAATCGTGAGTGTTTAAAGTTTGAAACACTCTATGCTCAGTGAAATGCATGATGAGTGACCGATAGAAGAGGGTGTGTGTAAGCTTTTTTTCCTCAATCCTGATGGGAAGTAGCCGAGCAGACACCTCAAAGAAACAGCACTCTCCTGCACTTGATCAATACGTGAAGAACTCTTACATTACACATTAATCTAATAATCTAATCTAACGGGCAGGCTTTTAACATAAGAATGGGGAGGGGAGACTGTCGAGGATGGAAGAATAGTGAGAAGTACAAAGATTACCAGCACTGAAGTTTACATAAAAATCCAGTTTTCTTCACGACAGAAAAGCTTTATAGTCTTTATATCTTCTCCATCATTTATCAAGTGCAATTTATTTTTATTCCATACTTGCTTGGGTCTAACTGTGCAAAATAGAACAATGTACTCCTTCTATTAAACTGTATCAGAATGTTGTGTAAGTATTCACCACCCTTGAATTGTTCCATGTTTTACAACCTAGAATTGAAATGAAGTTAAATTTTTTAACCATATGATCTATTCAAAGTCTGACATTTGAAGTTGTAAAATATTTTACTGTGACAAAGTGGTTTTTTTTAACAAAAAAAAACAAAAAAAACCCAGAAATTTGTTAGTTGCATAGATTGAAGTATTTAATCGCTGGGTCAGTGGGTCTACAGGATGTTCAAAGTTTGCGATATTTTCTCTTATTGATACTTTTTGATAGCTCCTTGGTCTTCACGATGCTTTTTGCTCAGATATGTTCTCTAATCAAACTCTAGGGCCTTTCAGGAACAGGTCTCATGGCAGTTTAATTACACACAGGTTGATGCCGATCAACTAATTGTGTGACTTCTGATGGCAACTGAATGCACCAGAACTTAAAACCTTTACATTTTTATTTAGAATTTTGCAAACTATATTGATTTCCTCTCACTTCAATATTATGGCCTATATTGTGTAGATTCATGAAATATAATCCCAATATAATATAATCCATTTCAATTTTAGGTTGTAACACTAGAAAAGGAAAAGTTCAAGAGTGGTGAATGCTTGTGCAAGCCACTGTACAAATTCAGCCCTCCTGATGGATTTCACACTGACAAGACTCTAATCCAAGGTTGCTGAGAATATATTCAAAATATATGTGTATGGATTTGGAAATACAGTGGGATAACTTCAGCAGACTGTGTCAACATCAAGGCTATTGCTTGGTTGCATTTGTTTTTATCTGTCCAAAGTGCTGAAGCATTAAAATGCAGGCTAAAAGTACACTGTAGTAATAACAGATTAACATTTATCCTCAGCCCATTAGCTTGTGTTGACAGGAAAGGTGCTTTAAGCCACTCGCCAGCCATGTAGGACAGATTGGTGCCGGGATCTTGTAAATATGTTTGGCTCATTTGATGACAAGAGGGGACCCTAGCATAGTTCTGGGTTTTAAGGTAAGGCCTGGTCATGTATTATCTGTAGATAGGACAACCTGTCACTGCGTTCAGTTTCAGTTCAGTTCTCTGACACTCTTAAGACTTTAAGCTGTCAATGTATCTGTGAAACATGACTAGGTATATGTGCGGACCACTCTTATACTATTAGGGAAAAAAAGTTCAATCAAGAACCCTAAAGGGACTCAATGTTTCTATCTAGAACCTTACAGTGGTGTTTCTCTAAAATAGGAAGCTAGGAATCCTTAACTATCCATTTTCCTAAGAGTTTCTATCTTTGGGTCTACTTTGTATTTAATTACACTGCTTCAGATCATCGCTGGATATTATGTCCTCCTGTCCTCTATTCAGATGTTTCCTTGGTCTGCCACATACATTCTGGAGCCCCAGCATCCTAGTCAGCGCTCGCCTGCTGAGATGGTGACCCACACACTCATGCAGGAGCTGGGCTCTTTGCTGAAGCACACCAAGCGTTTATGTCAGGATAGGGCAGCCGAGATTCGCAGACGCAGCTCTAGTGTGACACAACACAAGCCCTCATACGAGATCGTGCCTGGAGAGCTACTAGAGCTTCAGGAACTCTGCTTAAAGATCCCTCCCTCTCAGTGTGGACCTGTAATTCTCAGGTGGGTCCTCAAGTTTGTTGGTCCAAGAATGTGTGATAGTAGCCATTGCTGTGTATGTGAGTAGACGATAAAGATAAGGCAGATATGAAGTAAGACCCTACATATAAACCCTAAACTGATTTTCCACTAAATAGACAACTGAAACAGTCACAATGATGATAGTAAATTTGATTGCATAACAAAATGATATCATTGTTAAGTTCAAAATGAATTAAATTTATGTCTTTTTTGTAGTTGGTACTAGCCAGTTGTGGGTGTCCATGAGCTCAAGTATGTGGAAGAGGACAGATAGCACTTTCCTCCGAATATGTTACTCTGCCCTGTGATGCAACATGAGCAGCACATCTTAGCCTTCACCCTCCCCCATTGGTAGCTGTTGTATGATAGGGGAAAGCTTGCTGATGGGTGAGATTTGAGAACAGAACAAATTGGAGAGAAAATGGGGGGCCATCACCATGATGGCCAACTACTGGTGAAAAAATTAGGTCAGAAATCAGGTCAGTTTGCACTGAAAACAGTCATTCATATAAAACATGTATCAGGGCAAAAGGTACAGTTCCATTTTAACCAGTTACTTAAATAATAGTGATTATGAAATTATAGCTATTTTTGAAAGTCTTAAAATTCTGTTGCTACAGTTCACATCCCCTATATACTGTTTTCACTGAGCATGATTGAGATAAAAAGTGACAGTTCTATTACCTTGACCATCATACAACTGAAATCTTTGTTAGTGGACTAGTGACCAATGGAAAACGCACAATTATAGATGTCTGGTTCCAAACATTCAGGTACTTTGTGCAGTGTGAAAGAAAGCCCATAGTGGTGGATAGACAAGAGTTAGGGTCCTCATGCAGGACCTGCATTAAACATGAATGAATAGATGATCCAAGTGAATCTTCATCCTGATCCTGCTATATGCTGACATCTCATGGCCTCTGTGACCTGCCTGTTCTTATGTTCTGCACAGACTCAGGAAGTTGGTATCAGAGTTGGAACCGGAGGTGACAGAGGTGCCGCAACTCTTCCGCCTGGTACTGTGTGACTGTCTGGACGAGCAGCATGAAGACTTAACATTTAGGGAGAGATCTCTGCGGGCTCGAGCCATCTTCTGGAGCCAGCATCATAGTAAGAGCGCCATCTCTATTGGCCTATCCTCACACCAGTGTCTCGAAAACCACTGGAGCAAAAGCGAAGCTGGGCAGGACAGAGAGACGCTGTGTGAAGAGGATCAGGCCTGGGGCAAGGATAAAGAGCTCGGAGTGGTGGTCCCACTTCGCCGGAGAGTCAAGAGCATGCCCGATTTCAGTTCCATAGAGGAGAGTGCACAAACCCGACATAATTATGGTGTGAAATATATATAGATATATACACACTGATAATATAATGATAATATCGGAGAAAGTGAAAAGAAAATGAGTGCATACTCACTTTCATACTTCTTTGGCTGTGGTGCAAATGTACATAAAAAGTCTTTACATCCTCTCCTGGTTTATCAACAATACTATGTGAAATTCAATCACAATTTACTTGAGTCAAACAATTCCTTAAAATAATTTTTTAGCAAATAGCAAAATAAAACATGTCTGTAAGCGTTTTAAATGAAGGCAATTTAATTGAAATTCATATTATTTTATATACATAACTGATGCACACAGTTACTTAATACCTACAGAATATAGAATTTTCTATATTTTCACATAAATATGACCTAAAGCGTCAGATTTTCACACAAGTCCTAAAAGTAGACAAAGAGCACACAATTAAACAAATGAGACAAAAAATATTATACTTGGTCATTTATTTACTGAGGAAAATGATCCAATATTACATATCTGTGAGTGTGTGTGAACCGCTAGGATTAGCAGTTAATTTGAAGGTGAAATTAGAGTCAGGTATTTTCAATCAATGGAATGACAACCAGGTGTGAGTGAGCGCCCTGCTTTATTTAAAGAACAGGGATCTATCAAAGTCTGATCTTCACAACACATGTTTGTGGAAGTGTATCATGGCATGAACAATGGAGATTTCTGAGGACCTCAGAAAAAGAGTTGTTGTTGCTCATCAGACTGGAAAAGGTTACAAAACCATCTCTGAAAAGTTTGGACTCCACCAATCCACAGTCAGACAGTCTGGCTAATGTTCATGAGTCCACCATCAGGAGAACACTGAACAACAATGGTGTGCATGGCAGGGTTGCAAGGAGAAAGTCATTACTCTCCAAAAAGAACATTGCTGCCTGTCTTAAATGAATTCTAGTAAAGTGTCAGGACATCTGTTCATGAACTGAATCTCAAGATGCAGCAATGCAGCAAGACAACGACCCTAAACACACAAATTGTTCTACCAAAGAATAGTTAAAGAAGAATAAACTTAATGTTTTGGAATGGCCAATTCAATGTCCTGACCTTAATCCAATAAAAATGTTGTGGAAGGAGCTGAAGCAAGCGGTTCTTGTGAGGAAACCCATCAACATCAGAGTTGAAGCTATTCTGTACTGAGGAATGGGCTAAAATTCCTCCAAGCCGACGTGCAGGACTGATCAACAGTTACCGGAAACATTTAGTTGCAGTTATTGCTGCACAAGGGGGTCACACTAGATACTGAAAGCAAAGGTTCACATACTTTTGCCACTCACAGATATGTAATATTGGATCATTTTCCTCAATAAATAAATTACCAAGTATAATATTTTGTATCATTTGTTTAATTGGGTTCTCTTCAAATCAATATAAACATGTAAGGTATATTAATTAAGATATATATGAAGTATTTTATAGACTTTATTATAAATGCTATAATAGTTTCATTCCTGGCACAGGTTACCTGCTCAAAATGTAACAAAGTGTATCAACGTTAAACAGCCAGCCCTGCTATTTCTCCATATCATTATTGCCTACAAAATAGATCAGATGGTGATTCACTCTGGTCCGATCAAAAGGCATGGAATGGAAATGCCTTTCTCTATACTAACTGCAACCACAAAACATTATTTATGTCAAGATTGTGCTGAACAAAAATCTGAGTGCAATATAAACCAGATGAATTTAAAAGATGACCAAAAAAGAAAAGCATGAATCAATATGTGCATAAACACTTCTTACCTATAGATTCTGGCATCTGTAGAAATGTTATAAAAGCGTTATTGGTTCAATGTTTTAGTTATATAGTATCCACAAGTACAGTCACATGAAACACAATGACCAATAGTAAGTTTATTTTCACATAAATTATTTAAGATACTGATCAATATTACATCAAATTTATTGTTGGAATGTAAAGTAGGTCATGTGATCTAGTTTTAGAACAAACAGAAATGCCTGTAATTCTGAATCTGTCAAAAATTACTGACCAGAAGTATAAAGAAGCCATGAGAAGTTGTTATTACTCTTTAAAAATGGATTACCTGCAACAGTCAAGAAAGAAAGTGGCTGTAGACAGAGTGAATATTTTCACATGAAGACTAACAGGGCAGAGCAGATCAAAAAAGAAACTAAAGTTATATTAATTATTTGTTCAGGCCACCTCATTGACCTGCTGGATATTTATTCCCTGGTTCACAGTACAGCTGTACGTTTTACGAAGTGGAATGTCAGTGTGAACAATGAGTTACTGTCTACTTCCTTAAATTTTAAACCCTAAAATTGCACTTTATGATATGAATTGGATATCGGATGTAAACTTTCCTGCCATTTCATCTATGGTACTAATGTATTCAATAAAATGCAGTCATTTCTATAACTTTCATGCTAATGGGAATTAGCATACTGTTTATCTCTTCCAATAACAATCTTCATTAATGCCATGAAGCACAACTGTCTCAGTAAAGTTTTATTTGATTTGGTGCTGCAATATGACCTTTCTTGCATATTCCTGAAGTAAATATTATGGCAAATCTGGGTCTTTCTTAAAAAATTTTATTTCTAGCAAATCCTTCTTCCAATTTTGGCCAATGCAATGTTTTTTGGCTAGTTTTAAATGAGGCACAACTGACACAGTGCCCTATTTAAGAGTTTTGCCCAAGATCGCTGTCTCAGCATAAATATGGCTACCAAATCACACTGCAAAAAAAAAAATTTTTAAAAAAATGCCTGAGACGTAAGCACCAGTTACACATTATTCATATCATTCTCAAAGCCAAATGATCATTAAAAAGGATTAATGAAACAAGCTAATTACAGCTGAAATTGTGTAGCTACCCTGTCTTATAATCTAAAGAAGTGCAGTGAGAATGTTTTTTTTTTTTGTGTGTGTATAAAATTACTTAATTAAAACCAAATTCTTTTGGCCACAAAAAAATAACTTGCTGCCAGTATTACCAAGTTACTTTAGTAGTATCAAATAACACTGCTCATGATCCAAAAGTGCAGATTCTGTAAAATCACTACTCTACCCACAACAAAGCTGAAGGATCCTTACTTTATTTTACATTTTAACTCCCTACTTGTTCCTTCCTGTGAAGAAATGGTTCTTCTTAGGGACTCAGTCCTGAATTGTCACATTGTCCATAGTTTTCAGGCCAAGAAGATGACAAAGATGAAGAAGAAAATGATGAGGATGAGGAAGATTTTGATGAGCAACCAGCGATTGTTGGAGACGGACTGAAAGTACTTGAGAATTTCTGTATGAGCTAAGTCCACATTGAGCTGAGTGTCTTCTACGTTAGCATCGATCCTGTGACAAGGAGGATAAGATACAGGATTAAAAACGCATAGGAGGATACAGGACTAAAACACCTAGAATCTTTGTGTATTCCAGATTCAGCACGTGTCACTAGGTTTCTCGTGCCTTCTTTTCTCTTACCTGGAAACGGTCTCTTCCTGCTCTTTCACCATGTGGGCCAACTGCTGGAAAATAGATCCCAACTCTACGATAGTGGTCTCTATGTTTTGCATAGTGTTTGCTCGGTCCTGAATAAAAGACTCCTGATGACACACACACACACACACACACACACACACGTATTAATAAAACAGACTAGCTTAATTATATTAAAACTCTCAACTAGTAGCTTTTGCTACCTTATAATGAATAAACTATGACACTATGAACTACCTTCTCATTGAGGAGTAGCATCTGCTGGCTGGAACGCAGATCCATGTCTATGGAGATATCTGTTTTGTTGGAACTATCCTGCATCAACACTGAATTGCCTGTGAAATTAAAAATAAAATATAGTTGCAAGCAGCGACTGGTGGATCCAAGCACCAAGGGTGAAGCAACATCGGTTGGCATGTTAAATACGTGAGGAACACTACATTAACACACAACAGAAATATCAGCTCCACCACAAGATGGATTGTGAATAATTAAGGAACACTTTCTGTTTAAAGTGTCATATTTTAATTAACTGTGTTGTGGTGGCATTGCCATTTATCATATAATCAATAACATAAAAATTCTGCATTTTCAAGGTTGTCAGTCACACTCGCAATATTGAAGTGTGATTGATTCCTGTAAGATTATAATTCTTTTTTTAATTTTTTTAATTTTTATTTATTTTTTTTAAATATAATATACATAAGCTCATGTTCTATTGCCAGTTAGTGGCACTATGACAATGTGTCAGTATGGCCATGTGGGTGTAATTACATTTGGTTATGGAAAAGTTCATGCGAAATCTGAGTCACATCCTAAGACATACAGGCACTACATGTCTTAGGATGTGACTCAGGGGAATAATTCCACACCTTCTCTTCAAACTATGTCATGGATTATTTAATTACATCACCATGGGAAAACTGTTCAAAATGTTATCAATTCTTTTGCAATTCAACATCAGAAATTTCATTGCATAATGCTGACCAAATCTGATTAACTTTCTACATAGAGTATAAAAAGTTACTCTTGCCATGTGGTAGCCTAATGGCAATGAGTCACTAATCATATCAGTATGCAACTAGGTCACCTCATTTAACATACTTTGTAATAATCTGATGAAATATTTAGGTTGACTATTGAAAAAAATATTTTATAAGTATCACTTCCTGTATCCAGTTGGTGGCACTAAGACAGTGGATCACTATTGGCATGTCCATGTGCTTATGCCTCATCATGCTTATGCCGACATGTTTGCATTTTAAGACAACAAATATTTCTTACAAATTTGGTGCGTATAGGTGAAATTGGATACCCACATTTTTTAAAAATGTCACGGGGGCAAAAGTGCCGATGCCAGTCTACTAGCATGCGTATATGACTGTTCCATCATTTAACCGACATTTAACGTATGTGACCAACATCGCATCATGTGAAGTGGAATTATGTCACACTTCCTGTTTGAACATCATCATTTGTTAATGTATTGCCTTCACATGGCAGCACCATATGAGACTATTAAAATGTTTGCTTATTAAAAACACACTTCCTGTTGCCAGTTGGTGGCACAATAACAATATCACTAAAGGCTTGTGCATGTGATGGTGCCCCATCACTGCACATAAATATAAACTTTAGGCCACACTGCATGATGTACAGTGGAATTATGCCTCAATTCCTGTTTACGTGTAGTTACATGTTGATTGAGTGCATCGCCATGGCAACACGGTTTGAGATATCTAAAATTTCTTTGCAATTTAATATCTTGACATCATCCAGACCAACTCTTGTATGAATTGGCTGAACCATCTAGAAAGAGTACTTAAAAGTTTGCTACACAAAATCCAAAATGGCTGACTTATGTTAATGGACTTTGGAAATTGTGAAATCTGCCTGTCTTAAGACACACATGCCTACTAAATGTCATGCATGTTGGTGAAACTGGATGCCTGCATCCTTGGTACTTGGACCATAATTAATTAATATTGACCCATATCCACCTATTTATTAGCTACAGGAAGGCCAATTGTAATGCTGGAGCTTACTAAAGCTGGAGTCATGAATGGAGGAGGTGGAGGCTGGCGACTGAGAGAACTGCTCTTGCCTGCTTCTCTGTTGCTTCAGGTTCTGCAAAATTAATTCAGTCACTATTATGAGTGAAATATTCACTAAACAATGCTCATTCGTTTGTATCACGATTTACCTCTGTTCTCACTTCCAGAACGGACTTGAAGTCACTTGACATTGATGCCAATTTTGACTGGAAGAGACATAAAAGGCATTAAATGTCATCTAACTTTGCAAAATTTTACCCCACTTATTTAAGTCAGTAGATGTTTGGGAGGTGTTCATACCTGCAATGATACAACAATAGTATTGGAATGTGTTTGAAGATGTCTGCTATTTTGGTCATTTCTGGATCGGACAAGCTCCTGGAGTTGGGCTATCTGTTTATTCAGGCTGTTAATATCCTGAGCAAAAACAAGCAAGCATACAGAGAAATGTAAAGTGCAGAACTGAAAAAGGATTAGCTATGCATGCAAGACCATAAACATATGTACCTGTTTCACAATATATGTCAACTCATCAATCTCCATTGCTTTATCATCAAAGAGGGATTTCCGTTTGGCCACTGTGATCAAAAGGACAGAATGTCACTAACCTCAACATAGGACATGGATTAAGACTGGACAAGTCAAGTGGCTTGAACTGTTGCACACACTTACATATTGTCAGCTTTTCCAACTTTGCAAAGGTGTTGCTAAGGTCCCTGCCAATTCTCCTACAGAAGACATAAGAAAAAAATATCATTCTTATCACTCAGGAAGTGTGTATTAGGAAGACACTGTAGGAGTTAAGGAAAGAAAGCTTTATTACTTACTTTGCCATGAGCGTGAAGTCACTCCTCTGCCTGACAGCATTGTGAACTGGTTTAATGCCCTGTGCTCCATTCTAGGGGGTAAAAGAAGCAGTTTGTAATTTATATAGCTCTCTGTTGTCTGTAATGTGAATGAAAATGAAAACAAGCAAGCACTGTCCATCTCCCAAACCAATTCCCTGCCTTGTATGCCTCATGAGTTGCCTTTCAACGAACAGGGCTAAGCAGGTCTGCTTTGGCTGGGAACAGGGATCATTTCAGAGGCAGACAAAATTTATAAAGGAAAAATGCTCAAAACAAATAAACAAGATTCACTGAATCACTAATTAAAGTTTTTTAAGGTATCTTTGAAATTAGATGATTATTATACATATGCCAAGAAAAACATTTAGGAACTACTAGGGCTGGGTAAAAAAAATATCGATTCTCTGACTTTAATCAATCTTCAATTTAACGAAACGATATTGATTCGTGCTTTACTTGACAGGATGTGAATATTATCTGAAGTTCGCCTCTTGTCCTGAAGATGTCGCCATCTTTCATGTCTTGAATTTTGGAAACGGTTTTATTTCTTAAACGTTTCAAGTTGTTAATGAATTTCACTGTTGCACATTTACAATGTTTTTATTTTATTTTTTTTACAGTAATGTGCAGTTTGTGCAGTAAAAGTAATTAAACATAATTGTGTGGGCCCTATTGTTAAAGCAAATGTGTATTTCAGTAATATAGCCAAGTAGGATGGTTTCAGTTACCAGCATTCATATTAAAATATGGATTCCATGTCTGCAAAACTAACATTTTAAATGAAATATTGATAACTAATTGATATTGAATCGAATCAAAGCCATATAAATAAGAATTGAATTGAATCAAATCACCAAATTGGTCGCAATACCCAGCCCTAGGAACCTACATACTTTAATTTTTTTTAGTAGGTAAACTCTGAAAACCAAAACCTTGAAATGATTCTTGTAAGACTTAATCCACTTAATTTCTTCTAACCATGTGTCCCATATCACCACCCAGCACAACTGTTGCACAAGAGCTGCCCCTTTTTTTTTTTTTTTTTAAAGTTTCAACTTCTTTCATTGACATGTTGCTCTATTTTCACTTTGGCTAATAGTTTCCTACATTAACTAAGAGCTCCTTACTCCATTAGTCTGTCCAACTCTCTCACCTCCTCATCTATGCATTCTGCTCAAATAGACCTTCCACTGTCATGCTAATACTCTGTCATAACTTAGCATAACTGCTGAATAACTGCACTGCACTGCTCCACAGCGTCTTTTTAAAAAAAATAAATAAATAAATAAAAAAGAAGAAGAATTTTTCATTAATGTGACATTGAACCTCACTGCAAAATGGTGACTGGGGAAGAAAAGCTCTTGCTCTTTCATTTTTAGGAGTGAAACTGGTTGTCACGTTTGATATCTGTGAATTTTTTCTCCCACTAAACGCCAGTCTAATGTGACATCAGTGCGGCACACAGCTGTTCATTTATTACAGGAATATATAACACCAAACAACAAACTAGCACCAGAATCACTAAGCACATCATGAATATTTGAATAGAAACAGATTCTACATATGTTTTAGGATTTGAGGTTTTTTTTTTTTTTTTTTTTACTGTGTGCCAGAATAACACAAGGTATAGCACAGAGGATCGAACAGTAATCCTGCTCACCTGTCTCCCCTGCAGTGACTTGCACACAGACTGAAACTCAGTGGTGCGGTCTCGGCAGGACATGCTGATGGAGTCTACAGAAGGAGCGAGGGGAAGAGGTACAGACAGTGGGTTCTCCAGCAGATGGACCAGTTGGGTCTGGGTCTGTGAAGGCCCAGTGTAAACCCCTTCCTGGCTGCTCCTAGGAGTGTGGCGCCGGCGGGTATTCATGAGTGCTGCTACACATCAGATAACTGAGAACAGGACCATCAACAAGTGGATACCATTTTACATCTAGGGATAATTAAAACGCCCAGGAATATGAACTAAATACTGAAAAAGCATTAAAATGTATTAGTATCTCCTGCACGGTCATGGATAAGAAATATCTATTAAAACCATCTTTATCTCCTGCATGGTCATGAATAAAAATGTATGACATTCATTAGTACAGTTCTGAGCTGTAAGGTTGGCTGACCAGGGTGCAATATGCTAACCAACAGGTATTTGGCAATAAGCATTAGCTAGCTAACTTCTTTCTCGCGTCAGCTTTTGCTAGTTTTACTCATTTTGTAGCAATAATATATAACTACGTCGTATAATAACTTTTCAAACAGACCAAATCGGTAAAAGAAATAAAAACCTTTATACTGAGCTAGCTGAATAATCTTCCATATAAGCTAGCTTGGTTAAACAGTAGACGGTCGGCTAAGTGAAATTCTAACAGCCGTTCTCTCAGAATAAATATTCCACATGCATTCTGAAGCCCAGTTTTAGACATGACAATATGACCAATTAAACTATTAAAAACGTTTTACCAGACAGACCAGCTATTTCAGCTACTTTCCCTTTGTTTTGTTTTTTTTGGTTGTTGTTTTTTTTTGTGTGTAGCTGCGTTATTAGCCGTGAACATCCGAGCGCTAACACACACCATGACGTAACTGCCACGTCCTCTTACAAGTCTCAAGAGTAGGTGATTTATTTCCCCCATAATGATGCACAAATTCATTTAAAAGTACTTTGGAATAATTATTGAGATCATAGAAATATATTTCCATTGTCTTAGGTTCATATGAATTATAAAACGATTCCTTATTTGCTTCTGATATTTAGATTTTTTTTGTACACACTGAGTGTCCCAGGAAAATAATATCAACTAATAGTGAAGAATTCGCAAATTTCTCAAAATAGACAATTAAAAAGCATAAACACTGTATATATGTATAGGAGAAAGTAAATTAGCAGTTAAAAGTGCGTATATTCAGTTTTGCATTAAGGTGCTGTTATAATTGGTCTGGTAATATTTTACCTTATAAGATAAGGTGTTCAAAATCACAACTGTTTCACTTTATTATGATTAACTACTAACTTTCTAACGATGTAGAAACTATCTAGAACATTATCTGTGGTAAGTACCGGCTAATGATCACCATAAAGAAATGATCATATAGTTTACAAATAACTACAAGAATTTGTAGGCCTGCATTACTATTTTTCACTAATATAAATGATAAATAGCCTAAACGAAGTCTAAATAACTTTTAAACTATTATCAACAAAAAAAACTTTCAAGATAAGATGAAAAATCAAAAATGTTATTTATTTTTCAGACAGCAACATTGCTAAACCAACGGGGGAAAAAACAAAAACAAACGGTCTCTTTAAATTTGAATAGTTGCAAGACCGGCCCGTGTGTCCACATTCCACTCATGTATTCACCATGTATTCATACCAAGTGTGGCAACAAGCACTGAGATTTTATTTTATATAAAAATAAAATGATTGAAAAGGAATATCTGGTGCCAAATTAGTTACTGTTGGCTTTGCAGAACACGCAACCACGTCTATAATACATACGATTTATTGATCCAGTGTTTAAATAGACCGTCTGGATAGTTTAATAGGCTATACAAAATAATAATAATAATAATAATAATAATAATAATAATAAATAAATAAATAAATAAATAAATAAAAACAAATTAATTAATTTAAAAAATACAACCTTAAAGTAACCTTCGGAAGTTTAAATTGTAGTTAATACGTAAAAGCAACCTTTGCTAACGTTCCTTGTTAGTTGTCATATAGCCATAAGAACACATTGAGTTTCAAAGTAAGTTCCCAGAACATTTCAAGATAAGAGATGACTGTCATCCAAAACAGGACATTCATACAACGTTATGAAATGGTTGCCCAGGGGGAATAAAATCCAGGACACCAAGGAGACCAAATGCTAATATCACCTGTGTGTGTTTGGTTTAAGTTATATTTAACTACCGTAAATACACGAGCATTTTTATATTCAAAATAATGCTTCGCTTATTATTTTTTTAGTCTCGCTACCAAACATCCAACTCTTACTTAAAGACTTACCCATATCTGTTCTGTTTTTTAACAAGTAAAGAAAGCCCCACGATAAAGTGAGACCACAAAAAATTAATTGATACTCATAACATTCCTCTCCACGAAAATCTTTAGTAAAAGGCGAAAGATTTATACGATATGAAGAGAAATAAGAGTGATAACGTGCCACCAACCGGTTTCACGTCTTATACCAAACACAACACCCTGCTAGGTAATGGTAAATATATGATCACTATCGAACTCAATTCATCAAGTTAATTAATATAAAATAAGAACATAGCAGTGTAAAAGACTTCTACATAATATATACCAATGCCAAATTACTTAAAACACTTCATTCATTTTAAAAGAATATGCGCAATGCACCATGGGATGCATATCATTACCCCGCCCCCAACGGTCTCTCATGTTATTTTTCCTATGAAACACATTGGTCGTGTGGACCAAATAACATATGCTACAGACACGAAATTTGGTCATTCTGGTCATTGAGTTCCTAGAGGTGCAACTCAATAACAAATTGGACTGGTCAGACAACACTGAGGCCCTCTATAAAAAGGAAAGAGCAGGATGTTCTTTCTGAGGAGGTTCAGGTCCTTTAATGTGTGCACTAGGCTGTTACGGATGTTTTACCAGTTTGTGGTGGCCAGTGTTATCTTCTTTGCTGTGATGTGCTGGGGAGGTGGCATTGGGACTTGTGGTGCCAACAAACTGAACAAGTTGGTGAGGAAGGCCAGCTCTATGGTAGGGATGGAACTGGACAGAGTGGAGGAAGTGACTGAGAAAAGGATGAGTGGGAAGCTGAAAGCTATCATGGACAATCCTTCTCATCCTCTCTATGCTGAGCTGAGGAGGCTCAGGAGCACATTCAGCCACAGATTCATTGAGCCACGTGCCTCAAAACGTCTGGGGGGCTCTTTCGTGCCATCAGCCATCAGACTCCACAAAGCAACAATACCCAGTACCTCCTACTCCACTGACTGACTCTCACAGAAACACACACTCAACAGTTAATTGTCATTTCACAGATCTTGCACATGTATATAAATACTGAGGATATTGCACATGTACATATAAAAATAGAACTCTAGCATATGTACACATACACATATCTGTTTCATTGTTCTACTATTTCTATTGTATAGGTATTTATGGCAATTTTTTCTTTCTTTGATGTTACTGATCTTACTTGTGCAACTGTTTCAATTTGAATTTCTCCTAAGGGGGATTAATAAAGGTACATCTTATCTCTCTCTATCTCTTCTGTAGTATTCCCACATGCCACAGAACACCATTTTACGTTTTAGCCCATATCTTGAGATCCACAAAGCCTAAAGAAAAAATTCCCCTTTCCCATGATTCATTTGCTCATTCTGAACCAATCTGAACCACTTAGCTCCTCCCACTTAAGATTTTTTTTTGTGGCTAATTTGCTTAATATGTGAAACATACTTTAGGGAACTTATCTTCACAAAGTTGATGTCAAATGGGTCAGGAGAGTTTCTGCCCTAATAATTGTGAAAAAGATGTTGAGATTTATTAACAATATGGCTGCCACCCGCCAATCAGTTCCAAAGGAGCGAAGCAAACAAGCCAGAACACACAGCCACGTCTGTAATGCATACTATTTATCGATCCAGTGATTAAACTGACCGTCTGGTTAGTTTGTAAATAAAAGTAAAACCTAAAAGTAACCTTTGACAAACTTCGAGAGCCTCTTGTAGAATGTTACAAGAAAATAATTCTCAGAAGACAGATTGTAGTTATAATAATACCTTACGTGGCAAATTTCCTTTTGTGACTCCATTAAAGAACGTTACAAGAACGTTCCTGGAAGATTTTTTTGTAGTTAATACCTAAAATCAACCTTTTGCCAACGTTCCTTGTTAGCTGTCAAATAAAAAAAAAGAACGTTGACTTTCAAAGTTACCAGAGCATTTGAGAAGATCCTGGCTGCAGCCTGCAGAACGGGGCGGTGCTACATGTGTCGCTGCGCCCATAGCCAAGTCTCATTGGTTAGTGGCAATATAATGACGTCGAAGCTTCAGCATGTTCTCATTGGATGCTTCCGCTTTTAGTCTCATTGGCTAGCACAACTTTCAGTGCTGCGCCGGAAGCGATTTTTGCCTACCGTTTTCTGGGCGCATGGCTTTTTACACTCATTGCTTGCAAGATCTTACACCGATTATTGTGAAAGATGTTAATTGCATCATGCGGTTGGCAGCTGTTTTTCCTCTAGTAGGTAGGAGAATGGCTTTAGATTAAAGTGTATGTTTTTTGTAGTGTTTTGCCTTAATTTAATGCTTACTTAAATAAAAAAAAGGTTTACCAATACCAGCCTTATCTTGTTTGCTATAGAAAATAGCATTTTTGTTTGTATGTGTGTGTATATCTTTATATAATAAAAAATACACTGTATATGAAAGTATATTAAAGAAATAATTCAGATATTCAAGACAGCCATGATTTTTATTTTCATGATTTATTATCTGCAAGAGTGAACGAATAATGTGTGACGTCACAAGCCACTGCTGCTGGGCTTTGAGATGTTTGTGTTTAAATCTTTGGAATGTCTATTTTCAAAAAACTTTCAAGCAAGCTCGAGATCATGTGCGACTTTTACACTGCGATTATTCCTGCAACACTTGGATTATTCCTACAACACCTCTGGGTTTATTCCTGCACCACCTCTACATCGTCAACGATGAACTTCGCAGGAGAAGAGACGATGGATAATTCCAGGTGACAGAAGATTATCTACCTGCTTTGGGAGACGACCTTATAAGCACTTAAAACCATCCATCATATCCTGTTTAGGGTTTTCGTGATTAGTTTCTTTCATACTGCTGGTATTTTGTACAGAATTGGTGCTGTTCTCTAAGAGGCTCCAAGAAGAGGAGCTGAACTGTATTGTATTTATTATAATATGAATATGATATCTGTGTTTGTTTTTTGTGCATATACCATAGTTTTTAGAGAAATGAAAAAAACTCAATTCTCATTTCTGTTGTATGAGTTTCTTTTCCATTGAGGTGAGTTAAATTTGAAAAGCCGTTTACAGTAGGTCTAAGTAAATATAGTGTTTTGATTATATTTAGCTATATATAAATGTAGCAGTTCTTTGCAATAAGTGCAAATAGTTGTTAGATGCTATTTATACTTATAGTGGCAGATACTATTTGCACCTCAGTATTGTTGTACAGTAACATGATGCACTAATAACATAGAGTGCAAATGACTATATTTATTATTATTATAATTATTATTAAATGGATGCCACCTTATTGAGACAATAAAGCCATCCCTACACCTAACCGATAAACACTTTATTATTAAAGTCGTTAGGCACTTTATTTCCGCTGTTCAAATATTTTCTTAATTTTTGTTGAAAATAAATGTGTTTCCGATCCGATATGTGATGGAAAAGGGAGAAGAGCGAACTCGGCAAAAGGCGGATTCAAACTCGGGTCGAACGTGTTAAAGTCTACTTCCAGGCGCTACACTTCCATACAGCCTACACCACTGCAGGCGTTAAGTGGAGCGCGTCTTTCTTAATCTTGTGTGGCAGACATCACCCGCCGAAAAAAGAAAAAATAATTTTTTTTCTTCCCCTTGCTTGGGCCCCAAGTGCGCATGGGCCCCTGGGCCTGTGCCCATAATGCCCATTGAATGATCCGGCCCTAAATACATTGTAGCCTATATGAAAATATATAAAAAAAAATAATTAAGATATTCAAGACAACCATGATTTTTATTTTCATGATTTATTATTTGCAAGAGTGAATGAATAATGTGTGACGTCACAAGCCACTGCGGCCATGTAAATAGAATATATCGCTATTTATTTTCATTAAGTGTAAATTGCATATCGCTAAGAAACTGCTATTGTCACTTAGTGTAAATAGAATATATCGCTATTGTCACTTGGTGTAAATAGAATATATCGGTATTGTCACTTGGTGTAAATAGAATATATCGGTATTGTCACTTGGTGTAAATAGAATATATCGGTATTGTCACTTAGTGTAAATAGAATATATAGCTATAATCACTTAGTGTAAATAGAAT